>JARVGV010000527.1:28606707-28616930 GCA_031762435.1 Hypsolebias longignatus | reverse complement strand
TTAATACTCGTACCATTCAGAAGGCCGACTGATTCTAAAATAATGTAGGTTCATAACTTATGTAAAATTAAGGAGCCAAGAAGAACATACCTTCGAACCACAACGTATTCACAATCCGGTGGTGTTAAAAATGTCCAAATTGTGCACCCAGCCATTCGTAAATTGAACATACGCTTCCAGTAACGTGTAATTCTTGAAATTATTTGTGGTGTAAGCACTGACACCACAGACCAGGTAAGCAAATATGTCTGGGAATGTCAGTGGCCGTAAATACTGTATTTGGGGTCTCTGCTCCAATTTTTTTTTTCAAACGGGTTGACATTTATAATTTTACCTATTTTTCCCATGTACCCCTTTTTTGGCATTTGGGAGGAGTTTGTTGTAATATGGTTCACTTTGTTTTAAGCTGCTTTTCAGCAATATGAAGGAGGCTACAGTGGTAACACCATGGAAAAAAAACTATACAATTTGTTTCCGTCTGTGGCCTTGAAAGAAATCAAGCAGAAATGTTCAATCATGAGGTGTCGTGGCTGCAGAGTTCATGCTAATTAGGGGTTGAATAGACTAGTTGACAGTCAATTCTAGGACATATCGCGAGCTTTATATTTCACATTGACTAGTCGCAGTCACCACCGCTGGTCCCAGCCCTATTCTACCTAATCCACATGGTGGATTAAATAAAACAAAACTAAAAACAGTTTCTAACAAGGCAGCGCCCGACTCAAGCCAAAATAACGTGCTGGATGTGCGGGCCGGGTTGGTGTCAGGCTTTTGATTGCATCAGCGGATGCGTGGGGCTGATGATCCAATATGGATCATCACTAGCCGCACTGACCGGCCGGTTAAAAGTGGGACAGAAAAGTCCAGATGCACGACTGCCAGCGACAAACCTGAGGCTTCCCAGCCACTGCGTCAGCAGACGTGCAGCCAAGCTCAGCCAAATGAAAGAGGTACAGAAAAGTCCAGATGGATCACTGCCAGCGACCCACCTGCAGCTTAACTGGACCCAGCCTCTGTGTCAGCAAACGCGCACAGCCATCGAACATTAATAATTATTATAACTATAATATTATAATAAGGTGCTCCACTACTGCCCGCCTTTGTTTTTCACATGTCACACATTTCTTTCACTTTACAGCTTAATAATAGTTTTGTTTTTCCTGTGACTTGTTTACAGTTTGATAAATGGTAGAAGCATAAATATACGCCCAATGTTTTGTTGTTCTTTTTTTGGTAAATAATAAAGTATGTTTTGTTTTTTGTGATATGATATAGCATCTTGAGTTCCTATGAAGTCAACAACTAGTCGACATTGACTCGACTTTTATCATGTTAAAGTCGACTTTTAAAAATATACAGTAGTTCAACCCTAATGCAAATAGGATCCAGTTTTAGGGGGAAGGGGATCCCAGGCTCCCCAAACAGGAGGTCTAGTTTTCATGAAAGGATTTGAGTCTTTCAGTAAAGGCAAGCAACACAGCAGGATGTAAAGATAATGTGAAATAACTGCTTGTTGTAAACTAACACTGCATATAATCACTGATCCTGTCTGATCCCTGCTCTGTAGGGCTGAGGCTTTTGGAGTTTAATAGTGGGCAGGGAGGACAGTCCAGGTCTTCTTGGTCGGAGGATCAATCAGTCATCCTGCTGCAGCTTGGAGCTTCTTGATTATGTCAACAAGCAGCACCATCCAGACTATTTTATATGATTCACCAGATCAGGTCCTTTGCATCAGCAGAGTGAGCAGGACCTTCAAGTGTCTGGTTTCCAGTTCCAACACATCAGACATTTAATCCTTTTCTCCAACACTGAAGCCTCTGAAGTTTTGATTGAAACTTTGTTCTTAAAAGCTCTGATCTTGTGCTGTTCAGCAGCTCCCTGCCCTGTGTTGAACCTACAGACCAACATTAATTTAAAGAACTCCCTTTCCTGCAAGCTGCAGACTGATGAAGTCTTTCGGATGACAGTCAAAACGTTTCTCCCCTAAATAAACTTGTACAGATGACATGATTTAACCTTTTTGTGATGTTTCTTCTTAGATGATTGAGCTTGCAAACCGTTTTTTTCCCCCTTTTCCTGGTGTTCATCACATTTTATGCTACTTCTCCCTCTCTGTCCACCCACTGTATGTCCTTCATCCTGTTAGATTGCACTTGTATGATGCATCCACTGTTGCAGCTGACGGTGTGTAGTTTCCACATACTGTACTTCCTGTCAGCCTCAGCTCACATAACTCTCCCATTTCATTCATTCAACCTTTATTTATAAAGGCTAGCCTCGCTGAGCCCCGGGGCCTCATTTACAAGAGGGACCTGTTCCAGACACATTTAAAGCATAGACGACAATAGACATTTCCGTTCTGTCAGAAACTAAAACTTTATAACAATCATGTTAGAATCAATTTCACCTGATTGATCACATAACATAATCATAAAACCTTTAGCTGTTTCGATTTTTAACCTTCCATGTCACAATCACTCCCATAAGTTAGTCACACTTCGATGCCTTTATGAACATTTATCGCTTTTTTTCTCTCTCCAGCTGTTAAACTAAATGTTTATCCTTCTATAACAACAGCAAAAAAAAAATTACCTTCACTCTTCTTGACGGCGTCTCGAAGGCCGAAACGCTTTTTAAATTCGAAACTTTCCATCTTGTTGACACGACTTCTAATTTTGTGCGCTTAATTGATTTGTTCCCCGATTCTTCGGGTTCATCAAATCCAGTTCCTCTATGTAAAGCCGAGTTTTTTTTTAGGTAAACCAATTTTAAGTATTTATCATCGGGTTGAGGTTGTACTGACGTAAGCAAATTAAATAGCTCAAACAAAAACAATGAATAACCAGAAAACGAATAAAAAGGTGGAAAACTTTTTTTTTTTCAGTCTCTGCCGCTTGTTTCCGCTTCCGCCGGGGTCGGACACTGATCATTGTGACACCGGTTGGACTTCTGTGATGGAGTTTTGCTGACATCCATCCAGTAAAGCTTCGTGACGTTTGTACTGACTGTCTTCCTGCACGTCGGTATCCACCGGGGGTTTTAGCCGGACGACATGGCGGATAACATCGTGAGTATGACGACCGGCGGTGTTAGCCGTGCTAACGGCCGTTAGCCTAGCGAGGGTCCGGGAGGGATGAGGCAGCAGAATTAGCACTGTTAGCTAACGTTAGCATAGAGGCTGCGGCCTAATCAGACTTCTGACCGAGTTCAGCTCTTTTTCACGGTATCCAAAAAAAATAAATAAAAATGAACAAGTGATTATTGTAAACATTTAAGCCCCATAAGATGATATGTTTCACATCTATAAAAAAATGCATATGTTTTGTTCTGCTTATTATTTGAATCCTAGGAAAAACTAAGCCACTTGATCCGTTTGCTGTGGATAAGCCAAGAAAAAGTGGCAGATAGTTTAAAAGTTGACTAGTTTAATGAAAAGATCTTCGTGTTGTGCTTGTGAAGTCATTCACTGGCGAATGCGTTACTTTTTTGCACAGTCACGCAGAAAAGGACAGAAACGTCTTTTCTTAGTTTGACTCATGACCCTTGAACAAACTAAAATGTTGTTGTTGTTGTTGTTGTTGTTGTTGTTGTTGTTGTTGTTGTTGTTGTTGTTGTTGTTGTTGTTGTTTGAATAAAGCTATTTTTTGACCATGCAGATCATCAGGGTGCAGTCCCCAGACGGGATGAAGAAAATCATTTCTACAAAGAGAGAATCAGCAGCTGCTTTTCTAAAGAAGGTACCAACTGCAGATGCAAAACTTTCTATTTTAGTTCAGGATTTTTTGGTTCCAATTGAAACGCAAATGGGGTTTTGTTCACATTAGTGTTTCTCTTTTGTATCAAGTCTGAGCAAAAACTTCCAGTAGCACACAGAAATCTTGATCCAACCCTCATTTCTTCATATTACATCCAATAGATCATTATACTTAGTCTTTCAGAGCGATCTTGCTCTCCAGTTGCTTTCTGATGGTCTTTCCACATGTTTGGGTTCATATTTTTTTCTTGTTCATTTAACTTTTAAAAGACCCTAACCCATCATATGCATGTTGTGTCTGTACTGCCAAGAAAGCATATTGAAAAACCAATAAGTATCAATAACAAATTTTTATCAACAGTCTACCACAAAAATATAATGTTCCCATGTCTTTAGTTTGAGTTAAAATAAATTTATCCAGTTTGACTGTAACATAATACTGTAGTACTTTTGCACCAGAGACAATTCTCAAAAAATGGCAAGAACTCTTCTGAGACTAAGATATGAATGAATTTTTCACTATCTTGCAATAACCTAAACCATGACGTGTTGTGAAAACCATGATTTGCTTTTAGAGAAAGCTCATTTCATTTCTCTCTTTGGTTCTTCTTTGTCTTCTCTTTTCAATCTCATCCTGTTTAAATTACACCTAAATGACATAATTCTCTAAACCAGAATTTTTAATTGACATTGGTTTAAGATGCAGGAGTTAAAGGTTTTATTGCTCTTTTCATTTTTATGTTTGTTGTTGTTGTCGTCTCTTCTCCCCCTCTAATGGAGGTGACTAAATAAAAATACAAATTAATATAAAATAAAAAAAATAGAGGACCCTCTGGTAAAATGATACACAAGTTGCTGTTTGGGATTAGTTTTTAACTCCTTGTTAAATAACATCATCTGAGCAAGATGTTGTTGCAGCACGCCAGGAAAAATAAGCAGAAAGGGTTGTAAGCTCCATAATCTAGATAACAAAAAAGGTGAAATCGTGTCATCTGGACTGAGGAAGTCCTCTGGATGGGGGACGGAACGTTTCTCTCTTAAAGAAACTGGTCCAGATGACACAATTTAACCTTTTTTTTTTGTTGTTATCTACCTGGATGTTAGAGTTTACTACACTTTTTCTGAACCACTTTGACCGTGGTTGTCCTCAGGCTGTTGCTGTTACTAGCAAGTTGGTCATCTGGCCTAAAACATTTGATGTTCATGATGATTGATTGTGATGGTGATGTATGTGATGATTGTTTTGCATGTGTTAAAAGTCTACTTCTGAGATTCCAACAGAAGGTTGTCTTGAAACAACAGTAAAGGCTACCTATGGGACAGATCTGGTTGGCAGGCTGTAGACTAAGGAAGTCCTTTGGATGGGGGATGAAACGTTTCTCACTTAAAGAAACTAGTCCAGATGACACCATTTAACCATTTTTGTCATCAAATGAGAATGTGCTCACAGTCTTTCTGGATAAACCGCTAACTTTAGCAGCAGACCTGCATGCTTTCGTACCCTGAGCATTAGACTTGTGTTACATATCCAATCTTTATGCAATGCAAATACCATAATTCTCTGACTACAGAACGCACCTGTCTCTAAGCCGCACACACTAACTATAAGATAAATCATAATTTTGCTCATAAATAAGACGCTCTGGTTATTTAGCTGCGGGCATCCACCGTTCATCGTTAGGAACAGGAGAAAAAAGTAGCGGCTTGTACACCGGGAATTACGGTAATAATTTTGTGTCCGTCAGTTTTTCAGCAGAGTAAAGACAGTTGTAAAAGTTGAGCATGCCACTCCCTGTAGGAAAACAAACACTTCAGATTTTACTGTTGATAAATTATTTACTAGGAAGACAGGCCAAGCTAAATGAGCAAGTTCTCAGTAAAAACATAAATAAAACACAACACAAACAGGGATTTTGTTTATGCCTGATCTTTTTTTATGTAGAGTACCAGAGCAGGTCAATCCAGCACGGTTCCTGTGAGCTGTTTTGGCTTCAGGGCATGGTGGTGGTGGTGGGGTGGTGTTAGGAGACACTTTCCATTCATAGAGTGTAGTTCATGCATCGCTTTGCACACTAGTCAAGGGAGCAGTTAGACCGGTGGTTTTACAGTCCTAACATGTTTTCACACTATTTAAGCCATAAAATTGTAATAAATACTACAAATTTACGTTATTCCCACCTGTTCCCTGTTCTTAAATTTGTTTGTTGCTTTATATCCTGATGCATGTTCAATAATCCAGGTAGAAAAAATCTAAAAATGTTAAGTCTGCTCATCTGGATATTCAAAAAAACAGAACAAAAACCAATAAAACAAAAAAGTAGAAACGTTTCATCTTTCATCTGAAAGATGATTGTTTGTTGCTTGTTTCTGTGTTTGTTTTGTTCTCAGATTCACACTTAAGCACCCACAATAATATTAGACGACTTTGAAGCATTGGCTTAGAAATCCTAAAATAGACCACACGACTCCAGCAGGGTGATGCAGCAGCAGCTTATTACTAATGCAGCCATCCGTGTTGCAGAGATGGTGTAGTTTACAGATCAATGGAAGGAGAGGCCAGCTGCCAGAGTTGAGTGAAGGAAAAACCAGACCGCTGGTCCGAGTTCTGCAGGTTCCATGTCTGCTGCAAAGACAGGAATACATTTAAACCATGATTTACTTCCTTCTGTCTGACAGCAGATTCTTAACCCAGAGTTATTGTAATTTATTCATGATGAGTTTAAAGATAAATCAGCAGATTTTTTTTTTTCTCAAAAATATCTCACGGACAGTGTTTCACTGGGCTGTTTCACTTTTGTCTAATTGGAGAGTCAAAATTGTGAGAGAGTGCACCAATACACACCTTGGCACATTGGCTACAATTTCTTTATTTTCAATAAATTTATTGAAAATAGATTTAGAGAGGACAACCATGTCCTCTCTAAGAATTTGTTGGACTCCTGGCAAGAACCAATGCAGACATGTTCCTGTTTTTAGTTTTCTGTGTTCACCTTATATTCTAGCTATTTTCACTATATATATTTTTTTTGCCATCTTATTTTTAACTTGTTTAAAAAAATCTGTATGCCTCTTTTATGATTTTCTATTGTTGTCGTTGTTGTCATCGTTCTTTGTTGAAACCAGGTCTCTTGTAAATGAGTCCTCGAGGCTCAATGGAATAACCTGTCTATCTAAATAAAGGTTGAATTTACAATTCATTTAGTGGAACTTGGTGTGCTACATGAAAGCAGGGGACTTGCAGTGTCTGGCAACCAGGCCAAAATTATTTTAAAAAAGTATGTGTGGTGTTCCTGGTGTTTTTGCGGTGATTCATGTTTTTGTCTCGGTGATTAAAAGCATGGATGTCAGGAGATGTGCATGATGAATGCCAATGACTCACCATGTATTGCATAGGTTTTTGACAGTATGATGAAAAAATGTTTTGCCAGACATTTCTTTGATTTAATTTGTTAGCTGGTGTTAGTGGTTTAACAAGCGCTTCCAGATGACTGGGCTACTACAGCAACAGTAATTAGAAAGACAGGTAGGGACTTGAAGGTACTTGGTGTGTCATCTGGACAGAGAATGGATGATAAGGAAACCTGGTGGTGGAATAGTGAAGTGCAGGACGCTGTTCAGAGGTTGGCCAAGTGGTTTCAAGGTGGAGGTGGGATTGCCCTCAAATGAGCAAACTAGCATTTAGATAACCTAGCAGAGGCTATTGTCTTGTAAAAGTTTATCCAGAACAATAAATCTAACGTAGAGGTAAAATATATTTGTGTTAGTAAAGTCATCTTTGTCATCCTCACTTAAACTCAAGGATTCAAGATTCTTTGTCATTCACATCACATGTGGTACATGAGGTGGAACGAAACTATGCACACAGCGTCCCAGTTACATCCAACAAAAATACAAATTGTAAAAAAAAACAAAAAAACAATAAGATCTAAGATATGAAACAAGAAACACACTAAACCAAGAATACACTAAGCACTAATATCACAAAATACCACATCAAACAACAGCAGCACGAACATGAGTCGTGAGCAGACGAGGACGAACGAACACAGCAACATGAAACAAACCAGCAGCATGAGATCAGCAGCATGAGATCAGCAGCACATAACAACCAAGTGGCATCACAGTGATTTTTCACAGTGATAATCCAGACCAGGGACTCGCGAGTCCAACAGCTGCAGGGCAGAAGCTGTTCCTCAGCCCAGCAGCTCTGCACCCAATGCTCCCCAACCCTCTGCCTGAGGGCAGCGGGGCAAAACTTGTGTGTGTGTGTGTGGTGGGTGAGCGGGGTCCCCCATGACGCAGGCGGTCCTCCTCCTGCATCCGGAGGCGCAGATGTCCCTGATGGTGAGGAGACCGACTCCAACAGACCCCTGCGCAGCCTCCACCCCTCTCTGCAAAGCCTCTCCCTCATTGCATCCTTTGTCTGAAATCTTTACTTTTATTTACTTGTCTGCAAAGAAGAAAGAGCTGCTGTCAATAAATAAATAAATAAATACTAATGATGTAGACCTTCACTGTGCATGACTGACTAATGAACAGGGAAGAGCGTTTCTTCATTTAATTTATATTTTTGTAACACGATAACTATGGGGAATGATAAAAAATGTGCACACACGTTATGAAGACTGTTTTTATGATTGTCAGCATTACCTTCACCTTCTCGCTGTGATAAAGTCCCATAAGCTACAACAATTATTGACCCGCTCAGTTTTCCTCTTCTAACCTTATTTAGCAGTGACTAAGCTGATCGTGAACTTCTTGTGTGCCAAGAGGCTGTCTTGTAATCTGTTTTGAGTGAATGGCAGTGGTTACACACATGGTGACACTCAAGGTTTTCTATGTAAGAACTCCTTTATTCCTACAGGCCCAAGCTAACGTGTAGATGTTGGACATTCTTTGTCTCATCATTTTTGTCTCCTACAGGTGGCCAAAGAGTTTGGGTTCAACTCCAACGGCTTTTCTGTTTATTTGAACCGCAATAAAACCGGAGAGATTCTGTCGCAGAACAAGACCCTCAGCCTGCTGAAGATCAAGTGAGTAAAAATAAACTGAAAATCAGAAGAGGTTGGATTTCAGATCTCAGCTGCAGGTATCATGAGAAGTTTTGATTCTGTAATTAAAAAGATCATCTTATAGTTTTTAAATGATCATTTCTTTTCCTGCAGGCATGGAGACATGTTGTTCCTGTTCCCTTCCTCCTCTGGGGAGGTCATGGACACAGCCACCCCACACTCATCTTCATCCCTTCCTTTCGTCTCATCATCATCTTCGTCCTCCTCGATCCCCCGGTCCTTTTCGACACCCCAGGTCCAGGAGGACGAGATCGATCAGTATCTGGCCAAACAGGACGGCAAGATCTACCGGAACAAAGACGCTCAGCTGTAAGACCCGGACCAGCTGCAGACGTCCGAGTCAAACGCAGATGCAGGAAACTTTACGAGTCTGATCTTATTTTTATTCATGTTTTATAGATGTCGACATGGTGCCCTTGGAAAGTGCGTGCACTGTGTACCGTTAGAGGTAACAGATCTTTGACTTAAATTTTATTGACTAAAATTTTAAAACAAGCTAACTTTAATTTTTTTTTTTTTTTTTTTTTCAGCCTTTTGACGAAGACTACCTGAATCACCTCGACCCACCAGTGAAGCACATGTCATTCCACGCGTACCTTCGCAAGCTGACCGGTGGCGCTGATAAGTGAGAGGTTTAATTTGAGTTTGTTCAGTGGGCGGAGCCTTCTGTTGGGTTCTAACAGGATTCTGATCCCCCGCAGAGGGAAGTTTGCAGCTCTGGAGAATATCAGCTGTAAGATAAAGTCGGGCTGCGAGGGTCATCCTCCCTGGCCTGAGGGGATCTGCACCAAGTGTCAGCCCAGCGCCATCACTCTCAACAGACAGGTACGTCGCCATGACAACTCCTGGACACTACACGCAGCAGTACGCTCGTTAAATTAATAAAATGTGAAAATTCTCGAACCCTCAGCAGCTGTGCCTTCAGTGAGACAAACATTAATTTATTGGGTTTTAACAAAGTAAAATTAAGTAAGTTAGTTATTTTTCCACTTCCATTTTGTGCAGGAAGAGTTCTCTTTTCAACTAAATACCATCTAAAGAATTAGATTCTCATATAATTTTTTCTTGTTATCTTTATTACAGTTAGTGTACTGCAGAACTTGCAAGTTTGAAACATCTACAACAGAAAATAAATCCTAAAGCCCTAAAATTAGCATTTCATATTTTATTTTGTATTTCCAGCTAGTTTTGAAAATGGTTACCACTGTGGATGACTTTCAATTATTTTATATATATATTTATTAAAAATCACGTCAATTAATGTAAATTTTCCCCAAAAACAACAATCTTTTTTATTTTAGTTAATTTTATTTGTTCTAAATCAGAGTCAGAGAGTCTTTATTGTCATTTGCACCACATGTGGTACATGTGATGAAACAAAATTATGTACACAGGGT
>JARVGV010000527.1:28566889-28586122 GCA_031762435.1 Hypsolebias longignatus | reverse complement strand
GCAGGTTAATCTCATTGAGCCTCGAGGACTCATTTACAAGAGAGACCTGGCTACAAACTAAGGATGATGACAACAAAAATACAGCAATAGATTTATTTTTTTTTGCACAATCAACAATAGACAATCACAGAGAGAAGTACAGATTACCGGTATTATTATTATTATTATTATTATTATTATTTTTTTTTTACAAGTTAAAAGCAAGATGTCAAAAAGTTGCTAAAACAGACAGATAAGGCAGATGTACAGACTCAAGGACAAGAACATGTCTGCATTGGTTTTTGCCAGGATTCAAACATATGAATTCAGCTTTTGCAAGTGTTTTAAATTTACCACTAGTAGCTAGCTATAAGCATCCAGCTACTTTATATTTTTAGCTTGGATTTTGAGAGTTTAGGCTTTTGTCAAGCACTTTGCTCTTTTTACTCAGTGCTTTTAACTGATCTTTGTCTATTTTAGCTGATGTTCTGTTACCTTTTCTTACCTTTAGATAACATTTCACCATGTTTTAGCTTTTGACAAACATTTTACTACTTTTAGCTTTTGGTTCATGCTTTGCTACATTTACCTAGAATATGGCTAATTTTTGCTAGTGTTTTAGTGCTTTTAGTTTAAGGCTATCATTTTAGCTTTTAGCAAGGATTTAGTTAAATTTACTTTTGGCTCACTTTTAGCTAATTCAAACTAGTATTTTGGCACTTTTAATTTTTAGCTTTTGTCTCGTGTCCTATTATTTACAGTTAGTGTTTTTTCTTGTTTGTTTATGGTTTATTATATAAAAGTAGATGTTTTATAAAATCCTCCAGGTCCGGGAAGTGATGCCAATTCAGAAACATGTTAAATTTGCCGTCTCCACAGTGTCCAGCTGGGGAGGATCGTGATACTTTCTAAAATAATTCAGATTGAACTGTAACCTGTGAAAAGATAACTTTTAACTTTTTGACATTAGTAAAGTTTTATGGTCTTTGTTGAAAGCAGCACATTTGCTGTCGTTAACACAGAAAGTGCTAAAGGGTGTAAAATAATAATAATAAATAAATGTGTTTATTTATGTTCCTCTGCAAAGTTCAGACAGTTTCTACTAATCGACACTTGTTAAACTGACTTGTCTTCTTAAGAGTTATTTGTAGTTTACTGAAAGTATTCATGAAGTTAAACAGTCGTGTTTTTGTTGTCAGCTGTGGGATTCGCTGCTGAAAGCTGAATGCTCCTCTGAAGACATCTCCTCCCGCTGGAAGGCGAGCCTGAAGAAAGATCTGAAGAAGAGGATATCTAAGGTCAGTGAGCGAGTTTTTAATGAAACGCTCCCTCTTGGTCCTTTCAAGTCACTCCAGGTCCAGACTCCGACCTGCTCCGATGGTAGACGCCCTCCTTTGACCAAGCTGAGGTCTTGTTTCTTTGCAGGCCAGTGATGAAGATAAAGTGTTGCTCTGCTGCCTGGAGCCGACTGCAGCAGCTTTGAAGGGAAGTCACGATGACGTACAGGCCTGTTTCGATGAAGCGTTTTATGTGGCCATCAAGACGACCTGCCAGGTGTGATGTTAATAATCCACTTTATTTTCCTAAACTCCAGTTCCTCTAAATACACAAGCGGTATTATTATTATTATTATTATTATTATTATTATTATTATTATTATTATTATTATTGTTGTGATTGAACCAATTTTAGTTTTGTGACTGTAGACTTGTAAACCACCTGATTATCTCCAGTTCTTCAAACGTTTAGCAGTTGACCTCATCAGTAAGAACCTTTGCTGCCTTAAAGCAGTAAATTCACAAACAAGTGTGGATGCTGTTTGCAGTTACAGATTCATGCATTTTTATTTGTTTGTTGTAACAAGACCTGCTGAGATATCGTTTAGGATGGCCTTCGCACCACGGATGTTCTCACTTGTTCACTGACGGCAGAAGAAAATGTCCCGTCTGACGTTTGTCTGTTCGTAGAGAGGAGAGGAGGGAGACCTGATGCGAGCGCTCAGCCCGAGGATCAAAGATCTTCCGGTTGTTTTCACGTCAGCTGTTGTGGTGGAGTCTGCAGCACGGTTCAGAGACAACGTGGTGGTCCAGCTGCTGGATCCACAGTCCGCCTTGAACTTCCTGCTCTCCAACCGTTGGTCATTTATTCATTTACATCAAACTTCAGTGTGAAGGAACACTTTTTATTCTTCTGTGCTGTTGTTTTCAATTATGTCTCATACGGTACATCAAAATGTTCAGCTCAGTCAGGAAGAGTGTCTTATAATGTTTGTTTTTTTTTATAACTGTGATATTTTTTATAATATTTAACTTTAATTAAAGTAAAATTATCATAGACATACACTGCTGTCTCGTCAGTCCCCTCAAAACATTTTGTATAATTTTAATAATTTTTGTCTTATGCTACTTGTAGCTACCATTTTGCTACATTTAGCTATTGTTTAGCTAATTTTAGATTTAAGCTACTGTTGCACCATTGCTAACTTTAGCTACAATTTTGTTAAAATTGGCTTCTGTTTGGCTAATTTTAGCTTCTGTTTCGCCCATTTTGGACTTACTATCTGTTTTTGTTATTGTAGTTACTATTTTACTCATTTTAGCTTAACTTAAATTTTGCTGCCTTAAAGTTTAAAGATTGCCAACTTCAGCATATCTTTATATTATCAGCTACTGTTTTGCTAATTAGCTTTAGCATGTTTTATCACCTTTACCTCCAATATTGCTAACTTTCACATTAGTGTTACTGATGTTAACTACTGTTTGTAGCTTGAGCATATGTTTTGCTGCGTCCCAGCTACTGTTTAGCTTAATTTTGCTTTCACGTCTCTTTTGACATTTTAGCTGCTGTTGAGCTAATTATAGCTTTAGCATTTGTTTGTAATTTTAGCCATTGTAGCTGTTAGCTTCTGCCGTGCTGCTTTTAGTTCACTGCTCAGTTGTACAGTATTTTCTAACGTGCCACTGAAGTTAATTTTGTTGTCTCAGGTGACTGGAGGTCCATCCAGGTGGACGACACCGCAGGACATGTGGTCCACAGCTGCGTGGAGGCTGTTAAATCTCTCGTTGTGTCTCTGCTAGAAGGAAGCGTGTCTCTTGGAGACCTGCAGATCTGTCTGAAGTACCAAGAGCAGTTTAAGAGACTTTACCTGCAGTGTACGAACCCTCTGCTGTGAATAACTTAAATAAACTTATATATAAATTTATAATTTATAAAATTATAAATAAACAGCTGCTTCGTTTCTCTCACAGACAAGAAGAACTCAAAGTCAGTCGTCGTTCCTGTCGATGCAGAGGTGATTCTGACTCAGAGAGACTTGGATCTGAAGTCTTTCGTTCACCGCAAACAGGAAATCAACACACTGATCAAGATGATGGCAAAGGTTACAGAGAGCATCACAGGTGGGCGGAGCTAAAAAACGATGACGCGCTCCGTTATCCTCCTCATTATTATAGCCCGCTGCCAAAAGCAAAGTGCGAGCGATGATGTTTTCACTTGTGTCTGCGTGAACGCCTGTGGTTCATTGGTCTGCCTGTTAGCAAAATATCTCCTGACCCACTGGATGGATTTCAATAAAACTCAGAAAATAATTCCTGGATAAACGTCCACAGCTGGTTCAATTTTGGAGACAACCAAGTTCAAGATGGCCACCACAGCTAACTGACCCTAACCCACACAAAATGGCTGTAACTCAGTCAGTTTTATGGATAATGAGCTAAAATTAGATGTTTTCATACTGAGTTGTTCACAACACATACTCCAAATTAAAATAGATACTTTTAATTAGTGTTTTGCTTCTTTTAGGTAGCTGTTTGCTGTTTTTCACCAACATCTGACTACGTTTAACCTGAAAAAGTCCTTTACTCCTTTTAATTGTAGCTAATCTTTGGAAACTTTTAGCCAGCCTTTAGCTATTCTTAGTTTTTAGCTGGTGTTTTGGTACTTTTAGCTAGAGTTCAGCGCTCAGCATTGACGCTGTGTATTTCTCTAACTGAAACGATTTGCATCTTGTTTTCATGGCTCAACAGTTCCTGAGATGTCGACTCTTGAGGAGCAGCACAGTGCAGACCTCCATGCTGTGAGCCTGAGCCGACTGGTACTGGTTCAGTCCTTCAGTGCAGACGGGAAGCTGCAGAAGACTGGTCCTCCACAGGTCATCTGGTATAAAACCAGCATGAATGTCCTCAAAATGTCCTGTGAGATGCACAAACTGCATCACAGCAACCTGATTCTGTCCTCGTGGGTAAAACACTCAGCATCTTTAGCGTCTGTGAGGCTTCCCGCCCCACCCCCTGTCCAGGTGAGCCTTGAACAGATCTGCGAGAACATCTGGAGCCCTGTGCTGAAGGAGTTCCTCCAGCTTGGCGTCAGCATTGCCGAGGCGAATGTCACGCTGGAGGAGCTCGATCGGGTGTTGGTGGAATCTGGTGACCGGGGTGACGGCACGCTGCTGAGGAATGAGCTGAATCTCATGTTGGAGATGGTTTCTGCAGCTGCAGAGGTCACCCCTGAGGAGAACTGGGTGGAGTCGAGGCTGGCTCAGATCCAGAAGTACCGCCAGCTTCACGAGGCGGCGGCTGCAGCCGGAGCGGTGCTGAGGATCGCTGACAAAATGAAGCTGACCGGAAACTTCTCCGCCATCCACCCCCTCATCCAACTGGTAAAACCCTGACCTTCTGACCTCAGGACCAGTCTAGTTAAATATCTAACAGTGGTTTTCTGTTCTGTGGTTAGACCATTCTGAACAGAAGGACTTGACCAAACCTACTTGATAAAGTTTGATTATTTATTTTACTGAAGCACAGCTGTGATTTAAGTTTGGTCATGAGTGTAAGAGTTCACCTTTTCCAGATGTTAAGGTGTTTGTTCGTGTGACTGTTCAACAGGATGACCGGTCCTTTAAGCAGCGGCTCCTGGCGTCGCTCACTGACGACCTGTTTGATGCCAGGCAGCAGCTCGCCACCGTCAGCCGGCGGCACACCGCATGTCTGGAAGAGTTTCTGAAGAGCCTCGCTCTGGTCAGCTGGGTCAAAGACAACCTTAAAAGTAGGAATTTAGCATTTATGAAGGTAAATGGTCTTGCAGAAGGTCCTCGTCAGCTCACCGCTCTGTTCCACTAACAGCTATGAGCGACGTGAAGGTTTATGTGGACCTTGCGTCGATATCTGCCGGAGAGAACGACGCAGAGATCGACCAGGTGGCCTGCTTCCACGACTCTGTGATGGGCTACGCGCCGCTGCTCTTCTCCCTCTCCCCTCAGGCGGGCCTCAAGGACTTCATGAAATGTGCTCAGCAGGTGTGGGACGCCCAGAGCAGAGACGAGAGGCTCCCTGACAAGCTGGTAATCATTACACTGTTTTGTGCAAAAGTCTTGAGTCATTCAGTCAGATATTGGATTGAAAATGACAAGAGACATATTATAACTTAAGATAATATGCAGTGAACCTTGTTGTTGTACCTGCATCCAGAGATCAGTAAATAAGTAAAGACTCAGTGAATTAAAGGAAAATGAAGAAATACAGAAAAATAACACACACTCCAACAGGATGTGATACACGCAAGATGAAGAAATACTGCAGTGCAAATCTGGTTCTGTTATTTCTGTTTATTTAATTTTTATTTTCTTAATGCTCTGAGTTGAGCAGGTGGATAATCTGAGGGAAGAAGCTCCTTCTCCTCCTCCTCTTCCTCCTGCTCCTCCTCCTGCTCCTCTCTGTTCACTCTCAGGCAGTGAAACCTTCAGCCTGATGGCCGCAGGGAGACAGTTGGGTTGTTTGACAATCTTCTCAGTTCTTGAACAGCATCTTTCATAATAAATATCCTGCAGGTTGGAGAGACTTGTTCTGATGGCCTGCTCTGTTGAGCAGACCACCCTCTAGAGAGCCTTCAAGTCCTCTTTGGTGCAGCTACCCATCCAGGTGATGATGCTCCTGCACCAGATGCTCTCATTTGTGCAGCTGTCTGACCTTCTTGGCTGTTTTTTATTTATTTTTTATTTTTTTTTGGCGTGAAGTGACCAGGACAGGTCCTGTGTGATGGTCACTCAAAGAAAAGTGACCACCTCAGACCCACTGATCCAGAGCAGACAAATGTCACCCTGCTGTTTCCACCTGAAGTCCACAATCAGCTCCTTAGTTTAGCTGACGCTCAGCAGGAGGCTGTTCTCGCAGCACCAGCTTTCCTGGTGGGAAGCCTCTCTCCGGTACTTGTTCTCATTGCTGTGGGAGGTTAACCCCACAACGGCTGTGTCATCAGCGAACCTGATTAAAATGTTGCTGTCTGATGTGGACACACAGTCGTGGGTGTACAGTGATTACAGCAGAGGGCTCAGCACACACCCTTGGGGGGTTCCGGTGTTGAGGCTATGAGGTGAAGATGTGTGGTCACCCTCACATACTGCCTGTTGTCTGCCGGTCAGAAATCCATAGAACCACTTCCACAGGGTCAAGAACAAGTGACCAGAAGGTCTGGTTGCTTAAAATCAGAGTGTGAAAAAACTCAAAGTACTTCTGCAGAAATAAAATGCACGAGTGCTGAATGAATTTGTTAAAGAAGCTAAAACTGAGTGACTAAAATGATCAGAAAAGATGCTAAAATTAGTAAAACAGATGCTAAAGCTAAAAGCAGGAAAACTGAAGGTAAACGTTTAACAACAGATGGTGAAATTAACCAGACACTGACTGTAAAACTAACAAGACAGTAGCTAAAGCTATACTTTACACAACAAATTATGAAACGTAAACTAAAAGTAAGTTAACGGAAAGTAAAGTTAAGGTTAGCTAAAATATAATTAAATGAGCAGAACAAACACTCGAGCTAAAAATCAGCAAAATAGCTAAAACACCGAACTGTTCTAAAACTAACTGTATCAAAATAGTAGCTAAAATTAGTCAAACACATGCTAATATTAGCAAAACTATAGCCAAAGGTAACAAAACATGATAAAGCTTAAATCAGGAAAAAGCTGATGTGATTAGCAAAGCTGGAGCTAAGAACTAAATGTGGCAGAATGGTAGCTAAAAGCTAAACATAGCCAAAGGAGCACAGACTCAGTATTCACTCTAAACCAGAGGTTCTCAAACGGGGGCTCCTGGACCACCAAGAACCCTGCAAGAAGTAGCTTAGGAGTCCTCAAAATAAATTACAGTAAACTGTTAGTTACTTCATATCATTTAAAAAAGTGTATAAACTCATAAAGGGACCAAATCTACAGTAAAACAGACAAAACTACACCTTCAAAAATAAATAAAATACAGTAGTCCTTCGCTACTTCGTGGTTGGTTTATTTCGGATCCGCTATGTTGCGGTTTTTCAAAATAAGATTGGACATGACACACAATTGGCTGATTGATGGACGAGCCACACGATCGGCATGGAATTTAAATTTAAATTAATTTATTAAGCACCTGCTGCACCTCTGGGCAGCCCTTGCAGCTGCAGGATAAACTTGATGGACGGATGATGGAGTCCCTCGAGATGTTTCTCCCCAGACCCTAACAGTTTGAGAAGCCCTGCTCGATCTGTTGGTTTGTTTCCAGAGAGAGTCGACTCGATTGCTGGGCTGGCTGAAAGCGCTGAAGGAGACTCACGGCTCGGTGGAGCAGTCTTCTCTCTCTCTGGCCTCATCCATCAACGCTAACGGAGTTTATCTCATCGGGTGGTCTGACGAAAGCACGGAGATGGTCGGTGTTCGTTACAAAATTTTTCATTTACCATTTCTAAATGTGCGACATGAACGATTAAGGTGTTTTCTAACTGGTTCTGTTTGTGTTCAGAGATGCCTTCAAAACATGGTGCAGGTGACGGTGAAGAGGGGCAGAGAGGAGAAGAGGTACAAGCTTGAAGATCTGTTGGAGCTGCAGAATAAACTCATGCTAATGTCTTCCAAAGGGGAGCACGGCAGAGAGCAAGTCCACAGATTCACAGAGGTCAGAGGCTCTTTGAGTAAGACTAAAGAAATAACTAAATAAAGATAGAGCTAGTTTTAATTTTATTTAAAGTCTGCATTCTGTTTAGGTTTTTGAGGGAGTTCAGAGAGTGGGGACCATCCTCCTTCAGATGCAAACATCTGGCAACATGCTGTTCAGGAAGTGGTCCGCTGAGGTCCGCTGCGGTCCGCAGCAGCAGTGCATCACCGTCACCTTCTTGTCTCTGAGCGGGAGACAGATGTGGTATGAAGGTGAGGTGACGGAGAAGCTCCAAGATCTCGCTCAGTCTATGGAGTCCTGCCAGAAAGAGTGGTGCTCCTTCATTGGAGAGATGCGCTGCAGCTTCAGCCTGCTGAACCTCTACACCTCAGAGCAGCTGGTGTACCTGTGTCAGTGGGTATACAGAGTGTGTCAGCGGCAGGCGCCCGCTCCACAGCAGCTGTGGCACCTGCTGTTCCCTGTAAGGCCTCGGTGCTCGCTAACGGATGTTAGAGCTGCTTACACGAGTGCCGTGAGCCCATCGTCAGGCGCTGACGAAGTAGAAAGTGTTGAATCTGAGGAGGAAGACGACGTTTACGAACCTTCTGTGGACGTAACATCTGCTGAGCCGAGGCGCACAGTGGAGAACATGGACCATGATTTGATGGAGTTTTCTCCTTCTGAGGAGGAGGAAGATGTTAATCACGTCAGTGATGTGAGTCTTGAAGGTCTCTGGATGCAGTTCATGCGGGACATGTCTCAGTACCTCCATGAGTCCCTGGACATCCAGACTTTGGCCCACTTCCTCTCGTGTCTGTCTGAAACCAGTCAGCTCCACATGATCAGAAACCTTCCATCGGTCCTCCAGGAGGGGAAGCCGAACCTTGTGCTTTGTTCAACAGCAGAGGTTTTCAGCACAACGCTGTCCTTCTACATGGAGAGTCCAGAGCAGCCGCTGCCGTCTTCTGACGAGGTTCTGGTGTGCAGAGAGGAAACCACCAAAGAGGAGGTGGAGATCTTTCTACGCCGCGCTCTCTTCCAAGGCTCCAGACAAAACTGGCAGAAGCTCTACTCTCTGGTTAACCCCGGTCTGCTGGGGTATGATGTCAGCGAAGCGTTAATGGAGCTCTACGAGGGACTGGAGCGAAGTGCGAGCCCTCGTTATCGTTTGGTGATAGTCAGTCCCATTGTGCACCAGCACAGGAGTGTGCCGTCGTACTTCAGCAACAACAAGGTGCAGGCAGGCGTGAGTTTAACCGAAGGGAGTGCCAGGAAGTATCTGCATCACCACTTCACCCTGAAGTCACCAAACCAAGTTGCTCTGGTTTCCCCGGATAAACTGTCAGTGTGGACGGTGTCATCAGCACGGCCTGCGGTCGGTAAGAATAACTCGTTTATGCTTTTATTTCATGCTAAAGTTTAATTTGAATATTTTAGAAATCAAACGACATCTCTGGGAACTCAAGTTCATTTAAAAAAGCCAAGCTTGTGACCTATCTTTACACAAACATACATAAATTCATTTGTTTCTACTTTATTCAGTTTATCTAAATAATGATAATTATAAACAATAATAATTATTTATTAAAGTCCTGTTATATATACCCCGGTACTTATGATGAAAAATGAATAGTATTAAATTACATGAGCTGAAATACTGTAAATATAATCCATCCATTATCTTTTACCTGCGTCTTCCACCTTGGGTCACGGGGGTCGCCAGTGCCCATGTCCAGCAATCACAGTGCGAGGGGCAGGGGACACCCTGGACGGGTCGCAAGTCCATCACAGGGACACACAGAGACAAACGAGACAAACAACCATTCACTCTCTCTCTCACCTAGACACAATTTAGAGTTACCATCAGTCTAACGTGCATGTTTTTGGTCTGTGGGAGGAAACTGGAGGAAACCCACGCATCACAACATGCAAACTCCACCCAGAAAGGCCCCCGGACCGGGATTTGAACCGGCAACCTTCTCGCTGAGAGTCAGCAGCTCTACCAGTTGTGCCACTGTGCTGCCATAAATATAATCCATTTAAATGAAATAATTTAAACTGTCAGTCTGGAAAACACAATCCTTGTAAGTTCATTTATATTCTGCAAAGAACTTCCTGCGCTATAATTGAATAAAATACATCTGACAACCTTCTGGAGGTAAACTGGAGAAAAGTTGATCAAACCGTCTCTTCCTTCAGAACGATGTTCATTAGAGGCACTAGACTGTGTACTTTTACTACAGTAATATTGGTGTTATTTTGATCAGAACATGTCTTTTATCCTCCACATTAAAAATGTTACTAGAACCTCCTTCTTCCACCTGCGTAATATCACTAAAATTAGAAACATCTAAAAATGATGCAGAAAAACTGGTTCATGCATTTGTCACGTCTAGACTGGACTATTGCAATGGTTTGTTATCTGGGTGTCCAAATACTTCTTTACAGTTTGAGGTCAAAATGTTCTGGAACTTTAATATAAAATGGATCTTGGATGTTGATCATTTTGTTTGTTAGAAGTAAGATTTAAATATGTAGCCTTGTTGACATCAGTGTTTTCAAACAACAGGGAAGTCTCTTTATGTGGATCGTCTGTTTGAGAAGTTCCAGCAGAAATCTCAAAGTGCAAAATACATCAGGATCCGGCTGATTGAACCGTGTGTTGACATGGACTGTTTGATCAAGAGTCTGTCAGAGAAACTGTCCCCTCTGACAGAGCAGGACCCAGTTCTTTTTCACATCGACACATCAGGAGTAAGTTCACGAGCATTTATACTTGCAGACCACACGTTCTGTTGTTGGCTGTCCATAAGAATCAGTCTTCTTGTTGACTTCAGGTTCGCTCAGGTCTGGAGGAGCTCCTTTTCCATCTCTTGGTTCTGGGCTGTTTGAGCGACAGCTATGGAAACCTATGGAGAAGGAATGAAGCTCATCTGATAACCGTGGAAGTCCTAAAAACGAACCAGTTTCTTCAAAACAGGCCAAAAGAGGTATAAATAGATGTAATATTACAGCTCTTTGTGTAACCTCTACCTTTTTTCAGATGCTGCATCAATTCCAGAAGATAAAAAAAAGTATTGCATTTGGCTTCAATGTCTTACATTTCTTGTTATAATTATGTAAAAAAAAAATTTTTTTTTCATAAATTTTCATTTTTATTTATTTAGTTCACTTTCTTCCTCAGATAAGACTTGGACTTCTTGACATTCTGCCCACCATCCATTGTAAACCTCCCAGAGAGGTGAAGCAGCTGTTGACCAATCAAAAGTTCTCAACAAAGAAGAGCTTTGATCCACTCATGGATGAACAGGAGTTCTGCAGCGAGGAGATTCAGAGACCCTACCAGTATCTAAAGCTCTACAACCAGAATCAGGATCTGGATCATTTTAACTACAAGGAAGGGTCCAGAGTTGGAGATCCTGGTGATTGTCTTCATCACTTTCTGCTGTATTGTGGCATGGACGATCCATCTTGGGGTGAGCTGAAGAACTTCTCCTGGTTCCTCAATGTGCAGCTAAAAGACTGTGAGAACTCAGTTTTCTGTGATCCAGACTTTCTTGCTGGCCAGCTTCCTGGTTTTAAGGGTTTCATTGTAAAGTTCATGATTCGCATGGCAAGAGATTTTGCTTCTCCCTCGCTGAACACATCTGACCAAAGTCCCATGCTGCACATCAAAAGCAGTTCAGAAGATGACCTTGTCACTAGTCTGGCACTTCGTAAGCGCTGGGAAAATGAGTCCCATCCATACATTTTCTTTAACGCAGACCACTCCTCAATGTCTTTCCTTGGATTTAATGTGCAGATATGTCAAAGGACAAATACACTCAGTGCAGTTGACCCTCACAGTGGCAAGGTTCTGATAGAGCACGTAATGACACAAGAACTTTTTCAAGGTTTGCAGCGACAAAGGATTTCCCTCACCGAGGACTTCGATCAATTGCCGCGACCAGACAAAATCAAAAGGATTTCTTGTGTTGTTGGTGCAAGGAAAGGAATTATGGGTAGGGGATTTGATCCAGATCCAACTTACGAGCTCACCGCTGACAATGTGATGAAGATGCTGGCCATACACATGAGGTTCAGGTGTGGAATTCCAGTTGTTATCATGGGTGAGACAGGATGTGGCAAAACCAGACTGGTTCGTTTCCTGTGTACTCTGCAGAGGGAGGAAAAACCAGCAGAGAACATGGTTCTTGTCAAGGTTCATGGTGGAACCACAGCGGAAATGATCTACAGAAAGGTGCAGGAAGCCGAGTTGCTTGCTCAAATGAACATGCAAAGACACAAGTTAGACACCGTTCTTTTTTTTGATGAAGCCAACACCACAGAGGCCATTTTTGCCATCAAAGAAATTCTGTGTGATCAGACAGTGAAAGGACAA
This sequence comes from Hypsolebias longignatus, assembly GCA_031762435.1. Taxonomy (NCBI): domain Eukaryota; kingdom Metazoa; phylum Chordata; class Actinopteri; order Cyprinodontiformes; family Rivulidae; genus Hypsolebias; species Hypsolebias longignatus. The sequence goes on along the minus strand of JARVGV010000527.1, from coordinate 28,573,858 downwards.
CCTCTGAAGTTGCTCAGTGGCTTGAAAATAATAGCTGCCTGCAATCCTTACAGGAAGCACTCTCCTGAAATGGTGGAACGTTTGGAACGAGCGGGATTGGGATACAGAGTGAAAGCAGATGAAACAAAAGATCGCCTGGGCAAAGTACCGTTGAGGCAGCTTGTGTACAGAGTTCACCCTTTACCTCCAAGCATGGTCTCTTTGGTGTGGGACTTTGGCCAGCTGAGCAACTTAACTGAGCTTTCTTACATCAGACAGATTGTCCAAAGGAAAGTAGCTGATTGTCATCTGCCAGCAGCTTGCACAAACATCATTGCAAATGTTCTGGCTGCCTCACAGAAATATATGAGGAGTCGAAAAAATGAGTGCAGTTTTGTAAGTCTTCGAGATGTAGAGAGGTCCATGAAAGTGCTGATTTGGTTTTACCAGCACAACAAAAACATTTTAAACAACTGCACTCACCTTGAAGAAAATCACAAGACCCTGAAGTGCTTGATTCTTGCTGTTGGAGTGTGCTATTACCCATCTCTTGTGACCAAAGAAGAGTACCTGGAAGAAATTTGTACCTACTTTCCAAAGCCAATGAATTCTGCAGCCACATTGCAGGAAGAGATTTCATCTTGTCAAAACCTCTTCCTCCAGAACATCCAGACAAGGGAGACCATTGCCAAAAACATTGCCCTTAAAGAAAATGTTTTTCTCATGGTGGTGTGCGTAGAACTCAGGATCCCACTCTTTCTAGTTGGAAAACCAGGCAGCTCCAAGTCTCTTGCTAAAACTGTTGTAGCAGATGCCATGCAGGGCCAGAACTCTCACTGTGAACTGTTCAAGAGACTCAAGCAGGTCCATATGGTCTCCTTCCAGTGCAGTCCTCACTCAAGTCCAGAGGGCATCATAGGTACATTCAAGAACTGTGCTCGCTTCCAGAAGGACAAAAACATGGATGAGTATGTGTCAGTAGTGGTTCTTGATGAGATAGGACTTGCAGAAGATTCTCCACAGATGCCATTAAAGACCCTTCATCCTCTCTTGGAGGATGGCTGTATTGATGACAAACCACATCCGCACATGAAGGTTGGGTTTGTTGGCATCTCCAACTGGGCTCTTGACCCCGCAAAAATGAACAGGGGGATCTTTGTCTCCAGATGGGATCCAAGTGAGGATGAGCTTGTGGAGACTGCCAAAGGAATTTGCTCATCTTCCAAACAGATTCTCTTGAAAATCAAACACCTTTTCCCATCTCTGGCAAAGGCTTTCCTGAACATTTGTAGTGAGACCTCAAAAAATCAGTTCTTTGGTCTAAGAGATTATTACAGCCTTGTCAAAATGCTCTTTGCTGCAGTCAAATCCACCCAACAAGAACCAGATGGAGAACAGCTGGTGGAGGCCATCTTACGTAACTTTAGTGGACAGCCAGATAGTTTTAACCCTGTTATATTTTTTCAAGAAGTTCTCCAAGATCTCTCAGAATTTCCCAGACCAAGAACCCTGCAAATGGTGAAAAAGAATCTTGATCATGGCACCGATGAAGAGAGCCGTTATCTTCTGTTACTGACCACCAACAATGCAGCACTCCATATCCTTCAGCAACAAGTCTTTACCAAAGGAGACTATCCGCCACCTGAAATCATCTTTGGCTCAGGGTTCCCAAAGGACCAAGAGTATGCCCAGATCTGCCGGAATGTAAACCGTGTGAAAACGTGTATGGAGACAGGGCGTACCGTCATCCTCCTCAACATGCAGAATCTTTATGAAAGCTTGTACGATGCCTTGAACCAGTACTACGTCTACCTCAGTAAGCAGCAGTATGTTGATCTGGGTCTGGGCTCCCACAGGGTCAAATGTCGTGTTCATACAAACTTCAGACTGGTGGTGGTAGAAGACCAGCAGAAGGTCTATGAACACTTTCCTGTGCCACTCATCAACAGGTTGGAAAAACACATAGTGGATCGGAGCACTGACCTGGAACTGTGGCAGCACATGGTTTTGGAAAAACTGAGAGAATGGACAAAGGAGTTCTCTGGAGAAGCCAACAAGGATTTCAAACTGTCAGACATTTTTATCGGCTTCCACAGCGATGCCTGTGCTAGTGCTCTACTGCAAGCACTGGAGAGGAGAGCACAAAAAGTTGTCCGGAGTGAAGAAAAGAACAAAACAAAAGCATCTGAGGCAGACAAAGATGAACCGGCTACTGAGATGGAAGACGATGAGTTTGTTGATGCAATGGACACCGAGCAAGAAAATGGGTCAGAGGAAATAAACATTGATGAAACCAACGAGGTTAATGATGTCAACAAAGAATTTGTGGAATCAGTAGAAATGATGGACATGGAAAATGAAGAAAATGACAAAGAAGAAGTTTTCAATTTGGCTAAAAGTTTATTGTTAAACTGCGCCACCCCTGATGCTGTGGTGAGGCTGAAATACTCAGATTTATCCAACCAGGAGAAAGAGAAACTCCAGAGATTGTACTTCCAGCACCAGCATCACCACTCACTCAGAGATTTTCTGGGAGACTGTTTGAACAAACATCAGGAGTCCAGCAGGTTTCTGGAGGTAATGCATCAAACACAGCTTCTAATTTATCGGTTCTGTTCAGTCCTTTAGCAAGTTCGTCACAGCTCTTCTGTTTTGTGTTTCTGCACAGATCACCACTTTCTCCAGCTTGTTAACCAGATCAGATGTGAGGGTTTTATCTCATGCTCTGGGTCTGCATACAGACCAAATCCTTCTGCTCTCACTCCACCAGTTTGACACTGAAGTTTCCTTCTGCAATAAATTACGGTAAAAACTCAACAAATAACGTAGAACTGTTCTTTTATGATTGGCTGCTTTTATATTTATCCATCTCTTTTACCAAAGTAATTCTTACTATAGACACTAATGATTTTTCCCATGTGTGTTGGGCACACCATAGGCATCGCAACAATTATATGTGAAGGGGATTTGTCCCCCCACATTTAAAAATATTAATTTGGACCCCCTACATTTACCATGAAATATTTGTATACCCAGTTTTCTTTCTATTTCTTTGTGAACAAATCCATTTTACTTGATTGGTAGGAGAATAATCAAACCACTAAAAGTCCATTCTGGGTTTTCCTGATCACCTACAACAACTCACCGCATGCAGTGTTTCTCCTCCGTGACCTGCCTCGGCAGGGCGCTCACGAGAGGAGATGGGGGACACCTCTGCTTTGTGCGCTAGCTTAGCGCCACGTTAGTGCTGATTATTGTTGATGGGGGTGGAGGGTTAGCATGTGTGAGAGAAGCAGCATGCTACATCTGTAGCATCTTAGCTAACACATCTGTATTGCAAGCCGCTAGTTCCAACAGTTAGACAGGTGTGTGTGTGTGTGTGGGTGGGTGGTAGGGGGGGTTGGCTAACAAGGAGCGCGGTTGGTCTTGCTGCTTCTTGTTGCTCTCTCAAATAGTTATAGAATCAAGTGTTTACTTATGCAGGTAACTGTAGATGTTTAACAACCTGTTAAAACACACCAGAATGCAGGAAATGGCATCTACTTTATTCAAGATTTTCTGGGGGAGGACCCCCCAGACCCCACCACCAGTGTGTTCCCCCCACATTACAAATGCATCTGATGCTGATGGTGCACATGTGTGCATGTGTTTATGCAGCTGTCTGTTAGCAAAATGTCCCATTAACCACTAGGCGAGTTGTTTTTTTTGTTTTGTTTGTTTTTTACTTTCCAAAAGTAATGAACAGATGTGAAACTTTAAACTAACTACAGGTGTCAGTCAATTTCAATATGGCCGCCTGTATAAACAACATTTGCTTATACCAGTATGGTTATAACTTGGTCAAATTTACAGGCGTTGAGCTAACATTTGGTGGTAGCTGAGAGTCATCCCAACACATTGTCTAAGTGTTAACGGCTCACGTAGATTGTTGTTTTAACTTTGGCATGCTAAGACACGGGCGATGTGCATTCCTTCAAGAAATGATTCTTTTTAAATTTAGCAGGCACAGCTTATACTCGGGTGCGCTCAATAGTCCAGAAATTACAGTATTTTTGTTTTCGGTTTTCTCAGGGCCTTCCTCCAAAGTGCGGGTCACTCTCTTCACATTCTGTTCATCCAGATGGACCTGGAGGAATCGCAGTGCTGCGACGAGCTCATCGCATCAGCAAAGTAGGCCATAAAGCAGCTACTTTCATGTGAACACATTCTAAGAGCAGGTCTGTCTGAGAAGTGTGATTATATGATCTGTCGACAGGTACGGCACCATGAATTACATGACTTCACGGGAGGATCAGCACTGCTGGGTGATTTTTATTGTGAAGGTTTCAAGGATTCCAAGTCAGTCCCAGTACATCGGTTTCCAGGGAGGTGAGGACAAACAGGACGAGGGATGTGACTGGAGTGCGCCTCCTGTTTTTGTTTACTGCATTATTCATGTTCGGCGCTCGTTAATTTCATTTTTGTTCTGTTTTAAAGGCGTCTGGCATTCGGTGCACATCGATGACCTGAGGGACTCGGAGGACATGAGTCTGAATCTGTCAGTTTTCTGTGGGACTCTCATCAGCAGCCTGCTCAGTCCTGCACATCCTGGTAAAAAATGTACACCCTCAAGGTTTTACACCACAACTGGTAATTCATTCAGAAACCCCAGCCCTACACGTTACTTTTGCATTACACGTGATATAAAAAAGATCCACTGATATAATAGATATTTTACATTTATATACACATTAGAATACAAATTATATAATAATGTTAGCATTTTCTTCAGCTACCTTAAATTTAGATTTTTTTTAATGTGAATTTCAACTTTCTGCTGCAGTGACACGTTCAAAGTGAATATCAGAAATATACATGTGGATCCTAACTTCCCCCCAAATGTTTCTGTTACTTATTACTTGAATTTGATCTTAAACATGACATGGTTAACTTTTATTTTTTGCATAATAAACAACTGTTTTTGTCTTTTAACAGAAAATCAGAAAAGCAGTGAAGCGGTGATGTCCGACGGCTCAGAAGACAGTAGTGTGAGTTGTTGCGGGAATTTTAGCCTTTTTTACGTGTTTACTTTGTAAACATTGGCCTGTTTTCTTCCAGGTCGAGCCAGCCCACCTTCACAGTTTGTCTTTAGTGAGGTCGTGCGTTCAGAAAGCCGTGGGGTTACTGAGGGACCCTGACAACGTGGCATCACGAAGCATGCAGCGAATGAACGTCCTCCTGACGCTTCTGGGCAATGGTCAAAATCCTACTGCAGGTGAACTCATTTAGTTCTTTTATTTCAGGATTTTATTGCCTTAAGACAGAAAATGATCAGCGTGCATCTACACCATTCTAACCAAACTTTATTATCAAAGCTCATTTTCAGAGAGTGTTGTTGAGCCGACTGGCGGAGACTCTGGCTCAGAGGGAAGAGATGATGGGAGCTCCCAAAGAGTGGGTGACCATGGAGGCCAAGAAACGCCAGGCTCTACAGGAGGGGGGCACTCTGAGGTAAAACCTGCTCTGAAGGAAACAAAAACAAAATGAGCTCACCCAACAGCTCAAGTTCTTTAACACGGATCAAGCAGCTTTAAGTCTCACTGGAGACAAAGCGTAACCAGTGAGAGACGGCGTGTCCTCTGTGGGTCACACTGAGTGTCTTGTCTTTGCCTTGAAGACACACCCTGTGGCGGTGTCTTCAGTTCACCGTGACGCCGATCTTAGCCAGCATGTTGGAGGTCCTGGACAGGTACTCCAACCTGGACCTGGTGTCGGACGACAGACTGAGCCAGGGGTTGATCCAGCTGTGGATGGACCTCCTGGCAGATCCACAGATTTTACACCTGACTCCTCCCAGAAACCCCAGGTACAAGTTTGTTAGTTTGCACTTGTGTAGTTGACGACGTAAGGCTTCAGTTTTCTGTGATACTTCCAGCGGGTCCGATCAGGAGGTGCTGGTCCAACATTACTTCATGTTGGATGGTGAAGAGCAGCCGTGCTCGGCTCCGTTCAGCTGGATCGTCAGAGCCCACCTGGAGAGCCTGTGGGAGGAATCGGAATTCATGCCAGGTTTACTTTAAACTCACATTCAGACATTTGTGCATTTAGGTACACTGTAGGTAAAAAAATTAACTTTATTCTGTTTTTATTTGTTTACAGTAACCAAAGAGGGCGGCGCAGAGAGGATCCTTCAGCTTGTGAGCGCCTTCAGCAGCAGCCGGCTGGGCGGGTACTTCCAGCGTCTCTCAGAGGAGGACCGACGGGAGATGGGCCTTCTGTTCCTGCACGACTTCCTGCTGCTGTCTTTGAACATCAAAACAAAAGCTGAGCTCAAGGTGCAGAGACGATCTGGAGTCACACATTTGGAAACGTCATGTTTGGAAAACCAAAATAGTTCACAGAAGTCATCCGTTCTACAGACTTTCTGAATCCGTCTTAACTGATTCTTTGATCTTTGGCTGCTTGATCTTAAAAATAAGAGATAAACTGGACAAGCTGAGGACAGAGACACAAGTTTAAGTCCTAAAATAATAAATTCAATAGAACGTTCACAACTGAAAATCATATCTTACAATAAACAGGAAAACAGTCAACGACCAAACACAGGACCTGAGAGTCAAAGATGCTAAATAAAATCTGGAAAAAGTGCCAGTAACATTAGAAGCTCAACTTTTAGCTACTGTTTTGCTCCTTTTAATTTTCAGCTATTGTTACTCTTATTTTAAATTCTCCTCTTGCTGAATTTAGCTTTAAAGCATTTGTTTTTGCCAATTTTAGCTTTTAGCCGTGGTTTTGCTAAGTTTAGCTTTAAGCTTTGATCTAGCTAATTTTAGCTTTGTTTCCCATTTGGCCTAGCAAATACCTCCAATAAACACTGCAGTTTTTTGGAAATCAAGGCTCCAGTACAGCTCTGCGTATGGCTGTACGCCGTTCCATACGCGCGTACTGAACGCAGGCAGTTCACCTGTACAGCTCTGCGTATGTTCTCGCGTTTTCGCGCTGAATTCAGTC
>JARVGV010000527.1:28532342-28544628 GCA_031762435.1 Hypsolebias longignatus | reverse complement strand
GGAGACACATGCTCATTGATAGACGTCCACTGTCTGAAACAGTCCTGCACAAACAAGACGGGGGTCGTCCTGCATCTGCTCCCCAGGATGGAGGATCTGGAAACCAGGGTCATCAGGGTCAACATATATTATTACATGGAGTCCATCAGAGTCCACACCACACACACATACATTCCAGCAGTAAATCGGGACGTGACCCGTCTGTAACTGTCATGACAACATTTAAAATGTAAACAAGTCAGGCTGCCACGTCTTCTGTCACCAGATTACACAATAAGGGTCCTTCACCTCCTGGCCTGTGTTTTCTCAGGTTTGTGAGATGAAAGCTAAACCTGTGGCTTGTTGTTGTGTTCCCATGTTCCCAGTCTGAACCGGAGCGAGGACTACTGGGCTCTTTTTGACTGCAGCTCAGATGGACGCAAGAAACTGGCGAGTCTCAGCAAGACATCGCCAGAGAGAACCACGTGGAACATCCTGGTACTGACCATCAAACACACGCTGACGTTGATGCTTTATTTGGATGTGCATCTCAACCACGACATGGTGACAAGCAGCAGAACAACTAAGGGTGTGAAGCTACGCTCAAGTGCAGAACGCACCTCGGTGCGATGGTCACATTTACAACAACCAGAAAAAGAATAGAAAATGGTCGACGACTTATAGAGCTGCTTTTTAACTTCCAGCTTCTACAGAACTTCTCATGAACCCAGTCACACTCAGCTTTCATATAAATGTCTTTAAACACTGTTCAGGACACAGAACCAGCAGGATGACGTTTCTGTCCTCATACATCAGAAAGCTTGTTGGGCTGCAGGAGACTGGCGCCCAGCAGGGACTGGTGTTTGGAGGAGGACCACCTTCACCTCTGGGCCAAGCCTCACCGTGGAGCCCAAACAGAAACGCATTCAAAATGTCAGTTGTTTGGTTGTTTATTTATTTTAATGGACAATAACTCCCAGAAGCAGAGACAGAAAAACAAATCCCCGTACTAGTGGAAAGGATGTGAAGGCAGCAGGTCGTGACAACAAGATAAAACAGAACTTTTAACATAATTATAAATCTGTCCAGTTTGAGAGTCGTACAAGTGTCAAACAAAAAGTTTGAAAACGCCCCAAAAAAGCTCTGACTCACCCAAACTCATGTTTCTGCACAGGGTGCACGGCGAGCTGTCCAACGTTCTGTGGGCGGAGCGCACACGAGTACAGACTTTCAGTGGCACATCTCAACTCGTTTACATCAGTGGTGTATGTGTGCACGTGTGTGTGCACGTATGTGTGTGTGATAAACATGGTGGCAGTTGTTGCAGGAGCCTCAGGTGAACGTCATGATGAGCAAACACTGCTGCTTCTTCTTTTCTCTCCTACTCGTTGGTAAATGTGATGTCAGAGCGTTTCTCTGATAAAGTGTCAAAAACACAGAACATTTCCTGGATAATGTCTGTGTCTCCCAGCAGCCATCGATGAACTGGTGCAGTACCAGTATGTGCGCGCCCTTCCTGCTCTGGGCTTAACGCCCACAGTGTGCACTGCACATGTCATTCATGTGAAGACAGCTGGACCATATTAACCAGCAACATACAGTAGAAAACTTTCATCTCTGGTTTTTGTGACAGTTTGCAAAAACCTAAAAGAAAAAAATGTTGAGCTTGTCAGAAGAGACGGCACAAATCGCCCAATGTGATGGTTTGGTGCAAAAACAGGTCAAGTTTATAAAGCATACATTTTATGATAAATAATAAAGCTCAGAAGATAAAAAAAACAAAAAACAGCAGAGCAAAATCAAATCGTACTAAAAATATTAAAAAATTCCTCCTCTCATGCTGAATACATAAATACCCAGAGGAAGGTTTAAAGATGCAGCTTTTATTGGATTGTTTATAATAGCAGGATTAAAGTAGTTTAAATGTTTAACAAGAAAATATTTTGTATTTCAGGACGACCAGCAGAGAGCGTTTCCCTCGCACTCGAGCGCTCGCAGCACCGGCAGCGTGGACTCGCTCACCAGCCTGAAGAAAAAAGAACCAGGCATCAGTCTGGCTGCCACCTTCACTGCCAACAACAGGTGAGCAGCACCTCACACACACACACACACACACACAACAGCACAGGTGTCTCGTGTGTCACAGCAGCTGATATCATTCCTCCCACATTATGGGCTCCTCTTCAGTGAACATGAGAACGTGTCGGCTGAGTTTATAACCTGTTTAGGATCATCTCCAGGATTTTGTACCTGGATGATTGAGCATGAACTTCGATCGTCTCCAGACGTCGCCCTGTTCCGAGCTGATGTTTGTTTTTCACAGGAGCAACAAAGGAGCGGTGGGGAACTCCGTCACCACCATCTTGCACAACAACCGCTCTGAGAAGCCGCTCACACCTAAGAGCTCCAACCAGAAGCCTTCGTTCAAGTAGGTTTCAGTCTCTTGGATATTTTCAGTGCGTGTTACTGTAAACCAGCTCCAGATGCTTCAGTTAAAGATTTTACATGCATGCCCAGTTCAAAACACATCATTCAAAGTTTATCTTTATTTTTCAGTAACATCCTGAAGGCCACAGCCAATGATGAAGTTTTGCTCGAGAACAGCTCCGTCACAAAGTCCCAGAAGAATTTCTCTTCCACCTCCAACACCAGATCTCCGGTTTCAGGGCCACGCAGCAGCCCTGTCTCGCCGCGGAGGAGAGAGGTCGCCGAGGAGGCGGCGGAAAGGTCAGACCACTGAACACCATCCCTGCTGCATTAGTGATCTGCTGTGAGACTCACGGCGGTTCTCTCATCCAGGTTCATTCAGCAGGTGAACCAGTCTGCAGTCACCATCCAGCGCTGGTACAGACGGCACGCCGAGCGGAAGCACAGCAGCCAGGCAGCGCTCAGACACATCCTCGCTGAGAAACGAAAAGTACTAGTCATTTGCTTTGTAGAGAAGTTTGTCTCTGTTGCGCTGACTCTAACTTTTCCTCTGCAGGAGTTGGAGGAGAACAAAGAGGACGGTCAGCTGGAGCAGCAGCAGAGGAAGACTGAAGACAGGAAACGGATCCGTGAGGAGAAGGCTCGACTCGCCCGTCTCGCTGCCATCCATGTACAAACTTTGACTCTACTAGTTTGTTTTGTTGATTGATGTCTCAAGTGTAAGAGATTATATTTTAATTAAATGACTGCAGCAGGTTTTAGGACTTCATATATAGACCACAGACTAACTTGTAGTTTTTGTTTGATGATATACATGTAATATACAATTGCTGTCAAATAAAGCAACAATTATGAACTGATTGTACCTTCTCAACAGTTCATCAGTTTTCTGTAGAGCGTCCCGAAGCTGCTCAATAATCCAGCAGATGAATACAGTATTCAGGCTGAGTCAGGTCCTTCAGCTGAAGAAGTCCTGACTCCACCTGGTGAGACTGTAGCTTCTTGTTGACAGTTTTGTCTTTTGTTTCCCTCTGGTGGTGCGTTTAGGAGCTGCACCTGAAAAGGGCGCAGCGAGCTGCAGAGGTGCAGCACGACGTGGAAAACTCATGGGAAACGGGTGCGGTGGGACAGAAGAAGCAGCCCAAGGTGTCCCTCTCCATCAAGAGCCTGCCCCCCCCGAGCAGCAACAGCCTGATGTCACCAACTCACCCCAAAACCAAAAACTCAGGTTAACATGATGTCATTCTGTAGACACCCGTGAATGTTCAGAAACGAGTCGTTCATTAAAATATCTTCTCATGGTTGATAAGAAGAAGCATCAGATCTTAAAAAGACATGTCAGATTGTAACATTGTTGATTATTGATTGGTTATCGTGTTTCCTCAGACTCCAACGTGAACGTTATGGCTGAGTTGTCCAGTCCCAAAGGCCCTCGGTGTTCTCAGGTAACTCTTTACTTTTCATTTGTCCACGCTTGATTCTGACTCTTTGGTTGGATTTGCAATATTTATAAAACCCTCACTTTGTTTCCTTTGGAGCAGGAGGACACAGCAGAGGGTGAGAGTCAACAGAAAAGTGATATGAAACTGATCCATAAAGAGAAATCTCGACTCTCTGCCCCCCAACAGAACTCTTCTGATGTGCGTGTTGTGTGGTAAACTTTCTTTAGGCCTTTTGGGTTTCAGATGAAAATTGTTCCAAGGAAAAAGTGTTTTGATCTTTCTGTGTCTCCCTCTGGTGGTTTGATTCAGGAGCTGCAGCAGCAGAGACCACAGAGAGCTGCAGAGGAGCAGCACCAGGTGGAGCTGGAGAACCTCAGGCAGTCAGGTGCTGCTGGACGGAAGAAACTGAGGATTTCCCCGAGAAGCAACAGCCTGAAGACACCTGCAGACACCAAGACAAACAACACAGGTCCAGCATGTCACATGGATCTAAACTCTGCATGTCAGGCCTGTGTTTCGTTTAACTAATATTTCTGACAACGTGTTTGTTTCCACAGACTCTAATTTGAGCGTTGTGGCTGATGGAGGTGATCTCAGCTTCAGAGCAGTTTCTCCGCCTTCGTCAAACCGCAGAAGATCCCAGGTAAGAAGCTGAACATTTAACTGAGACTCCTTTCAGCAGTTCTTGTCTCAGGCTTTGTTTCTGCTCTGCAGGAGGTCCTGCAGGGGTCTGTAAGTGTGGAGGACCAGGCTCAGGGAGTCCAGTCCAGCAGGCCTCAGTCTAAAACCACCTTGACTGAGCTGCTGGACACCCTGAAGCTGCTAGAAGAAGAGCCGGAGACACTGCCGGAGCTGAGGGTCTATCATAAGGAGAAGTATGCCTGGATAGATCAGGTCAGAGTTCAAATTCTTCAGGACATTTTTCACAGTGAAACTATAAGAGATCACTGATCCAACCTTAAACTGTGTCTCTTGAAAGGATGGAGACTCGAACTCACTGACAGCTGACAACCTGGAGCGTCACGGCCAGCTGAGCCAGCACCCTGCGCTGCCAGACGGGGGCGCTCTGCTCTCAGAGGCCAAGCTGCAGAGCATCATGAGCTTCCTGGATGAGATGGAGAAATCTGAGCAGGAAAGGCCTCGATCTGTCACCTCAGGGTTGCACCGAGAGGTCCGCACCGCTTTGTGTTGTGGTGTAGCTCAGGTTCTTAAACTTCAGACCAACTCAACACCACTTGTTGTTTTCCATCACTAGTGGGGCTCTGTGTGTCCGTTTCTGGTTCAAACCATGGGAAGGCCTCGTATTTACAGCTGATGGTTGGTGTTTTCAGGCTGTGCTGTCTGAGGAGGAGCTGGGAGTGGAGCAGGCGTCTGCCACTGCAGCCGAAGTCACTGGTTCCATGATGAGGATCAAACTGGAGCTGGAGGAGAAGAAATGCACCGTCAGCAGGCTGCAGGCAGCTCTGGTGAGCAAGCAGCTCGACCCCTCGCTGCGTTCGCTGCTGTAAACGTTGAGCTCACGGCCTCGGCTGCTCCGTGTTTCTGCAGACTCAGCAGAGGGAGCTGACGGCGAGGCACGTGAAGGAGACGGAGAAGGAGCTGAGCAGAAACTTCCAGCTGCAGAAGGAGCAATACGAAGCCACCATCCAGAGACACCTGACTTTTATCGACCAGGTGAGAAACGAGCAGCTGTTTTGGAAACACCTTTTCATTTCTTTTTGTGTAAGACGTGTTTTGTCTCTGCAGCTCATCAACGACAAAAAGGCTCTGAGTGAGCGCTGTGAAGGTGTGGTGGGCGAGCTGAAGCAGGTGGACCACAGGTACACCAAGAAGATCTCTCAGATGCAGCAGCAGCATGAGATGGTGAGACTCCGCTCTCAGCAGTTTTCTCTGTAGGCCTCCTGTTTGCTTTGCTTCTTCTCTCACTTGAACCTGCTTTAGTTTAACATTTTTTCTTCTTTGCTCCTCTTTATCTGTGTTTTCTCACCTTTCAGGTGTGGCAAATTCTCAACCCCTTGTGTGAGGTAACTTGACTTTCTCCTCTGACTCACGTTGACTCGCTCATCTTTCATTCTTCCTTTTATTTCTCATTTCCATTCATCTGTTCCACAACACTTCTCCTGGACCGTTTGGTCTGCATGTGAGCAACATTTTAAAATTCATCATTTACATTAAAACTTACCTTTATTAGTTTGGTTTAGTTTCAGTTTGTCTCCGCACCCGCTGTTTATAAAGTAAACGTTTTAACAGTTTGAGTAATGAAAGTTGCACATAGTCTGTGCTGTCTCGTCCATTTCTCTGCAGGAGATCAAAAAGTTAAAGGACCTGATGAGCGCCACGGAGAAGATCCGCAGAGAGAAGTGGATTGATGATAAAACCAAGAAGATTAAGGAAATCACAATCAAAGGTAGAGATGAAATATTAATCCCACTAACTGCCAGGTTGTAAATTAAGTCCACATCAGTGATTCATCGTGACTCTGCACAAAGTCGGTGTTTGTTGCTCGTAGTTCTTCCTGTTCATCCTGTGACTGTTCTTCTGTCTGTAGCCGCTCCTCTGAGCGCCTCGTGAAACAACTATTGCACAAATAATACAGAACATTTCCCAAACGGCCGCTGCGCGTGACCTTTACCCTTTTACTCACCTGGATGAATCTGATCCTCTGAACCTGCAGCATCGTGTTTCAACTTCCCTCACCACAAGTTTCACTTTATTTTCTTTACTCCAAGACGTTAACTGCAGCTAAAAGAGATCAGGAATGTTATGATGCATTTATAAACTGACACATAAGTGATTAAAGGAGATGAACTGAGGAGGCAGCAGGTGGTATTCCTCTTGGGAATACTTTACCTGTCGTCCATTTTTTAAGTGTGACTTTTATTTCTTAACGAATGTGTTTTAAATAAGATTCTTGGATTTGATTGTCTTTAACCAAAACACTGAGGCTGTTTCCTCCTCTGTTGTTGCTTGTTGTGCTGGAACCATGAAAAGTTTTTAGTTTTAGATGTTTTCAGTGTTCATGCTGACTCTGTGTGACCTTTGAACTTCTAGCAGTCAGCAGCTCAACAAACAAACACTTGTTTTATATGCTTCAGTAAAAGGAAAAGTAAATAAAATGTTTCTGCTGATCTGTGCCAAACATTTTTTTCCAGCCTGACCAGAACAATAAGCTCTAAATTTTTCTTTTGTTTTGTTTCCTTTCAGATGTTCAGGCTGTTTTTCTCCTTTGTTTCGTCTCGTTTGTGCTAAAAATAACCTGAATTTACTGAAACTTGTCTCAGACTCCATGAATTCAAGCAGCACTTTGTGGTGAGCAACCTGCCACAGATGATGGTTTTCACGTGAAGCTCTCTTCCTCTCAGGGCTGGAGCCAGAGATCCAGAAGCTGCTTTCTAAACACAAGCAGGAGCTGAAGAAGCTGCGGACGCTGCACGAAGCCGAGCTGCTGCAGGCTGACGAGCGAGCGGCGCAGAAGTACATCGGTCAGAGCGAGGATCTGCGGCTGCAGCTGGAGAAGGAGAAGCAGGAGGAGAGCCAGAGGGAGAGGGAGCTGGCCAGACAGAGGTGAGCATCACACCTCCATCGTCTCCTGGTTGTCTTGCAGCTCCTCTGTGTGTTGGTCCAGCAGCTCGTGTTCCTCCTCTGAGTTGTTTTGGGCTTTTCAGGTACGAGAAGCAGCTGCAGGAGGAGGAGTTGTCCCTGCAGCAGCAGAGGAGGCGTCTCTACAAGGAGGTGGCTGATGAGAAGGAGAGGCTCGCTGAGCTGGCTGCCAGGTGAGGTCAGAGGTCATCCGAAGAGCTGCGGTCAACTCAAATGAGACAAATTGTTCATGTACAGAAGCTTTTATCAGATGAGCAGGACAAACGGTTCTTAAGCTCTCAGTCATTACAGCCTCTGAGCTGAGGACAAGATGATGTTAGAACTAATTAAATGTTGTTGAATAAAACTCTCTACAGGAACAGAAACGTCCTACATGCTCAGTGAGATGAAAACTGTTTGATCAACGTGTGACAATAATAAAAATATTGTCATTTAAGTTTGAACACAAAAAGAAAACGTTCTTATTCTCTGTCCGTCTTGTTTGTGTCTGTTGCAGGCAGCGCGCCGAGCTGGAGGACCTGCGGAGGCAGTTGGAGGAGAACAGCTCTGTGGCTGGACGAGCCCTCAGGGAGGAGATGGAGAAGAGCCGAGAGGAGCAGGAGAGGAGGCACCAGGTGAGGAAACATCACGACGGGTCGAGTCATGCAGTCTGAGGCAGGACCGCGGCTCAGCGTGACTTCTGTTGGACTTTTAGATGGAGATGAAGGTTCTGCAGGAACGACTGGACATGGAGAAACAAACGTGGGGAGAAAACTACAAGAAGAAGGAGGTTTGTTCCTCCTGCATGGATTGAAGCAGCTTCTCCTTTTGTTTACGTTGATTCACAACCACGAACCTAAAATAAAACCTTTTCTCTGGAGACGTTCGGATTCTCCTCAGAGTCAAGTCTGTCAGGAAACTTCACTTCCTGAATCTGTGACCAGAAGCAGAACTTTTCTAATTAAAATGGTTCTGTTTGTCTGCTCTGTCTGGAAAATAAGGAATTTAATTTGAGCATTTTCCAGATCTGAAAATTTTGATGAGAATCTAGAAAACATGAGAGATTCTAGATTTTATTACATAATTAATAAAAAAAAAAAAAAACATTATTTAGTTAATGTAGGTTTGATCAAAACTGTTTTGGCCAAGTAAAGAAAAACATTTTCACATTTCTCAAAGATGAAAGAAAGGATCTCATTTCTCTGAATTAAAGCGAAGTTCATCCGTGCACAGGAAGCGTGGATGCTGAGGCGCGAGCGCGAGCTGAGGGAAGAGCTGCGGCGAGAACGGGACAAAGAGATCGAGCTCGCCATCTGGACGCTGGAGGAGGAGACGAGCAAGGACAAGGAGGAGTGTGAGAGGGCAGCCGACAACAGGTGTGTGTGCTCGGCACAAATCATGCTCATCATGTGCACGTGGTCAACACAACGCCGGCTGTTTTCAGGGTGAAGCGTCTGAGGCAGAAGTTTGAGTCTGAGCTGAGGGAGCTGGAGCGCTCGGAGAGAGCTGCCGTGGAGAAACAGCAGGAGCTGAGGAGGCAGCAGGTGGAGATGGAGGGGGAGCTGATGCGCCTGCAGGCCGTGCTCCGACAGAAGGAGCAGGAGGTTGAAGACCTCACTCAGGTGAATGAGGGAACATCTTCAAGTTTCAGTCAGTGTTTCTGTCCATTGCTGTTAAAAATGAAACGTGCTCTCAGAGCAGAGACAAGCTGGCTGAGGAGCGCTGCAGCCTGGCGGCTGTCATCAGGCAGGAGTTTGCAGACCGCTTGGTAACGACGGAGGAGGAGAACCGCCGGCTGAAGGTGGAGGTGTCCGAAGTGCGAGCCAGACTGCGGTTTGAGGTGGAGAGAATCACCCGGGAGAAGGAGGAGGGGCTGGCTGAAGTCCACCACCGGTGAGCAGGAAGGAGCTAGTTCTACTCAGGAGGAACTTCTGAACGTCTCTAAATCTGAGTTGGGACAAATTCAGTCTGTGAAATGTGACGGTGGGCGTGGCGTGGACTTCACGCTGGGACGGAACAAACTGAGTGGTGGAAACTAAACTTCCAGGAAGAAGGTTGAGTCAGACAGAGGCCGTTCTTTTTAACCGTTTGTCAGCAGCATTCAGCACCAGCTGTGAAACAGCTGTTATTATGAACCAAAGAAACATTTTCCACAACAGAACAACCGTCTGCAGCAGCCACCAAAACACATTCTGAAACCGTGCCATGATGCAGAATCACAGCTAACCCACTTTTATTAACAGTGTCCTAGTTGTGCAGTCGATGTTCTTTTCCATCGGTTTGAACCTCTGAGCTCAGGAAGACGTTATCAGGTCCCTCTGGCAACGATGAACTTTATAAGAAGTCATTTATTCAGAGTGCAATAACCAAACCAAATGATAACATTTACCTGCGGGACGCAAAATGTTTTATTTTATGCACAAATTATTGATATTATGGATGTGTTTTATTTTGTGGTTGGAGAGCTGAAGGAGAATTTCCACCTTGGTGCACAATAAAGTTTTATCTTCATCACGGCACAAATAAACAAGACTGACACTCGTCACATGTTCAGTACAACTCAGAGTCTGTTTCCCTTCTGGACTGAACATGTGACGAGTGTCGGCCTCATGTACTCTGCCTCGATGAACCACAGAGAACCGTGCTCAGTGAAGGAAGCGTTCCAGTATTTACGTCCTGTTTGTGATTTGCAGAGTGAAGTCGGCCGTCTTAAAGAAAGAGGAAACGTTGAATACTCTCCGGAAGCAGCATGAGGTGAGTGACACGGCCCCTGTCAGACCTGCTGTACTTAAAAACACTTCAGATCTAAAGATCTAAACATTTAGGTTGAGTTCTGTTAAAAGACAGCTCCGCCTGCCCCCCACCAGGACAGACCAGTCCTATTCAGAACTCAGGTATCTCTGGTATACTAAGTTCTGTTAGCGAATGTGTCATGAGCGTGTTTGGAGGGTTGTAGTGATCTCCACTTGTGATCTGGTAAAATTATTGACAACAAAGAGTCCAGTCTAGAAACCAGTCCAGGAAGCAGAGTTGTAGTCCTCCACACCTCTCTGCTGCTTCTCGTCTGTTATCCACCCACACCCCATTGAAACAGTGTCAACTCACCCACGCCTCAAATGAAATAAACCACAAATCAGCTCTAAAAATATAAATCATAAAAATTGTATTAAATAAACACAACTACCAGAACAAAATAATAAAATCATTAAATGTGGATTATTGAACATCAGATCCCTTTCCTCTAAATCCCTGTTAATCAATGACCTGATAACTGATCATCATATTGATTTATTCTGTCTGACAGATACCTGGCTACAACAGGAGGATTTTGTTAGTATAAATGAATCCACTCCACCTAATTATTTAAATGTTCATGTTCCTACAACAACAGGCTGAGGTGGAGGAGTAGCTTCTATTTTTCAGTCGGGACTATTGATTAATACTAAACCAATTAGTAGTTATAATACTTTTGAGTCTGTAAGTCTGTCCCATCCTAAATGGAAAACCGAACGACCACTCTCACTAGTTGTTATATATCGTTCACCAGGCTCCTATGCCAGTGGCGTAGTCTTCATGATACGCAGACATACGGAGTATACCCACTAGAAAATCTTAACAATTTGAGTATACCCACTTAAAAGTGGCCAGTGACACATGACATATCATTAGGCTTGCGTCACTGATGAATGGTAAACGTTTCCGTAACAATCTATCAGTATGAAGCGCTTGTTTATTACATTTGTTTATCCAGCAAATTATTGTAAAATTAATGCTGTACTTCTGTATTTACTACTTAACACTTGAACATGATTTGCTTTGATACCGGTTTATAAATTCTGTAACATGTTTTTAATACAAAACCAACTGTTGTACTGTTTGTTGTATATTTATTCAAATATAAGCATCAGAGAAATTTGGAAATGTTCAATATACTGTACTTAAAATTCAAAATAAATTGACGATTGTACTAACCAGTGTACTTTGGTTTCTAAGCACAGTATACCCACTACAAAAGACTACACCACTGTCCTGTGCTCAGTTTTTGTCTGAATTCTCAGAATTCTAAACTGACTCACTACTAAATACTGATAAAGTCATAATAATGGGTGATTTCAATGTTCATGTAGATGTTGAACGTGATAGCTCAAGCATAGCCTTTAATGATTTAATAGAGTCTATTGGTTTTACACAAAACGTCTGAACACCTACTCATTCTCATCATCACACTCTTGATCTGGTTCAGACTTATGGTATAGAGATTAATAACTTAGTAATACATCCTCAAAGTCCTTTTATGTCTGATTATATTTTTAATTACCTTTGAATTTACATTAAATGACTACACAGTCATTAAGAGTAAATTTCACCTTAGCAGGTGATTATCAGAAAACGCTGTAACCAAATTTAAAGATTCTCTTCCATCGTTTTACTCCGTCTTGCAGAGTAACGCATCATAGAGCAGTGACTCAGATCATCTGGTTGATAAATTTATAACTTCTTTACAAACTTCACTCGATGAAGCTGCTCTGCTGAAAACAAAAGTAATCATTCAGAGGAAATTTGCTCCTTGGTTCAATTCTGAGTTCATACTTTAAAACAGGCATCTAGAAAGCTGGAAAGAAAATGGTGCTCCATTAGCATTGAGGAATTTTACTTATCTTGGAGAAATAGCATGCTCACTAGGGGGTAACGCTACGCTAAAATCACATTTCGGTTCGCTTCAATTTTCTATTAATTTTCAGTACAAAACAAAAAAAGGACAAAATAAAGACGTACAAAACCTTTATTTTGAAAATATGCCAAGTAAACAATACGTTTGTATAAAAATAAATAAAAGTGACCCATTTGGATGATATTTT
>JARVGV010000527.1:28473659-28485313 GCA_031762435.1 Hypsolebias longignatus | reverse complement strand
AAAAAAGGCAACGAACGGCACGATGACGTCACTAGGGGGCGGTTCGTAAGTCCGGAGCGCCGTAGGTCGATGGCGCCATAAGTCGGTGACCACCTGTATGGATATAGATATGGAATTCACACTTTTTTGTTCCTTTTTCCATTGAGCAACTGTGTCAACTCTTGAAAATATGCCTACAGTCAACCTACTTCTCATATGTGGGGCTATATTATAGACAGAAACATGGATGTGCTCTGGGGTCTCCAGTTGCTTCTATTGTTACCAACCAGTACATGGAAGAGGTAGAAAATAGAGCTTTGGCATCCTTTTCATGGACACCACCGAGTCATTGGCTCAGGTATGTTACCATACTATATGTTTCTGTATTGAACCTTTTTTTTATTTTTTATTTTACCATACTATACTATACCAATTTATTTATAAAACACCTAAAACAGCAACAAGGCCAACCAAAGTGCTGTACAGCAAAATAAAACAAGCAATGGACAAAGGATAAAATACATAAATCCAAACAGGTACAGACTGATACAATCTGTCTTTTTGTCTGTTTTCTTTGTGTGTTTATTGTCTTTATTTCCCTTTCTGATCTTTGTGTTTGACTCTGTTCCCTGCCACTCTTCACCGTCTCTTCAGCCTGTCTCCACAGCCACTCATCACTCACACCAGTTGCCAATCAGCAATCATCCTACGTGCACTAATTTATCACTCTACCTCTGCCTTACTTAAACCTCTCCTGTTCACCACTCAAACATCTACTCGTTCTTTGCAGCTACAGATGTCCTGGTCTTCCTCAGTCTGTCATGATCTGTCCTATCATATTCCTGATCTGTGTCAGTTTTGCTGCCATGTCAGCTTTTTGTATTTCTATCCATTCATTCATTATCTTTACCTGCTTTTTCCTTTTTGGGTTGCGGGGGTCACTGGTGTGCATGTGCAGCCATCACTGTGAGAGGTGGGGGACACCCTGGACAGGTCACAAGTCTATCACAGCTTTTTGTTTTTGTTGTTTAACAGATTTCTTTTTATTTAACTTCTGCTCTCCTTGCCTGCCTGCTTTTGGGTCTAAACAACAAGGGTTGCGATAGAATGAGCAGACCCAACCCAGACCCAGTAGGATGTTTGTTCTTTGCGGAACTCGATCCGGAGGACTATGGACAGCTTTGCAATGTAACAAAAAATTATTCAGACACCATGGTCACACTCTGTGATCCTTGGGTGAGGATGATGGCCATTCAAGACTTGGTGGGGATATTTATCTGGTTGCTAGGACTGGCCAATATACTCTGGATGTATGAACTGTTTGAAGAAGTGTGGACAGAGAGACATGCCTTGTGCTCTCTTATTCTGCTGCCAGATGCTCAGCTCCCTGGCCATCCCAGTCTCCTCTCTGAGCCTGTGAGAATGGTTCTACATACTGGCCTGCATCCATGTTGCTCAGTGGGTGTCAAGGATGACAAACCACCTACTTTTCTTCTTCCTTCCTTGCCACCACTGCAATAGGGGGCCGATGATGGATCCAAGCCCGGTCCACTGAACCTTAAGCCCTCTCTCTGCCTGAGTCGGCTGTGCCACGAGAGTTACCAGCGCCCCATCATCCGAGACCTTTTCAGCCGAGTCCCTCTAAGCCAAGTCCTGTCCAGTTGATGGAGCCACTGAGTACTGTCCAGCAGAGGAAGCATCCCTGCCCGCCTTCCTGTGTCCCTCCAGTTGTTCCAGAGTATTTGCTTCTGCCAAGGTCGGACGCTTCCCCTCCCACTCTGCTTTGCTTTTCTGATTTGTCTGTCTGTGAAACTGCTTCTGAGCCTCTCTTGCATATCTTCTGAACCATAATTGTTGACTTATTTGGCCAGCTGGATATCTCACTGACTTGAAGACTTGATGACGTGTCTATCTCTGCTGCCATCTGTGGATTTTAAGGACACATATTTAATTGGATTTACGATAACAGGTTCCTGCTTTTTGGATTTGGCCAGTTGCTGGTTTTATCTACAATCAAGGAAGTCATCGGCAGCAAATTGGGGCCCGATCATACTGCTTGCCTTTGTAATGGTTTGGTTCATGCCCGTGTACCCAGACTCAATTGCCTTGGGGAGAATGGATCAGATCTCGAGATTTTTACTCATGCACGTTCCATCAGTGTGGCCACATAATTTGGACATTTTGGAACCATTTTTGAACCAACACAGACTCAAGGTAGATGTCATTATGTTTTGCCTGTCCCCAAAACAACTGTGTACTTATCTGAACCAGTCTCCCCTGGCTGGCCTTGAAGACCACCTTATCTGAATACGCCTGGAGGACATGTAATCTGACACTCACTACCCATCGGGGAATTCTACTTTCAACCAGGGCGAACCAGCTGAATAAAGATTCTGTCATGATTTCAGGACTCTTGGATTATCATTAGCATTGACTTTGGCCATTCCCCGACATCCCTCATTTATGGATCTCATCGGAGGGAGCTGGCTGATTATTCCATCCTTATCAAAACTCTTACAGTGCCCTCGTGAGCATCCATGGACATTGCTCACCGCTCTTGGTGTCCCATGGAATGTCTACATCACTATGGGCTTGTTTGTGTGAGGTGTTTTTAATATAAGAGTTTTTCTTCTCAGGAAAGAAGAAAGATTTTATTAGGATTTTTTTTTTTTTGCCTCCAATTCCTAATGTGTCCAGTTTCATTTTACTTTTTTTCTGTCTAAGCAGATCTCACTTGTAAATGAGTCTTCTAGGCTCAATATCTGTCTAAATAAAGGTTGAATGAAAAAAAAATTGGTTCTCAAGTCTTCAGTGGTGCCCAAGTCTTCAGAGGTTCCAGAGTCTTCAGAGGGTACCACACCTCCCAAAGGTTCCATGCCTCCTGAGAGTTTCAGACCTCCCAAGGATTCTACACCTCCCAAGAGTTCCATGCCTCCCAAGGGTTCCACACTTCCAGAGGTCTTCATGTGTCCAGAGATCCTCACATCTCCAGAGGTCCTCACATCTGGCGCAGTGGTTAGAGATGGTGGGCCTGTAATCGGAAGATCACCGTTCAAGCCTCGATACTGACAACATCAACAAATGTGGGTGGAAAAAGGTGAAACACCCACGTCTGCCTCCACCTTCATACACCCTACCCTGGGCCCCTGAGCAAGACACTTAACCCCCACCATCTGCTCCCTAACAGGTCTCTCTTGAAAATGAGTTCTCGTGGCTCAATGAGACTACCTGTATAAATAAAGGGTAAATAAAAAAAATACTGTGGAAATTCACATTTCATTTTAATGTAGAAATTTGCTGAAATGTTTTACTTTTTCCTCAAAAAAAAAATTATGGTCACTTTGTATTTTAATAAGTGTTATATTTAATTTTATTGTTGAGTTTAATGTTCATGGTGAAACCATAGATACAGTACATGTACATTACTGTATATGAAATCTATGGTAAAACGCGGCCCTTGAGATACGCATGCGCAGAATCGATCATCGCTTAAAGCAGTCCGTTTCATTCCTGTAGGACTGGGTCAACTTTGTTTGTTTGTTTGTTTATTATATTCTACTTACTGAATGCAATGCTGTATCACAGGACGACGCTCCTAGTGTGTTTAACCGATTTTGATAAACTATTTATTTATTTAAGACGACTGTCACATTTTGATCAGGCATCTACACAAGACCCTCTTGTTAGAACAGGCTCTTCTTTAGAACAAGACTGATAGTCTGCTCCTAGATCAGAAGGTGGTGTTGAAAGCTCCCGGTCTCCATCAGAAAGAGGATGTTGTTCTATTAAACCAAACATCTGGTAAGAAGAATCATGGATTTAATGAGGAGTTTTACTACAGGACAACATAGCTAACGGCTAACGGTTAGCTTAGCAAAGCGCTACGAAGAACCATAAGAATGGCGTTTTTGTTCTGTAACTCTCAAAACTAAATCGGTTTTAAATAGGTTTAATTATTAATGGTAATTATCTGGTAAGGTTGTGCGATAGACTCTAAAATGGGTTTAGCTAAGCACCCGGAAATTGATAAAAAAAGCTAACAGAACAGCACTTCAGACTGAAGTCTTTCGGATGAAAGACGAAACGTTTCTACAATATTTTTGTTTTGTTTTGTTTTTTTGAATGTCCAGAGGACCAGACTTAACTTTTTTAGATTTTTTTTTTCTACCTGGATTATTGAGCAGCATCAGGATGTGTCCGGATAAGTTAACAGGTGTAGATGGATTTACTCACAGATCGAATTATTTTGTGATTTCTGTCATGCACATTATAAAACTCTAACGAATGAAATCATCACTGAACATCAACTGTTTGGATTAAATTAAATTCACTTGAGCAAAATCACCCATCACTGGATCTAACTCAAAGTTCACCTCACACAATTTTATAGTGATTAAGATTAAAGCTAACCACTTGAAACTTCAGAACTAAATTCACAGATCCAGAATGTACAAGTTCATTTGTCATTATTTCACAAGATGGTCTTGTAAAAAGCTGTTTAGTTTTGATAACTATACACCATTTTGTATAGTATTAGTCAAAGTTTGAAAATAGGAAATTCATAATCATGTCCTTACTACACAAGTTAATTAAAACTGAAATTTCTATGCACACGAGTAGGGAAATTTCACATAGGAATAATTATATTTTAAATATCTGATACATGTGGGGAGGATGAATGTCATTCAGGAGAGTTAAAACAACAACAGCGACTGAAGGAAAAAAACTGAATTACCTGCTTTGAAAATCTCTTACCCATTATGTTACACCCTCTTCACATACATTTTAAGCTAATTTAACTTCTCTTCCATTTTGTGCTAACAAATATTTTATTTTAATATAGTTGAGCAATCAGCAAAAGCAGCTTTTGGAAACATATTTTATTTTATTTTTTTATTTAAAAAAAGGTTAAAGTACTAATAAAGGTCAAATGGTACTATTACCAGTATGACACTATTCGCAGCGTGACATTGTTAGCAGTGTGGACCTGTTAGCAGCATGATCCTGTTAGCAATGGGGTTCTGTTAGCAGCGTGGTCCTGTTAGCAGCATGGTACTGTTAGCAGTGTGGTCCGAAGCATCCTCAGGATAAGCTGGTACTCTGTGTATCTCTTAAAGACGACCAGATCCACAGGGGGAGGCACTTTAATTCGCCCCTCTTTAGACTTGGCTACGGGGCCGTTTTTTTTTTTTTTTTACTTTGGCCACTGAACAGCCTCCAAGAGCCTCACAAAGCTAAACAAGTCTGAAAGGGTTGCAGAAATCAATCCATTGGGACAAAAGTTTAATTCAGAGCCCTTTAACGTTAATATTCTGCTTCAATAAAATCTCAGGTTTATAAAGTAAGCTGACAAACCTCCCGCTTGTGTAGATAAGACAAGTTTTATTTGGTAACTAGAAAAATTTGAGTGCCATCAGCACATAATTACAATGAAATTAAATATAGCTGATTTTCCACCGAATAGTCATCCTGTGAATAAGTGGGTAAAGATAATGGATGGGTGTTTCTGCACAGCTTCATATGAACTTTAAGTTGTTTTTGTTGTTTGTTTCACTGTTACCTGCAGATTTTCAGCAGATGTTGGTGATTAAAATAGAGGTCCCCTGGAGCTCCAGTCTGGACCAGCAGGACTCAGAACCCCTCCACATAAAGGAGGAAGAGGAGGAAGTGTGGATCATACAGGAAGAACAGCATCATGGACACAATGAGACTGAACATTCTGGGATTCTGTTCAGTCCTGTAAAGAGTGAAGATGATGAAGAGAAAGCTCAGTTATTCCAGCTTCATCAGATCAAAGCTGAAGACATCAGAGAGGCAGAACCTTCAACCAGCAGCTCAGCTGAGCAAATAAAAACAGAGCCTGATGGAGGAGAGTGTGGAGGACCAGAACCAGACGGGAACCATGATCCATATTTTCACTTCCAATCAAATACTGAAGAAAAGGCGTTAACCTCCTTATTGATTGATGATAAGCATGGTTGGGACCATTTTACACACTCTGGACCTGAAAGTGAATTTGGTTTGAATGTGAGCTTAGCTCCTGAGTCCGAGCACGACAAAGATGTTCCAGTTCAAGGAACAACACAACAGGAAACTCAAAAGAGAGCTAAGAGGACTCAAACTGCTGGAAAAATATTCAAAGGATGTGACAACCCGGCTATTCATATCAGGAGCCAGAAAGGAGAGAAACCATTTGATTGTGAAATTTGTCGTCAAAAAATTAGTCTGGACTGTCTGCAGAAGTATCATTTAACGATCCACCCGGGGAGGAAACCGTTTAAATGTGGACTTTGTGGTAAAACTTTTAAGCAGAAGTGGTTGCTGAGGAGTCATTTCATAATCCACATAGAAGAAAAGCCTTTCGAATGTGAGTTTTGTGATAGAAAATTTAGACACTTATCAGGGATGAAAAGTCACAGGAAAACTCACACTGGGGACAAACCATTTAAATGTAAAATTTGTTGTAAAACATTTTCGCACCAGGCAGGCCTGAAGGCTCACATACGAATTCACGGGGCAGGAAAACCATTTGAGTGTGAATACTGTGATGAAAAGTTCAGTGACAAAACTGATCTTAATGATCATATGACGAACCACAAAAGCAAAATGCCTTTCTGTTGCAGCGATTGTGGAAAACTATTTAGACTAGAGTTTAATTTCAAAAGACATTTGATGGATCACAGAGGAGAAAAATCATTTGATTGGGATTTTTTTGGAGAAAACGTTTAGTTGTGTTACACACCTTCAGGTCTGACCACAGACATACCAGTACCTGCAAACTAGTCGCTTTTTGGTGAAATTAGCCAATTTCAAACTAAAATGTCATTTACATGAATCATGTAGATCCAAACATTTTTTTTTCTCCAGAAGCATGGTGGATGGCATGATTTCCCTTTAAGAAACTGTGTTCCTCGTCCTCCGTCACTTGGCTTAGTAGCACGCTCGTCTCTTTGTTTTTTGTCAGCGGGGCAGGGGGAGGAAGGAGAAACACGTTTGTGTTGCATTTTACAGTTAGTGCGTGACAGTGGAAGGGCAGGGGGGTTAGGATGCAGGAACGAAGCAGAGTTGCACGCCGCTAGCTTAACGTTTGAACAATGTCTGTCACATACACTGACTTTTGACAAATCCATCTGCTGGTGTTCTAGAGAACACCTTGAAGGAGAAATATGTTAGGGAGGTAACGCAAGCTTTCTGGAAAGTAAAATGGTTAAAATCAGTGATGGGGAAGGAACAGTGGACGGAAAAAATGGAAGAAGGAGATGGATGTTATTCCAAGAAGATTGTGAAGGAAATGTGAATAAAAGTTATGAAGTGTAGAAATTGTCACCAAGGTAAGAAGAAAGCTGTAAATTATTTTGTTTGAATATAATTTTACATCCACGTTGACAAAACTGACTAAAAAGTGATTTGTTTTTGTCACTTGGCACAGAAAGTGTAATTTAATGTTGTGAAGGCTGCATGATGCCAGATCATTTTCTGTTATGACTATCACTAAATCTGAAAACAGTAAAGCCCCCCCCCCCAACTGTTGGTGTTTTTTAAAATTCACCTGTTCAATGGGTAAATTGTTTTTTTTTTTTTTTTTTTTTTTTTTAAACATGCAGTTCAGTGTCACCATTGTTTAGCACAATGGCAAGTTGTGTTTCAAATAAAACTTAAAAAAAAAAAGTCAAGTGCACCTCTAAAGTCATTGTTTGGGATAAATCGTGTCACATACATTTCATTATCTTGACCATAGGAGTGAGTTTAAAAGCAGGATGATGCAGATCTGGACTGGTTCAGGGGGGTTCCAACCTTTTTAATCAAAAGAGCCATTTTTACGCCTTCATTCACAACATTAAACGTACGGAGCCACAACAACTGGTTATCAACTGGTTATCAACTGGTGGCCTGAGCCACTTTAGGTTTAATGAAGGGGGCTGTTGTGGCCAGTAGGGGTGACATTATAAAGCAAAAATAGATCTAATCAATTTTAACATTTATTAAAATAAAAGAACAGATTCTTGTAAAGGAGGGGAAAAATTGTTTTTTTAATAAAAAAAATTATAAATTATGCAGACAGTTCTTTGCATAAAGACATAAAGTTATAGTATGGTTTACTCCTTGTACACACTCCAGCGTTCGCATATTTGCAAAAGAAATGACAGGAAAAATGTTTGAACTAATCTTAAAATTGTTGTTTTAGAACCAATAAAATACAGTTTTATGTCAGTTTTGGTTAAAGCTTGAAAGAGCCGCTGCAGAGTGAAACTTGTGCTTCTTATTGATTATTAGAAAATGATCAGGTTTGGGTCTGTAACCATTATAAACACAAACCTGATAAAAGAAACAGGACGACTGTTTAATTGTTAAGACTTGAAGCAGCGGCTCATTTTCTTAGTTTTCATGCAGCCGTGTGGAGCTTTGTCCTGCAGTCGCTGAGGTGAGGGACACCCTGGACATGTCCACCTCAGGGACACAAAGAGACAAGTGTTTACACTCACCCACACCGGGACAATAAACCCAACTTATGTTGTTTGTTTTTGTTTGGGATTTATTTCATGTAAATATTAAACATTTGTTTAAATCACATTTTACTGCGTTTCACCATCAAACATAAAATAACTTCTTTTTTTTTTCTACAGTGAAAGTTTTGTAACTTCAGTGGGTTGGAACACGAAGAGTAAATGTGGACGGCTGCAGGTATCTGTATGAGGATCTTTATCTTTGTGTCTTATTTTTATTTGTTGTTTATTTTTTGGTCAGGGCACCGGCCTTAAAACACATTTTAATAAACTCTCCATCTGATAACAGCTCACTCTTTCACAGTATTTTATTCTTTGGTGCATCTGGAAGAACCACAGAGTTGTTGTTGGAAGTGATAATTAAACTAATGTCTATATTGTTTTACTTGCATTTCATGTTTTATGATCGTCCAAAGCTGCTTGTTAAAAAAAACAAAACTAAGCTGCTTGTTTCTTCCTTTTCTTTTTAAAAAATATCTAATGTTGGGTGTTCCGGGCTATTTCCTCTAAGATTAATCCAATAAATCAGTACAGGTTGTTGCTCTCTTCTTAGTCCTAACGACATTCACCTGTTCATTTGTTTGTTGACCTTATTTGTTATTACAGTACAGTATTGTTTTTTTTTTTTTGCGCACACATTTGATCGCTTCGGCTTCCGTAGAGACTGCTCGAAGCGAGCGAAAATCTCCACCAGAAGAAGGCTGAAGTTGTGCTTTCAGAGAAGAAAGTGGAGATGAAAGTTGTTGGTGTCCATCGGCAGGAAGATGTTGCTCTGAAGCAAACAGTTGGTGAGAAGAGTCACAGATTCAATGAGGAGTTTTACTGCAGGAGGAAACGGCTAACTGTTAGCTTAGCATAGCACGGCTGCTAGGTCAAAGTTCAAACAAGGTTCAGCTCAAAACTCAAGATTTATTTATTTATTTATAAGTTCATTCAAGATTCATCCTTAAGACGAGTATTTATCTGGCGCAGATCATAGAAAAGATGTTTCTCAGTTTTAACTTTATTTTTTCTCCAAACTCATGAAGTTCACAGAGTTCAGGTGTTTTCAGGTGTTTGTAATTAAAGTCTGCAAATATTAACTGGATTTTAGGAATAAGGTTTTGGTTGTCTGCATGTGTTAAGCTTGCTCATATTTAGAACTATATTGAGAAATGACTGCGCTGTGATGAATGCAGTTTAATAAATTATCAAATATGAAATTTATTAATATCTTTTAAAATGCAAACAGTCGTTTTAAAGTAGAAACCTGTCAGTGTAGCAAATAAAAATTTCACATTTTAAGATATTTTGTATTGTGCAAATTGCTATAAAATTTTAAAAATTTCTGAGAACCTCGCTTCTGAAAACACATTTTGTATACAGACACTTTACTTTTGTAATGGATCTATTTGCAGAACAATGTAACATTTTGGTGTCGGGGTGGTTGGCTGCTGTACACCTCTACGTCAAAGAAAAAAATTCTGTCTTAATATTTTTATTTGTTCTAATCCTTGATTTTATTTGTTTGTTTTAATTAATTAATTAAAAGACTATGCAGAACCGGTGGCTCTCTGTGGCTGAGCTGACCAGGAAGGAGAGTGCCTTTTGTGCTTCTTTCATCTAATTTCAGTTTTATTTAGATCTTTTTCAGCTGCATTTTAGTGACTCTTTTCTATTGATTGTATTTTAATTTTATTTATTTTTTGTTCTCTTTGACGATGCAGCCTATTGATTTTAGGGTTTGGGGGTTAAAGGTCACTTAAAAAGCTCTAATTTGAAACCCGTTTAACATAGAAATGACAAAATTCACAGCTGGACACCTCATGGTTCTGTGACAATCCTACTGGAGTTCAACATCACAGGGTCAAAGGTCAAGGTCGCACCTTTATTTAAATCTCTTCTGTGCTCCAGCTTCACATGATGTGACTAGCATAATAAAAATGTTTGTCAGCTCGATGGTATTAATAGATACATGGAGCTAAACTTTGGTGTAGAAGTAGATGAGAGCAGTTTCCAGTGTACGCTGATCCACATTTATATTTGTGTGTGCTCATTTTAGCTTTTTATTCAGTTATTTCTCTGTTCTTTTCACCTTTACCCTTCTTTTGTTAATTTCAGCTTTTTGCCCCTTGAAGGATTTATCTTTAATTTCAGTTTTTTTCTGCTTTCTCAGTCACTCTCTTCTAATTTCATATTTTTACGCTCTGTTCAGCTTTTTCTATTTAACACTTCACATTTCTATTTTTCTGCCGCTCTTCACTCGTTTCTTTTATTGCTTTCAGCAAATGTTTTGGCTGTTCAAACTCTGTGACAGTTCAGTGTATAAACTTTTTTCAGCTTCTTTAGCAGCTTTCAGTAAAAATCATTCTGCAATAAACATTCACACTGCATTTTCACAGGAAACTCGATTTCTCTAATTCATTATGAAGCAACAGGCGTCCGTCACACATTACTTTGCTAAAGAGCTCAAACCACACTGAGCATTCGCCATTTTGAGAACTGAAGAGAGACAGCCCATGTCACGTCAAGGGGCCTCCTTCACATTTTTGTTAGAGACACGCTGCTCCTCCCTCACTATCCATCCTTCAGTTCAAACTCTTATACTGCCACCCAGTGGTCAGAAATAGGTGCTGCACACAAAGCAAATCAACATTTCTTCTTAAATTTAACAATAATGACTAATTATTGTTAAATTTCAAACAATATTGTTTATCGTAATAATTTTATGAGACAATCAGCCAGCAAAATTTGTTATTGACAGGTCTATTCAGCAGATAAAATAAATCCTTATCCCGTCCTCTGTTGAATTAACATAATTTAATTCAGTTTAGTGATTTTGCTTGTGGTTAACAAACAGTTAAAGTTGCTGTGCGTCTTCAATCTTCCCTCAGTAAAACATCTAAAGCTGCTGGTGACTGCATCGCCTCACAATATTAAGTCTACACACAAGCTTTTCTTTTCACATGACGACAGTTTCTGCTCTGTTACATCAGTCCACCACACAAAGGAGCATGAGGGGTGGGTGGGCTGCAACTCTCTCACCTCCTCGGTCCGTTCTGTTATTCCTTGAGGTGTAGATGGACTGCTGCTCTCCTGTGTTGAGCCATGCATCTTTCATTCATTCAACCTTTATTTAGGCAGGTTAATCTCATTGAGCCGCGAGGACTCATTTACAAGAGAGACCTGGCT
>JARVGV010000527.1:28422826-28433882 GCA_031762435.1 Hypsolebias longignatus | reverse complement strand
CTGCATTATTCAGACATGGACCCTGCTCTGACATGTCTGCTTTGAGGTCTCACCTGTGTGGGTCATCAGTCGCACGCGTTTGCTGAGTGCAGCGGCTGAATGAACGTCCATTTGGGCGATGGATCGCTGCCTGTACCATAGTTCCATCTGAAGTTGATGAACTTTTTGCCTCTTTCAAGGCCGGTCAGCTCGCGGTGAAATGGCCGTGTGCGGCTGGTGAAGGTAGGCAGGCCATGTTATCATTGGATTGTGGCTGATCCTGACCCAATTGAAAGCCTAACACTGACCCGACCCACCCGTCCAGCACATTATCATGGCCCGGCCTCCCAAATTCGGGTCAGGTGGGGCTGGGCTTAGGGCTCTGGTTAGAAATGGCATCTTAAATTGGCAGTGCCCTTCAGCGCAGTGCTCTGCCCTCACGCCATCAGCCAACTCCAAAACACAGCTCAGAGACTACAACTCGCGTCAAAAGCCTTGAATCTTGCAGCATCTGTGACAACGTGCTTTCTGCTTTCCTTGTCTTGACTTCTCCGCCAGCAGTGTATGTCCTTGTTCATGATGTTCTTACAGGAACTACACCACTGTCTTGGCTCTGCGCTCGTCTGGGACTGAAGTGCACTCCAGAGCTTTGTGGCCCGTCTGGTCTCAGGTGAGTTTCGTTCTCTGATTATCTCTTTCACTTTCATCACGATATCTTCAGTTGAACTAACAGCACCAAACTCTCTTAGCTCCTCAGCTTCGTTTTAAACGTAGCAAAGTTAACTTCTCATCACTCTGAGTAACATGAACAGAAAATGGTTTAAATCCCTCAGGCAGAGCTTTCTCCTGCATCCAAACTCACAGCCGTTCCCTTTTCCCACATTCTGTTGTTACAGCCTTATTTCAAATTAAATTAACCTCTTTCCTCAACAGTCTACGTACAATACCCCATTATGACAATATGAAAAAAGACTTTTTGAGATTTTTGCAAATTTAATACAAATGAAAAACTAAGAATTCACATTTACATAAGTATTCACAGCCTTAGAGACACAGCAGAAAATCTGACAGTTTGTTCTGATGTCGAATGTTGAAGTAAAATAACTCACTGAGTCTGTTTTACGTGATTATTTAATTTATATTCGGTCAAAGTTTCTCTTCTTTCTGTGCCACTTGTGTAACGATCATCTTACCAAATCATCCTCCAAATCATCCTCCAAATCATCCTCATCGTCCTGTAGAGCAGAAGGCTCCATCGCATCTCCTTGATCTTTTTGCTATTTTCCACTCCTAGAAATCAATTTTTATCTTCAGAAAAGTTTTCAGCTTCTCCTTTGGAGCGACAGCAGAGCTCAGCATGAGGAGGAAGAGGAGGATTTGGAGATGAATTTAAGAAAAAACGAGGGATTGTAGATGGAGTGCCCAAACGCTAAATGTTCTGCTACAACAATGAGCCTAAAACCACCAACGTAAACAACTTATTTACATCAATATTATACAAGAAAGGTAAAAAATAAAATACAAACTGAAGTGAAAATGAGCAAATACAAAGACAGAGTTACTGCAAGAGTGGAAAAAAGATCAAATGTTAAGTTGTGATAAAATTCAGTTTTTTAACATTTAAAAACAATTTACTGTAACTACATTTGTGTGGCGAATGTAAAAGACACAAGTTTATTAATCTGATGCACCATCTGACACATTTGATTATTTTTAAGAGTTTAACTTTTCCAGTGAAGTTAAAGGTGCAAACAGAGGGACATGTTTGTCCAACAGAAAGTTGACAAACTGTTCTCTGCAGACTCGGGATTAGACGATGGAAGACGCTTAAAGAGGCGCCGAGTCCCACCGACCTCTCATGACTTCAAGTCGCTGAGGAGGACGGAGAAGACCAAAGAGAAGAAAGGAGCAGATCTACTGAATGACGTCATGAGAACTAAATAAATGGATCCTAAACTCAAGCAGATGTTCTGGGAGCTGCACTCAGGAGAAAAGTCTACAGTTAAAGAACTGAAAACTGAGTTTTCAGATCAGGGGTGGAGCCTAAGGCGGGTGTTTTCATCAGGGGTGGAGCCTAAGGCGGGTGTTTTCATCAGGGGCGGAGCCTAAGGCGGGTGTTTTCATCAGGGGTGGTGCCAAAGCCAGGTGTTTTCATCAGGGGTGGAGCCTAAGGCAGGTGTTTTCATCAGGGGTGGTGCCTAAGCCAGGTGTTTTGATCAGGGGCGGAGCCTGAGGCAGGTGTTTTGATCAGGGGCGGAGCCTGAGGCGGGTGTTTGGATCAGGGGCGGAGCCTGAGGCAGGTGTTTTGATCAGTGGCGGAGCCTGAGGCAGGTGTTTTGATCAGGGGCGGAGCCTGAGGCAGGTGTTTTGATCAGGGGCGGAGCCTGAGGCAGGTGTTTTGACGTGCACGGCCTGGAACCCTCACAGGGTCTCTCGGAGCCGTGGGAAGGCTCAGATGATGCCGTACTGGGCCAGCTCATGCAGCTCCAGGTGGTTAAAGGCCTCCCACGGGCAGATGACGGTGATATCTGCAGAGAAGAACAGAAATGTGAGGTGGTCCCGGTCTCGGATTGTCCCAAAAACTGATATTTTACACCCGGACGTAAACTCACCTGTGCCCAAGCCCTCCATGCCGGGGATGTCATCACCAAAGCTGCAAACAGAAACAAAGATTAAGAACCTAAAACCTGCTTTTATTTTGAAAAACCAGCGGTTTAATTGAGGCCTACCCCTGCACTCCTTTCTTTGGAGGTTTGCTCTTGAACTGCCGGGTCTGCCTCTGCTTGAACTTTGGCGGGCCCTTGCGTGGGGTCGCAGGGCCGCCGGTCACACGCGTGGCCGACTTGATCTCAGGTTTGGGCGGCTCGAGGTTCATTTTGAGCAACTTTAAACGACGCGTGTGCAGACCGCCGGGTTAGAAACGCCTCCTTCAAACCTGCAGTTTGAAAGAAAAATGATCCAGTTTTACTTTCCAGGCTGTAAATCTGACCTGCAGCTCCGGTCACCTCTGTGTGACATCATCTCCTGTAATCCTCTCGCACCTGACCCAGCAGGGTCAGCAAACATGTCCCAGTTTCCCATAATCCCCGGCTTGAGTTAATAAGCTCTCGCCTTCTCGTGTAATCTCGTTAAAGAAAAGACGACACGGCAGAAGCGCCGAGCGTCCAAACAAAAGATCCTCGGTTTGTCCCGGAGACAGAGACCGTCCTGAACGGATGTTTGGTCCGACAACAAAACAGAAGTCTCAATCTGTCTACGAGCTTTGGATTAGACGAGGCAACAACGTATTTCACGCTGTGCGTCCACAAAAATCTTTAAATATTCTGAATTTAGGATCTGTGAACTTTTTACAGACCACACTCGGCCTGTGTGCTGTTTTACAAACACTTTACAAAAATAAATGGACTAAATGAATGAAAAACAAGATTAAACCAAAACATCTGATTAGCTAATGTCACTGAAGACTAATGTTGGACTAAGATATATAAAATATATGTAAATGAAATAATTCAGTGAAGCCAGCAGCAGAATGAACAAGAAGTTTATTTAGTTTTTCTCAACTCAAGTCAGAATAATGACTCGTTTCCTCACGTTTTAAAACAGATTTTCTGTGTTTTTAGAGAAAATGATGAATTTCTGTCCTGATCAAACTGTTTTTAAGTCTGATGGAGGAAAACACATAAAATAATTATCACAGCTGTGTAAAGAATATAAAATAAATTGTTTATATAAACTTGTTTGAGACTTTCTGCAGGTAAAACAGTAAAAACTGCTGAAGTTTTAACCTCCTCCTGATGAAGATGATGTTACTCACCTGCTGACTGGATGAAGATCAGCCTGATGGACAGAACCGCTCCGTCTAACAGGTGGACTCCTGAGCCCGGCTCACCGGTCCAGACTCAGGGCCCCTTTTATACTCCAGGTCCAGGATTACGAACTGCGCCGCCTCCCATCTCGTCCTGGTCACGTGTTCGAGTCCAAACCTGATGAAGGACCGTGGAGGTTTTCACTTCACGTCTTGTTGCAGCTGCAGTTTTCAGAGACGACTCGTCTCTTTTTCAAACTTCAATCCACTTGAAGTTTCCAGGAAAAGTAAAACTTTCAGAGTCTCAGTATTTCCCTGGTCCTCCGGGCCTGCAGGCACGTGCATGCACGTTTTGGACTGTGGGAGGAAACCAAACTCCACACAGAAAGACCCCATCCAAAGTGGGGATTGATCCCAGAGCCTTCTTGCTGTGAGGCAACAGTGCTAACCACTGATCCATCGTGCTGCCCAAACAAACTACCAGAAGAGAAGTTTCTGTGGTTTACGGCTCCCGCCTGCAGGAAGCAGACAGAAGTAGATCTGTCGGCTGGACCGTCCCCTGCTGGGTCACTGACCCGTCACGGTTCTGGGAGTCCAGGACTCCTCAGCAGAGCGTGTTCCCTGGTGGGTTCTGTTGCAGGACCTGAGGTGAATCTTAGAGCAGGAAGTTGTTTTCTTTGCTGCATCAATTTGAAGTGAGTGAATTTATTTGGGCCAAAGTTCAGTTTTGTCTCGACACCAGGACCGAACCAGACCTGGACAGTACCGCTGCGCTCACTGTAAATATTAAAACACTTGTTCTGACGCAGACCGTGCTCTGGGTTTTATTTGTAGCTCCAGGCTGTCTGATAAGATCAGCTTTTACTACCGTCCATCTACAGCTGAAAAACCTTTAGGGTCCATTCAAGATGGCCGCCACTGGTATCGGGCCCTTTAACTCTTTTCTACAGACGGTGAGCTCACTGTGGTGTAACCTCCAGGGAGTTGGACCTCCAGGGCTGCTCGTTGTCACAGACTCTGTTCATAACGTTTATGGACAGAACTTCTCGGTGCAGCCAGGAGGCAGCGGGAGTCCAGTTCAGTGGCCTCAGGATTCTTCTCTGCTTCTTTGCAGATTTGGAGGAGATGGTTCTCAGCTGCTTCACACGCGGCTGTGAACTGCTCCACTGAGACCTGGACATCACGGCACGATGAGGCCAACAGGAGCACATCATCTGTAAATGGACTGCACTTATCTAGAGCTTTTTGGCTGAGTGGTTAGAGCAGATGTCCTTCAATGCAAGAGTTGGGGGTTTAACTCCACCAGCAGTCAGATGCTGAAGTGTCCCCGGGCAAGACGCTGAACCCCTCACTGCCTCGAACGTGCCCCATCGTGTATGGATCTGTATGAACGAGTGGACGAGGTACAGATTGTTGTAAAGAGCTTTGAGTGTGTTGATGATGGAGCAGCTCTAGATAAGTGCAGTCCATTTACAGATGATGTGCTCCTGTTGGCCTCATCGTGCTGTGATCTCCATCTCTCAGTGGAGCAGTTCACAGCCGAGTGTGAAGCGGCTGGGATGAGAACCAGCACCTCCAGATCTGAGGCCGTGGTCCTCAACCAGAAAAGGGTGGATTGTTCTCTTCAGGGTGAGGTTCTGCCTCAAGTGGAGGAGTTCAAGTATCTCAGGGTTTTGTTCATGAGTGAGGGAAGAATGAACAAAGTGTGAGGTTGACAGACAAGTTGGTGCAGCATCTGCAGTATTGTGGACTTTGTACCGGTCTATTGTGGTGAAGAGGGAGCTGAACTATAAGACAAAACTCTCTGTTTACTGGTTGGTCTATGTTCCTCCCTTCACCTCTGGTCATGAACTCTGGTAGAGGCTGAAAGAGTGAGGCTGTGGATCCAGGAGGTTGAAATGAGTTTCCTCTGCAGAGCTGGACTCTCCCTTAGAGACAGGCTGAGAAGTTCAATTATCAGGAGAGACTACTCTTCACTCCTGTTAGTTTTACTATTTTAAACATTTAAATATAACATTTAGTTTTTCTCACATTTTAATTCCAGAACATTCAGTGTCCATCTGTGACTTTGAGCATCAAAACAGCCAAAGATTCCTGCATCTAGAACCGTACGGTAACTGTGTAAAATCAAAGTTATTTCTATACTGTCATTTAAAAAACACTAAGCAAATGAAAAGAGTCTGAGAAATAAAAGATTAAAACTGAAACGCGTCTGTAAGTCTCTTTGCAGAGTGAAGTCGGTTTGCATGTCGGGTCAGTGTCACGTTGCCATGACGCAACACGGCGCCGCAGCATCAACGGGAATCTGTGGAGTTTATCTCGTTGCGTCAGAGAGTTCAGACTGTTTATGATCATTTCTAATCTGCTGCACATCACAGCGTCCCGGCTGCAGCTCTGGACTGCAGGACCGCTGACTCAGAGGATCAGGGTCACGTCAGGGACTGGACCGGGCTGCAGTCACGACTGACGGGCAGACGTCAGGACCCACACGAGCCTGTCAGTCATCCTAATCCGATGAACACCAGAACATTGACGACATTTTGGTTAGCGGTTCTGAACAGTCCATCCATCTTGTGATTCTGGTTCAGGTCTCAGGGCAGCAGCTTGATCAGTGAGGTCCAGACATTTTCTGGAGGCCTCCAAGGTGTTCCCAGACCAGCTGAGACCCAGTCTCTCCAGCACGTCCTGGGTCTCCTCCCAGTTGAACACCTCCCTACAGAGGTGTCCAGAGTCCATCCTTACTAGATGTTCGAACCACCTCAGCTGACTCATCTGGACATGGAGGATCAGCGGTGCTACTCTGAGTCTCTTCTGGAGAACTGAACCTCTCACCTGATCTCTAAGGGAGAGTCCAGCTACACTGCAGAGTTTAGAACTCCTGGATCCAGGATCTGTTTTTTTCAGTCACCACCCAGTTCCTGACCACAAGTGAGGGTAGCAACGTAGATCAGAGTGTATTCTTGCAGCTCAGCTCCCTCTTCACCACAACAGACCAGCACAGTGTCCACAATACTGCAAAGTTGCACCACTCTGTTATCTCATTGTTCACCAAAGCACAATATTTTTAAATGACTGCATCTAAGTTCTCAGTAAGAAATAAAATGTGAAGATCAGGTGCGTGACATAAACTTACACAAATGTAAACACTGAAATCAATCGGTTCAAACCTTCACGGGTCAGTTTTATTCATACATGGCGCCCTCTAGTGGCCGCAGCGCGCTCCTGCTCCTGTTTGAACAACTCGCCACTTAAGACAATTTTATTTTAAATACTGTAAAATTCATGAGGTCACATTTAATTTGATATGCATAAACTGAAGGAGGATTCTTTCAAGATGGCGGCTACAGTGTTGTGAAAATGTCTTGATTCGGTTTTCTCTGCATGTAAAATTAAATCCAAAATGGAAAAATAAAGTCCTCTACTTCAAATGTAATAAACTTCAAACAGCAAACAATACCTCAAAAGTAAATTTAAAGATATTTAATAAATACACTCACAAATGCAACAAACTTATTTAAAATGCTTCAGTTTCAAAATGTCACATCAATAACAATAGAGGTTTTGTTCAGTGATGAAGAGTGAGGAAGACTATCTGCATTTCTGACATGTTAAAGGCTGTTTTTATATTTTCAAACAAACCAACTGTGGAAACTAAACTCGCTTTAATCTCGTCGTCCTGTCGGACTTGTCTGTTCTAATGTGTTTGTGACAAACTGAGCAGCAAAGGCTCGACATACATAAAAGCAGCAAGTGCTCCAAGGAGCTTTGTGTCCATTTCTAAGAACTCTCTCACACGAAGGAGTGAAAACGTTGCAGCACAGCAGGTGAACAGGGTCAAGATGAAGCGCTCGGCCACAAACTCCGAGTGGGAAACGTCACGTCTTTTTCAGGAGCTTGAGCTCCATCTTTAGATAAGCTTTCAGGTTCTCATCCAGAACGTTCTTCTCGATGGCAGCGAGCGCTTTGTCACCTCCGTCCTTATAATACGCCAGCAGCTGCTCCGCATGTTTGATCCAAACGCAGTTATGGCAGCCGCTCATGCAGCAGCAGGTGGGGGCGGGCGGGGGTCCACGGTCAGGGGACTGTGAGGAGGAACTGGAGTCCTGTCCTGAGGCAGAGTCCACAGGTGCAGGAGGAGCAGACTCTGGTCTGGCAGACAGAGAGCAAACGTTCCCACAGTGAAGACATCTCCAGAACTGCAGAGACAGAAGCGACGAGGAGCCGAGAGACGACACAACAACACACAAATATTAAATTCAATATGAAAAATGGAAGAAAACAGAATTGGTTTTAGTCAACGAGCAGTTTGAAACGTACTTACTTCAAATTTAAACTGACACATCAAAGTTCATCTCAATTATCAGGTGCAAGTTTCCAACAAAGTGGAGTCAGGTCCTCTGGACGGTTTCTTTTCATTGAAACGTTTCGTCTTATTCGTATTCAGATTATTGAGTATGAACTTTGATTATCTGAACCAATTTGACCATGGCTGCCTCAGGCGAGTCGGTGGGGGAGAGGGCGGGCTCCAGAAACCATCAGAGCACCATTCAACTGGTTGACCACTATGTGAAGGTGCTATTTAAAAGTCTGAGTTTGTTGTGGATCCTCGGACTGATGAAGTTTTGGATGAAAGACGAAACGTTTCAACAAAAAGAAACCGTCCAGAGGACCTGACTTCACTTGGATTAAACTGATATAAAAACAAATTCTTACATTTCAAAAGCAACATTTGTTAAATGTCCACCAGGCTCTAACGCAGGACTGAATACCTTAACCTCAGGTGGAACAACTCTACTTTTGTTACGCAACAGATTCAAAAGTCCTTTAAGGTGGAACATTCTGAGTGGCCAACCAGTTGTATGGGTTTGTAATGCTAGACAGTTGTGTCAACATCTGGAACTACTGCAAACCCCAAAATCTGCAGATGAAAACTGTTGAGTCTGGCACAGAAACAAGAAAATGATCATGTCACAGAAGGAAGGCTTCATTTTGTTCATTTATCATTAAAATATAGAATACAACAAAAAACAAAGTTACATTTGACATCACTTTAAGGCACATGCTGGCGTTTTAGACACGTGTCTGTAATGCATTAATAAGTATTTAGTCAGTACAAATTTAAATAAAATACTTTCCAGTTTATTTGGTTTAAAATTAATTAATTTAACTATTTTTAGATACTAAAAGTTTAAAAAATATTCAGTCTTCGTGAAGATATTTTTTAAATGTGTTTTTAACATTAATCTAAAATATAAGACATATTGTACATAATTAGCTCTCAAAACAAATAAATAAAACTTTATATTTTCTGTAAACGTCACTGAAAAGTTAGCTTAGCAACCAACCTTGTGTAAAAACACCGGCCAAGTGACGGATTTAACCCACAGACAAGACATCTTCCAGGCGGGCGAAACTCTCCGTTTAGTGTCGGTGAGATTTAAGTCATCTTGATAAAATATATATTTTTAAGTTTCTCCCATTAGCATCGTTTTAGTTGCCTTGAATCTTAGCGGTGTCAGTTCGGAGCTTCAACTTTGACCTTTAAGCGTAGCAGTAAATCAAAACGTTGATTGGTCAAGAGAAAACTAGACGACCAATGACACAGTGCCTTTCAACCAATGGAAGACGCAGAAAATATGTGGGCGGGACTAAATGAAGCTGCAGTTATACATTAATGCCACAAGAGGTCCGTGTTGTACACATTTCATACATAAATACTTTTCGGTGTTTACATCAATAATAATACAGTATAATAAACATTTTATTTAAAAAGCACCCAAGGCTTTTCCTTATCCCTAATTATTTAATTATGAGGCTAATTCCCCTAAAACGAAGAATGAACAACTAGGCAATTGTGAGGAGCAAAATTAACTACATTGGCAATATTCTAATTAAAAAGAGAAGCAACAATGGGAATACTGCACACATTAAATAAGAAAATGAGTTTTTGAATAGATTTAGCTTGAGTTTGATTTTTTTATTATTTCTTTGTGCATCACTTAATAGGCAAATCTAATATTGTCACTACACACTGATCCCTAACACACAAAAGATTACCAGAAACACCAAAAGGAAGACAAACGGTCAAATTTTCACATCACAGACACAACAAACTACAAAGACACGAGAAGGGATCCCTGAGGAATTCACAAACACAACAAGACTCCAAACAAACAAACCCTGAAATAATGAAACATATTTTAAAGTCAAGACAATAAACAAAAGTCCCAACAAAGAGAATAATTTAATGATTTTAAACAAACAGAAACTCAATACATTTATTTTAAAACATTTAAATCAAATGTTTGACGTGTGGTCATGAAGTTGTGCTTTTCAGACCAGAAACTTGAGTCCAGATGGTTCTGATCAGGTTCAGGAAGCTGATCCGAGTTCTTCACACCTGTTCTGGTTCTGGTGTGTTTGTTATATTACAACCTTGAAATACAAACATGAGTAAACAAACAACAACAGCAACAACACACAAAAACTCTCTCTCAAAAAGCTCTTGTTTGTTTGTTTGTTTGTTTGTCCCTCCGGTGTCTCCTGAGTCTGACATGGACATTTTCTGAAGTCGCTCCAGGATCTGAACGTTTCAGTCGAAGCAGTTTTCTCTTTTGAAGCGTCTGATTTCACACCTGTTGTCTGAAGGATAAAAGTTGGGGATGCTGTGGAGGATTACTTGGATCCCTGAAGATCCGGCTGCAGGTCTGACCTCCAGAGGCTCCGATCCGTCCGGCTCTGAATGAAAAACCTTCAAGGAATCTCAACAACGACCAGAATTCCAGGAATTCCTCCTCAGTTTGTTGATCTCAGGGTTTCAGCTGCGAGGACAGACTGTGTGAACAGCTGAAGTTCACCTGAAGCGTCGGCTGTTTCAGTGAGATGAGCTCAGGTGGTCCACAGCAGCAGCTGTGTCCCAGGGACACAAAGACGTCTCTGTCCACAGCCTGGGTGAAAGGACGGGGGACATTCTTCTGCCTGAGACGAGCTGAAGCTGGAAGCTCATCTCTGAACAAAGAAAAGCTGAATTCATTTAGCTACTGTTAGCTGATGTGAATGATAGATAATAAATCTGTTCGGCTGCTTCTGTTTCCTTCATGGCACAAGTTTCTGAAGAAACTTTTAAAACAACGAGACAAACTGAATAACTGATCAGAACTGAACTCCAGATCTACAAACACAAACCAGTAAGTCTTTACACCATCCATCCATCCATCCATCCATCCATCCATCCATCCATCCATCCATCCATCCATCCATCCATCCATCCAT
>JARVGV010000527.1:28367702-28383418 GCA_031762435.1 Hypsolebias longignatus | reverse complement strand
AACGGGACCACCCCCCCGGCCAACGCCCCCCCCCCCCCCCCCCCAATTGACAAAAGATCACCGAAGAGATGAGCACCATGCCAAGTAGAGTTGCATTCAGACCCAAAAAAAATCAGATCCGGCCCCAGCTCTTAGCCATCATTTCCAAACCCCACCCAGCTGGTGAACGTATGGCAGGCCATGTTGCCATATAATTGGATCGCAGCTAATCCGCTGACCTAATTAAAAGCGTGACCCCGGCCCGGCCCATCCAGCACATTATTATGGCTTGGCCCACCCCAAAATTGGGCCAGGCGGGGCCGGGCTTTGGGCCTGAGTTAGAAATGACAGCTGTACTGCCAAGGCAAGGGAAGGGAGAACAAAATGGCCTTTTGTAAAATTAGTATTACAGTTAGCTTGTAATCTGAATGCTTCAGAATCCATGACAGTTGCGTTTTCGTCCACTGTAACACATGTCATATAAAAAAATGGCCGAGTTATGGCAGGAAATGGTGCAGTGATTCATGAAATATTTTGCTAACAGACATTTTCTATTTGCCTTTGTTTTGTAAAGCTAGCTGTGGATCTGACGGCTCCTGCGGCAGTAATTGTTTGTATTGACGATCCTGACTGGTGATCTATCGTTTGTGTAAAACGTGCTCGTCTTCAGCTTCAGTGCTCTGAAGGCCTCCCTGCACCGTAGAAAAGACAGGCCCCATTTATAACAGCAGGAAACAGAAAAGACCAGCTGAGTATGTTTAACAAGACATTAACTGCTCCGTGTGCATCTTGTGGTTTTGGACTTTTCTTTAAGACATCAATAATGAACGTGATATAAATTGAATGTGCCGTCTTAAGATGTAACAGAAATATATTTGATGAAGTCACAGATGGATTACAGTCACTCCGCCTCATGTTTTTTCTAGCATCAGTCATGGATCTAATTTTCCTTCTTAGTCTTAGAATTATACAAAAAACTGAGGAAAAAGGGAAATAATATTAAAGTAATTACAGACTTATGACTGAGTTTCATGACTTCAAGGCAGATGTGAAGATTAATCGATTCGTATTAATTCACAGAGCTGGTGTTCAGCTCATTTTCACAAACCAAAACTAAACATCGGCTCCTGTTTGACGGCTAACTGGTCAATATTTATAAAAAGAAGGAAAGGAATAAATAAATTGATATTTTTAATCAGATTTGTCAGTTTGAACTGTGGAAACTCTCAGGATGGACTGAAGTTGTGCTTCAGGGGGAGAAAAGCACCAGGAGTTAGTTGACAATCGGGACACCTTGAAACCGTTTTTATTGCTGGTCCTGTTGGTGAAACTATTTTAAAGTCCATGTTGTGTGAACTCTAAACAAAATGTACAAATTTATACAAAGCAGTCTGGTAATAGGGTGGCAGAGTTTATTTATTTACAGTGGGGGGGGGGGGGGGGGGGTGGCACTCTGTGCCCCCATTTGGCACTGCCCCTGGCTGCAGCCCTGCAG
Organism: Hypsolebias longignatus; assembly: GCA_031762435.1. Lineage (NCBI taxonomy): Eukaryota > Metazoa > Chordata > Actinopteri > Cyprinodontiformes > Rivulidae > Hypsolebias > Hypsolebias longignatus. The sequence continues at coordinate 28,381,944 of JARVGV010000527.1, read as the reverse complement.
CTCTTCAGGGTCATCAGTGATTGCAGTTTGTCTGGGGGGGTGGGGTGGGGGGGATATTTTCTCCTCTCACCATGTTTTCCCAGAAGTCCAAAGTGAGGCTGGTTTGTTGCACAACATGCAGAGCGTGCACATGCACACATGCACACTCGGAGAGGAACAGGTAGGAGAAAGAGAGTCCTGGAGGGTCAGGGCCTGTTCAGTCAGCCCCCCCAGAGGAACTGTGTGGATGCAGCCGGCTCGTCTTGCCTTGATGAATAATGCAAACGTTTTTATTTATGTTCTGTACATGAATGAGTCGCTCGGGGGCTTTCCTGAGAGCAGAAGTGGCTTTCAGCTGTCGCTCACCGACGTTCGGCTGCAGAGACTGCAGCTGCGCAGCCGATGACTCTCAGGGAAGAGCTTGCTTCCAGTTCACATTTTGTTTGAGCTTTTTCAGAGAGAACAAAACAGTGCATGTGCTGGAACTGCTTCCATGGGTCACTTCAGGCCAAACAGGCACCTCTGCAGCAGATGTGAGGAGGCAGCCGTCCCCGTGCGAGTTTTAAGCTCCGGTGGTGAGAAGGTGTTCTGCTTCCACTCACTCTGAACCAAACCGTGCTCCAGTTACTCTGCAGGTGTGGATCAGGTTGTAAATTGTGACCCTAACAGACCAAACCCTGCTCCCTCATGGACGCTGACCACGTCACAGCGATGGACGTTTACTGGACCAGTTTTTAAAACCCTTTGTTCTTACTGGAACCAGTGATGTCATGAAAGTCGTTTGGTGCAGCTGGAAGTTAAGGTGTGGAGGTGTCTGCAGCAGCAGCTCCACACGGTGACGATCGGTGACGTGAACTCTGCTGCTAACGGGTGCTAACGTGCCTGAGTCCGTCCCCTCGTCTTTAACTAGATGCTGTTTTTTGTTGCGTCACTGGAGCACGTTTCCCATTTGTTTGTAGTTTTCTGTGTCTCTGAATCATTTGAACTTTGTGGTAGTTTGATTCCTGCGTTGGTGGATTTGATTGATGAGTTCTTCTCCAACATGTGCAGACACGAGCTGGTACACACGAATCAGAAATATGGACAGACATGACGGCGCACCGTTGTTCAGCAGTTTGTAAAATCAGAAACAGTTTGTGCTTCTCGTAAACAAACGGCGAGTCGCTGCAGACTTGGAGAAAACTTGGAGTTGATTTTTGTTTTTGAGGAAATCAGTCAATAAATGTATGAAGCCGCTTTTGACCTTTCACATGTACAAGTATTGCACGGTCGTCCTGAATTTTCATTTTTCACATATTTCTGAATTAGTGCCCTAATGTTTTTTTGCTAATGCGTCTAAAACTGGATGGGGTCTTTGAAGACAACGTGTCCGCAGTGGGTAAAAGAATGAAAACTTCAGGTTTTAAATACAACAATGTGACTCTGGTTGAATCTGAGTTACAGGAAGAGAAACAAGTTCAGTGGAAACTGAACCGCTCTTTTACTGCGGTGAAGAGACGGTGATAAATTACTGTCTGGACTCGAGTAACGACAAGACGTGGGACAGGTGACCCTGAAGGCATCAGCTTTTAGTTTTAAATGTTAGACATGAAGTTTTCCCACCGTACAAGAGCAGATTGAATCCATAAAGAGATTAAATAATTACCGTATTTTCCAGCGTATAAGTCACAGTTTTTTTTTTCCATAGATTTGTCAGTCCTGCGACTTATATGCCGAAGCAACTTATTTAATTTTTTTCCATATTCTTAACACAATTTTTGACTGATGCTTTAAATTTTGAAGAAATGCGACAGTGAGTCCTCCTGTGAGAGTTCGCTTCACTCAGCTGTGCAGGCCGAGGAACGCTGGAGAGCTAGAGGCTCCGGCTGCGATGGATGGATGGATGGATGGTGCTGTACCGCCCAGGTGAAATGAAGCTGTTTTGACCATTAATAAATGCATGATAGATGTGACTTATACACCGAAGTGACATATATATATATGTTTTTTAATCTTCGTAAAGCTTCTTTTTTTTTGACTGATGCGACTTATACGTTAGAAAATACTGTAAATCTTATTCTGAGTAAGGTAATGATATCAAACCTCCTAAGCAAAGATAAACATGAAAGCGTGGCGTTCCATCTTCTCCAACAGATGAACTTTAAATCATGATTCTCTTGCACAGTCGTCCTGTTTGCCGTCTTCACCTGCACAAATGGGCCTTTTACTGCGTGATGATGATGATCGTTCCTTCAAACCACACAAGAAATGACCACCATCTATCTATCGTAGGTTTGTGGGTGCAGGGGAACTGAGATGTGAGTGTGCATTCTGCGCTCAGCGGCAGAGACACAAATCCAGGTCTTGTGTTGGTCAAAGCAGCAGCTTCCAGATTTCACTGCTGTGATGAGGGTGAGGATCGGGGGAGGTGGGGGTGCGGCGCCTTCACATGTCCAAAGAGTTAACAGATGCGAATGAGCCGACTGCATGTAAATGGAGACATTAATGCTCGGCGTCTCATTTCTGAACTCTCCCGTGGAAGGTCTGTGAAAGAACCTTTTTTAGAAGACGAGTGACCGTCTGGATTTAAGACAAACGTCCTTTTCCTCCAACGTCCGAGCGAAACCTCCGTTAATTATCTCCAGCGTTTGATCCACATCTGAATATAACAAGGTGCAAACTTTTCTTTCCTCCCTGGTCTGCATTACCCAGCATGCACCTTGATGCATTACCCAGCATGCACCTTGATTCTTCAATGCATCTGTTTTTATTTATTTATTTATTTATTAACTAATTAGCACCTCAGAAATGACTAAATATCAGTCATTCTTGTCTAAACCAGCTGTGGGCAGTCAGCGTGGTGGGGTCCATCTGACTGATGATTAAGCTGTCACTTTGCAGTTTGTTTGCAATTTATTGGTTTCTTTATCAATATTAATATTGAACAATGACAATAAGATTCAGCTCAATTAAACTTGAAAAATGATGAACTAATTGACCTAATTTATGTCTATTCTTCAAAATTGAAGCTAAAATGTCAGTTTTGGTGTTTTTGGCTCCAGCGTCTGTGCGCTCAGGATGTGGTGCCTTCAATACAAAAGTCCCGCCTCCACGCCCTCCCAGCTCGCTAACAGGCTGTCAATCACAGTGAAACATAATTGTCTTTAACCCTCCTGCTGCCCTTGGGTCAAAATGACCCTCAAAGCCTCAGTGGATCTTTTTGACCAGGAATGATTAAAGAAAATACCCCTTGAGTTTACAGAGGGGCGGGACTTAAAGTTGTTATGAAGCGAGCCACTAGGGGGCGCTCGTTTATTTTGACCTCAACTTCCATCTTCTGGTCCGGTATCGAGTTCTAACATAGTTCAGTGTTTGCAGACCAGTTCTACAGATGTTAAGAAGTGGAAGTAAACCCTCAACATCTGCCTACAAAGATTATCTGAGGTTCCTGTTGAGAATTGTCTTTAGCGAGGACATGGAGATTGTTGGAGTGAGGACAGAGGACACAGAGGACATAGTGGGAGGGATGAGAATGGAAGTAATAGTTTTGTTGTGTTGGTTTCTGTAAAAAGTTACGACTTACCTGCCCCAGAGAGATTTTTGATCAGAAAACAGGTTTAGATCTGACGGGACTAACGGTCGTACGTCGACGTGGATCACTGACGTCCTGAAACCGCTCCCATCTCCAAACATTTCACTTAATGTGAATGAAGCAGCAGCTAGCTGTAGCACCTCAGGTGCATCCAGGAGTTAATTTCAGCAGGGATTATTTAATATTTACCTGAAATAATCACGCCATGGTGGAAAAACAGGGTTTGCATGAAATGCTGAAGGTTTGGAGACTGGATTTGTTTAATGAACCAGTTTGGTCTTATGTTTGGACTCTTCTGTCCCTTTGGACCTAAACTCTTCTCTGAACTGTGGCCTTTCAAGAAGCCATCTGCAACAAGTAAGATGTTAATATTTACATAGTTTTCCCACCTCACTGTGACCAAACAACCAGTTTTCTGGGAGGTCCAGTTGCTGAATGTTGAACCTCCCAGTATTGATGTCCAGTAAAAATCAGCTGGGCTCTGACATGAAGTGAACCTGCAGCATTTTATTTATTTTTTATTTGAAAATTCAGCCGGCGACGGCAGCCTGTGCTTCAGTGCGCTGGATCGATGGGCTCGAGCTGAGCAGACACAACGCTGCGTGAGCCGACGACTCAATTCCCAAACGAGCGTCCTGCAGCTGAAACCTGAAGTGGCTGCCATCTTTGGAAGAGTGGAGTGTCTCACGAACTGCCAGAGCGGTTGGAGGGGGGCAAACAGCCGAGGGGCCTGAGCGCAGTTATTTTCAAACCGCCCCCTCCCTCTCTATGTCCCCGTCTTTTCCTGTCCTCGTCGTGTTGATGTTTGTGGTTTGCTGCCTCCCTCCCTCCCTGATTGATCTGTCTTCCTCCAGCTCGGTGGAATTCCATTGAGGAGCTCTTGGGATTCTTTGAATTCCAGGCGCAGTGCATGTTTGTGTTCGCAGCTGGCACGGCGTGTCCCCCGCTCATCTGGGCTCGTCCTCGCCGGCCCTTCAGTCTCAGCCTGCTTCTGCAGCACCAGATCTTCCTGCAGAACTTTCTGCCAGGATCATGTTGCGTCTGCGAGGCCGCGTGCGTGCTCCTGCCGGGCGTGGCAGAAACTGGGAGCGTTGTCTCCCTCAGCTGTTCCCTCTCTCTGTCACTGGTTGAGGACAGGAGAGTTCATTGCAGCGAGGCCCATCACTCAGCGTCCCTGTTAGTCCTGTTGGATGACGGAGCGACCCGGCGCAGGCGGCGACCCGGCGCAGGCAGCGCCTGCGGCCTCCCTCTGGCCTTTCACCACATACTTCAGCTCTGTGCTGGAAATCACTTGGAATGATGCGCTCTGCTGCTTTGACCCCCACCCTCAGGCTGCGCTGCAGGTTGACGTGAGGTGGAGTCAGAACAAGCGAGGAGCTGTTATAATCTGAAGCTTTAACGCAGACACAGATGTTGCAGTCCGGACAGTTCACAGATCTTTGTGTTACATTCATGACTTCATTTTTGGTGCAGAAAACTTGGACGCCAAATAAAAACATGCACGTTTAAAACAATCCACTGAGAGTTTTAGTCGACTGGAACTGTCTCCAATCTGTCACAGTTTGGTTTCACAAGGCTCCAGGCCTCACTGCTGTCGTATTACGTTACATTTTCTGATTCATAAAAACCAAATTACCGTAATTTCTGGACTATTAAGTGCACCCAAATGTAAACCGTGCCCACTAAATACAAAAATAAAACTATTTTGTACATTTATAGGTCGTGCTTGTCTGTAATCTCATGTTGTACCATGATATATGTACAGCAAAGTATTTTTTTAAATCATTTTATTAAATACATACCGGTAAGACACACATATGACCTTTCCATTTTATCATTGTATTGTATTTTATGATTGTGTGAAGCACTTTGGTCCTGTTGGGTGCATAAAGTGCTCTATAAATAAAGTTGGTATGGTATGGTGGTACATATGTACAGTAAATGTTATTTTCAGAATAGTGAACACGGCTGGTAAAAAAAAAAAGACAGCAGCCCACCAGGAAACATCACTGATTGTTATCTTCATCTTCGTCCTGTGCACTAAAACCACTGCAGTCTTCTTCAGTGTCAGAACTGAGCAGCCTCAGAAAAACTTCATCACACACGACACGTCCTCAGTCTCTGTTTCGTTGTCGCTCTCAACGTCACTTTGGTGGAGGTGGAAACACCTCGGCCGTCTGCGCTCTGTGTGTTCATCCAGTCTTCAAGAACATGTTCAAGTTTGGGACTTCTGCTTTTTTTTAACCCCTGAAAGCTTTTGTCATCTCCTTGGATAGATTTTTTCTTCACGCGGCCGTCTCCAACGTCTCACCATCGATTCAAGATGACAAGTTACGTGCAGCAGCTCTGTTTCCTTCTTCGACAGCCAGATCGATCGCCTTTAACTTGAGAGCTGCATCATCTGCATTTCTTCATGTTTCCCATGATGAGGGTCTGTGTATGAAGCACAAAATGACCGATGTGAAGAATTTAGTGAGTGCATTTGAGTTACGGTAATTAGAAGTTTTATTGGTCCATTGTGACTTGTTTGGTAATGTCATTGTTCTGATTTTCTAAAATCTTTATTAATACAGGCAGTCTTATTTAATCACACCCCCCCCCCCACCCCGTTTGAGACAAGTTGAGACACTTTGAGACGTGGTTGAGACACATTGAGATGTGTTTGAGACAAGTTGAGAGAAGTTTAAGAGGTTTAGTGTTCCAGAGCCTGAGACAAATCTTTGTGTTTTAGAAAGTGTTTAGCTTTTTTTCATTTTTTTTTTTTTTTTTAAGATGTTCAAAGTTCCTGCAGCACATGTGGAAATGAAAGCCCTCGTAAACATCTGGACCATGTAGGAAACTGTTTCTGTCGTTCACTGTCCCAGCCTTCTCCTTGAGTTGGTTCTGTGGGCCGGACTGGGCTTTTTGTTGATCTTGAGACGTTTGAGTTCTCGTTTAAACTCTTTGTTTTTTCACATTGCCTCTGATTTCTCGCTCAGTGTTTCCTGTTTTGCTCCACGGCTCTAAATCCGTCCTGTAGACCAGGCGCGACGTGCAACAGTAATCCTGGCTCTGGTGGAACTCGGCGACACCGAGCGCTCGGTGGAGCTTTGACTTTCTCTGCCTCAGGCATGATTTGTTCCTGAGTCGATGTTTTCAGGTTTCTGAGGTGCGTTCAGGTGCAGTTTTATTTCTCTGATGTCGTTTTGGGATCCGACTTTGTGACTTCATGTCAGTTTAGAGTTGAAAAGTTTTTCCAGAGATGTCTTCATCATGTCACTGATAACGAAGCGTGCGTTCACCTTAAATGGACAAAAGTGAGTCCAAACGAGAAGCCGAGCGTCTGAGCAGCAGCAGGTCTTTGTGTGTGCTCTCACATTAACTGTCATTATGAAGCAAACTGCAGCGTTTGTGTTTTACAGTAATGATCGGTTTAGATTGAGGTTTTCTTTGTGCTGTAGACTTTAACTTGTGCAGTGTTGTGTTGGACGCCATCAGCATAGTTTCATAAAAAAAAAATTTAAAAAAAAAACGCTTCCATAAAAGATTTAGTTTGAAAAATGTTACAAATTTATTTTTGACAAATGCAAAGAAAACTGGAGTTAATGTTTGAAAGTGGAAGAAAAGTAATTTTATTTCTATACCAACAACGACTGAACCAGCAGCTGCTATGGATTGAAATATTTGCACAGAACTGGTTTTATATGGTGCAGTTTGAGACTGAAGAGAACTGGATCTGACTGAGACCTGGTCCTGGTCTGTCCAGTTGAGTTGTTTCTGGACAAATAAAACCTGAGGCGTCGACCTGAGTGATTCTGATCAACGATCTGTTCGGGACTTTTTAAATGAAGGAGTTGCTTCATGTTGTGATCCACGCAGAGCTGCACTTTATTCCTTCCAGCCACAGAGATTACATAATCCCACGCCCCTCCGTCCCCCCACCACCTCTGCTCTCCTGTCGTTTCTGCTCGCATGGCTGCAGTTTCATCAGCGCAGCTCACATTCGGCTGCAGCAGCTGAGGTTCGGCTGCTTCTCGTCTCCCGATCTCTTTGAGGTCTCAGAAAGGAGTTAAAACCGTTTCTGTCGCTTCATTATTTTGTTTTGCTCCTTGTTTAAGGTCAGATATTTGACAAACTTCCAGGTCTGATTAACGCTTCGATGGTAATCCCCCTCGACTGGTTGAAACTTCTGCTGCGGGTTTTATTTTAATCTAATCTGAGAGGAATTTAAAACCCATCGACTGATGAATGAATGTGTTGGAATCCAACTCATAATCTCAAATTAAGAGTTATCTCTTACCTGTTTCAAACGTCAAAGTTCAGAGCTTTGAAAGCAAGCTCGGCAATAAGGTTATGAACAGTTAATATCTTACCTGTTGCAGACAGCTCTTTGAAAGATGGAGAATTTAAGGTTAATGCTGAATATGTTGAAGAGCTAATGGCTAGTCTACACTCAACTGCCTTCTTAATTTCTATGTACAGGATTTCAAAGATGTTTATGTGGAAGCTTTCTCAGCTTCAAAGTTGTCTAAGTGGCTAATATTTACACTATTTATTCTCAGTTTTTGAAGTGAAATAAGAAGCGATAGACTTGATGTGCCTCAGATAAGTGTGAACCTAAAAATGCTCTTGTGCCCCCAAAAATAACTAACAAGGATTGTATCTGGCCCACGGGCCTTGAGTTTGACACGTGTGCTGTGAATTAAAGTTGACGATGGTGAAAAAGGTCCAGAAAACTATCTGCACATATATTTCTAATCTAAAATATTTTATTAAGTTCTTTGAGGTCTTTGGTCTTGCCTCCTATCAGACTAGTCGTTAGCTTATCAATCCGATCTGAATTAAAGTCTTATTCTCCAAACTAAGTTTGTTCAAAGAGCTATCTGCCACAGGTAAGATATTAACTGTTCAAATCCTTTCTGAAGAAACCCACTTAATAAGACAAAACAGTTATTTTAAACAATGTTGTTTCATTTATTTTTGTTCATTTTCAGTTTTAAAATGTCTTTTCATACTTTAATTATATAAAAACCAACATCTTATTTTGAAAGTTTGAAAGATTTAATCCGAGTTGTCAAGAATGAATGAAAATTGAATTATTTTGGCAGCACAAGTCTTTAAAACATGAAAGCTGCAGATTATTTAACAGAACTTTCATCTTCAGAGCAGCAGATAAACATCTGAACAGTAAATCATCCACTTGTTTGTTTCTGTTATGATGTATTTATTTCTTGTCATTCTAACATTATATAGACACTTTGTCACTTTGTGAAGATGTTACTGTGTATTTGTATCCACGTTATCTAGTTTTTATTAATAATCAACAGACAGTAGGAACAGGAAACGGCGTGTGCTCTTTCAGTTTTCTGTTTGTTTTGCTCTCGGCGTTAACAGCTGGAGCTGTGTAAACTAAAGGCGTGTTTGTGTGTACGAGTCTATTTTTATCTTCACTACATCAGTTTTTATTCATATTAATGTATGCACATGTGCACATATGTGTGACAAGTAAAAGTCCCTTGCAGCTACACGGGTCTATAAAACCCAATATTTTGATACTCAGTACTTTTATAATCATTTAAGCTATGACACAGAGCCAGACTCTTACTTTGAAGCTTAAAACCTCTTCCTGTTTGCCTTGGAATCATTTTAGTACTTTCAATAATAAATGCTGTAGAAACTTATTTTTTTCTTGTGAACTTAAAGACTTGTAATCAGGAGAAAAATGTTCAAATTCTACAGGATTTATGATGAAATAATTTAATTTAATCTAACAGAAAGAAGCGACTAAACAATAGAAGATCCAGCAACCCAGAATCTGCTGAGTCACTGGTTGCCATGGTGATTCCCGCCTGTTTTTGCGGCCATAGAGTTCAGGCACCACCATTCAAACAGAAAGAAACACAAACTTGAGCCTCAAACAGTTGCTGTACAAAAAAAAACAAAACAAAAAAAAAAACAAAAAACTATTAGTTGTCCCGAAAAAAAAATGAAACTAAGTTTCCATTTTTCTTTATTTACTGTGCCATTTATTGGAAATAAAACTTTAAATTAAAGACTAAAGAGGCCCTCCACTTCAGGGTTCACAGAGAAAAATCCGAGTTACGTTACGATGGAAGTCCCGGGGAGTTTGTACTCTGGAGGGATTTAAGAGAAACCATCAGTCCCAGAGCAGAGAGATGGACACGCTGGTTGAACCATGTTTTCATGATAAAATCAGAGGAATCAGCTAAAATTTGACACGTTTAGAAAACTCAGCTTACTGTGACATCGCCCATTTTAACTGAAACATTCTGTGGTAAAATCTGCAAAAACCAACCGTTAAAGGTCTGTCTTGTAAAGTTCGACTGACCATTTCAACTTCGGCTGATGTTTCTGCTGTGCAGTCTGAGCCAAAGAGCTCCGAGCCGAAGAGCTCCAAACACAGCTGGATTTTACAGCTCGTTTCAATTAAAGCTATTTGTTGCCTGTGGGAGCAGTTGTTTTTGTGTAAATTTAATTTATCTGTTTGTCACAGTGTACCATATACTGCTAACAAAAGTTGTTGCGCACCATTTCTATAACAGCTGCACGCTTTATTAATTAATTAATTTAGTCTTTTTTCCCTAAAGATGTTAAAGTAGCGGTGAATCAAGAACTGTGATGGAAACAGGAGAAATCAGATGAACAGCCATGAGTTTATCAGTCCTATTACATTTATAATTACTGTGAAATTTTTAATTCTAGTTGTGAACAATTTTTTTTATTGTTTCGGCTGCTCCTTTCCTCACAGTGAACTAACACACAAGGACGGTGAGCGTTTTCCATTGGATGTCCTTCCTGACACAACCACAGACACTGAGCTACCACAGCCCTCTGTGTGGAGCAGAGAGCTGCCGTGTTGGGCGCCTGGAGGAGCAGATGGTGGGGGTTAAGGGCCTTGCTCAAGGGCTCAGAGTGGGCATTTTTTGATGTTGGTCTGGGGAGTCGAACTAGCGACCCTCAGATCACAGGCTCGCCTTCTCTAACCTCTGCACCACCGCTCCCCTTACTTGTGAAAAACCATGAACACATTATAAATACGGCTGTTGAAGCAGCCGAAACTTTCTGACAAGGTTTTTGGATTTCTGCAGGAAGTTGTCTCCGAGCCGTCATGGCTGCCGTGCTCCACACCTCCGGGGTCGTTTCTCTGCAGGTTTTCTGCGCTCCTGTGTGAGTCGACGCCGCTCTGCCCGGTCTCCAGTTACTGTTGTTGTGCGTAGACGCACGTAGGAGGAGCTCACAGTGACATTTTACTGCAACAAAGCAGGAGGCCACCGGTGGAGGAACGCCAGCACAGCGGCGTCAAACCCTGATCCACTGGAAACAACCAGCGTGCATGTGTGTGTGTGTGTGTGTGTGTGTGTGTGTGTGTGTGTGTGTGTGTGTGTGTGTGTGTGTGTGTGTGTGTGTGTGTGCTCAGGACAGACTGGTCCGTCCACTCGTTCTGGTGCTTGTGTTTTCCCTGCGGACAACAATGTGAGAAATTCCAGTTATTCTCTGGCTCCGCTCCACGTTCTCTGAAGAGACACACCTTCAGCTTTTCATAGAGCGCCGTGACATCAGATGCTCCCAGACGTGCACGTAACAAAACATGAAGCTGCTCTCACCGTCAAAAGGTTTTTCTTTGGCCTCAAATTGTTAAGAATTCAAAGAATTGCTAACAGTTTTTATTTCTTTTTAATTCGTTTGATAGATTTATATCTTGGCAGACTTTAACTAGAGAAACTGCATTTCCTGTGAAAATGCAGTGAAAGCTTATTGCTGAAGAACTTGCTGAAAAACAGCTAAAATGTAGCTGAAATGGAAAAACAAGCCTAAATTACCAAAATAAAGCAGAAAGAACACATATTTGCTGAATTAGATTTAATTAAGCAAAATTGAGCACGCAAATTAGGAAATTAGCTAAAAAAGGCTGACATTAATTAAAATAGCTAAAAAGTTGCTGTAAAGGCAGAAAGAAGCTTAACTTACTAGAAGGAAGCTGCAAGAGCTGAAATGAGCTAAAACAATGTGGAATTAGCTAACAGCTAAAATTAGCATAAAACAGCTAAATACTGCAGTAGCTGAAATAGCAGAAAATGCTGAAACTTGCAGAAAAAACTGACTGGAGCATAACAAGCTGAAATTACTATGAAGAGGATGATCAGGCTGAAAGGAGCTGAAATTACCATGAAAAACTTGAATTTATCTGAAAACAGCTTAAATTAGCTAAACAAAATGCTAAAAAGGTATCTGACAATGTAGAACAAGCTTAAATTAGCAGAAGAAAGCAGAAAGAACAAATATTTACCCTATTAGGCTGAAGGAAGCACAAATGAGCACAAAAAGTGGAAATTATCTGGAAAAAAGCTGAAATAGGAAAATAAAAACAGCTGAAAAGTAGCTTAAAATTCAGAAAGAAGCTTAAATTACTAGAAGGAAGTGGAGAGAGAACATTTTTGCTGATTTAGGCTGAAAAAAGTTGAAATGAGTGCCAAAAAAGTAGAATTAGTTGAAAAAGCTTAAATTAGTATAACAACAGCTAAATAGTAGCTGAAATAGTAGAAAAAGCTGAAACTTCAGAAATAAACTGAAAGGAGCACAACAAGTCAAAATTAGCAGAAGAAATTAGAAGAAGCACAAAAATGTTGTAAAGATCTGAAGGATGTGAAATGAGCTCAATTCATTTTCTAGGAGAAAAAAAAAAGTCCATAAAGGCTAAATATTTCAAAAAGCTAAAGTTGCACCAATACCACAGTCATTGCAGGATAGACCTGAAAGATTCGAATGTCTTGATTTGTGATTTGTTGAAGTAGCTGAAAACAGCAGGACGAGAATCGAGATGAAAACCGTACGGAATAAAAATGGATGACAACAGAGCGAATGCTTCATGAACGTTCACACAGTGAAGCTTCTCGCTCCGTCACAAGTTTCAGTTTTTCTTTGGCCTCAAACTGTTGAGAATTCAAAGAATTAATGTTTTTATTTCTTTTGAATTTGACAGATTTATATCTTGGCAGACTAACTTGAAATAGTAAAAATGATGTTTTCTTTAAAAGCTGCATGCCTTTCAAATATTTTCTGCGTCATGCAGGAAGGCACGTCGCTGAGCTCCTTCCTCTGTTCCAGCTCCAAACATCTGCCATAAAGTTGGTCCAGATCCAACGTGGGCAACTTCTGGCCCGAGGGCCAAAAGTTGCCCTTGAACAATCTCTATCTGGCCCTGAATATATCCTGAAATAAAAGTAAATCAACTTTAAAATAAGTTGATGAAAACCTGCATTTTATCAGTGACACTCAAGGAAATCTAAATTCAGCATCTTGGATAAATACAGTAGTCCCTCGCTACTTCGCGGTTCGTTTATCGTGGTCTCGCTCTATCGCCGTTTTTCAAAGTAAGACTGGACATGACACACTGACTGATGGATGAGCCGCACAATTGGCATGAGATTTTTATTTAAAATTAAACATTTTAAATTATTTAGCACTTGCTGTGCAGCCCAGAGATGTAGGATAAACTTCCTGCTGCAGCTGATCAGCTGATCGCCATGCAGCAGAGAAGTGGGCGTGGCCAAGAGTGCTTGCAGGTGGCTGAGAGCAGAGGAGACAGGGAGCTGAAATCATGACATTCTGTCTCTTTTAGAGCATTTAGAAACATTGTTTAGAATACTGCAAGAGTGTGGGAAGGGTTTAAAATGCCTTTATATATAAAACATCTCAACTTTTTTATTTGAGATGGTAGATGTGGTTTTAGACAATAAGGGGCGGGGCCACAGGGCAATCTGTGCATCTAAGTGTGCTTCTCAGTTGATTTCACCTCCTACTTTCTTTCTGATTAGCCAGTTCTGAAGTTTGGAATGTTTTTTTTTTTTTTTTTTGGTGGTGGGGGGGTCCTTCTGAAGCTTAGCTTTGCTGTGAGTAAACACCAGCTGGGTTTAGCTTCAGCCGTTCGGTCAGAGGAGGTTCGAGCCGGACAAACCAGCCGCTCGGTCATAGTTAATGAGGCGTACAGCTGGTAAACCGTCAGTGTAGCACCTCCACATGGAGCAAGCACACCTGCTGCTGAACCTCTTCTCCTTCTTGCTCCCAGAACCTTTTCCGTTCAGTCGGGAGGATCTGGATCCACTCACCCCGTCCAGCCGTGAGTATCCGTGACGACGATGAAACCCCTGGGAGTCGAAACAGACGGGGAGGGCTGATCGTGGCGTTTAGCATCAGTCCAAGTTCTAATCTGCATTTTCATAGTTGAACATTTAGCAGATGAAATAGTTCAGAGCAGGTCTGCAGGTGGTTTGTTGTGGTTGGAGGAGAAACCAGCAGGAGGTGGAGCTGGATGATGGTTTCATCCTGAGCGATGTTTTCATCAGGCTCTGGAGCTCCTCTGGACTGTCGTGGCTCCGCTTCCTGCTGCCTCACATAATCCACAAGTTTCAACACATCCAGACACGCTGCTTCACACGGAGCTGCAGGATGAAGAGAGCAGATATCAGAGGAATCTCTTCACACTAAACGTGTCTGTTTGAGCTTTTATGGATCTAAAATATAAAAACTTACAGCTGAACTAATCAAACAACGTGGAGATGTTCCTGTGGACTCTGACAGCTTCTCTGAAGAAACTCACTTTTCAGACTGTAGCTTCTCTTCGTGCTGCGTGGGTTTTCTCCAGGTGCTCCAGTTTCCTCCCACAGACCCAAAACATGCCTGTTAGACTGATGG
>JARVGV010000527.1:28229919-28242434 GCA_031762435.1 Hypsolebias longignatus | reverse complement strand
CATGGCCTCGAGCGAATACAAACCTAATAAAACATGAATAAATCATCATTAAGCTGAAAAAAGGATGAAAGTAGCTAGTAAAAACATATGCATTTCATATTAACATCTCATTTAAAAAACATATTTTTAAAAACGTATTTTAAAATGACTAATACAAATCATTAAAAAAATAAAATTGGAAAAAACTTAACTTACGTGGACTTTTTATGAGATAGGTGTAAACATCCTTGTAGTTTAACTCGGGCCAGGCCATGGGGTTATTTACCCACATATCAGCCGGTAGTTTATACGGACATTTTTGGAGTCCAGACAGTTTCAGTTTCATACTGTACCGCTGTTGCGCATCTGGTGGTAAACTGTCTTCGTATTCATAAGACATCCTTCCAAAAATATGTGTGCTACACAAAAATATTCGATTCGACTTTACTAGCAAACAAAACGAATTCCAATGGTCTAAACCGCATTGTTTTCCCCCCACAACAAAACCGGATGTTGAAATCACGTGATGCGTGACATCACGTCGACCTCCAGAATACGCTTTATGAATAAGTGTCTTGACCGGATGAAACTCTCATTGTTTGTTTGTTTGTTTTCTCACCATGCCTTTGGTCAGCTGATCACTCTTCTCCAGTTTCTCTCTGATGAAGGACAGAGTTTCCTGTTCCTGTAAAAACCCGCAGAAAACCAACAGCTCACCTCGCACCGTCTAACAACACTGACATGACGTTACAGATGATATTATAACCGTGCATGTTTATTTAAAAGTGTAAAATTAGCCAAACGAAGCCTCTTCCTGTCCATCGGTGTGTCGGACCTGCTTCAGTTTCTCCTCGATCTCCCGCTTCCTGGCGGACGCGTCCTCGATAGGAATCATCCTGGAGCTACCTCCCATCAAAGGACGGTCTTCAGAGGAACATAGGAATAAACAGAACCTGTGTATTTCAGGAATAAACGCTGCTTATCCCAAAAAGCTAAAAGTAGCAAAGACAAGTAGGTTCGGCATCAGTTTTAAGCTAGCAGCTTCCGGTTGGTTTCAGAATAAAATGACTGAAGGTAATTATTTTGAAAAAGTTGACTTTTCTATACTTTTATTTAAACAGATTTATCACGTAACAAATGATACACATCAAAGTGCATCTATAGAGCAAAATACCTAATTTAAATCGTGTTATTTTGGTTATTCTTTAAAATTTAAGAAAAATGAGTTTTATTTTGAAGGTAAGCACAACCAGCTTCCGCTTAGGCGTTATCTTCTCTTCCGGATGTAAAATTTATTTACTTTTGTCCAAACCAACAAAAATGTTTATTGGAGAAAACCCCGTGTTGAATTATTTTACATTAAATATTATTAAAATGATTTCATTTCACTCGGTCACGCGAATGTTCTTGGCTGTAAAAAGAAATTAATGAGATTTGAAATAGAACGCTGCAGTAACCAAAATCAAACGCTGGATGTCGCTGTCGGTTTAAAAGACTTTTAAATAGTCAATAAAATAAAATGTAGCTAAATGTTTTATTTGTACGCCTTTATATTTTACGTTCTATAAATAGTTTAATCTGTGATTAATAAAAACAGCATTTCATTTAAGCTGTCCAGTGTTTAGTTTTATACAGAACCCAGACATTTGAGACTCAAGACTTTTAGTCCTCGTTAAGGTCATAATTGGAAAACATTCATTGTGACTGAATCAATCTGATTTTTGTTTATTAGACTGCAAAATCCTACATTAACGTGAGTTAAAAAAAACATTAAAGAATGAATCAGTAACTTCCATCATCGTAACCACCGTAATGGTAAATATTAAATGCAAAACTTCATTTGATGGAACGTTATTTAAATTAAACTCGCCTCTTTAGTTTCAGGACACATAAAGTCAAAAATATAAACAAACAGTTAACTATAAGTGCAAGGTTTAAAACAACAGTACTCCCTCACTTTATTACACAAAGTTTTTCATAATAAGTTTGTTCTCTAAGTTATTTAATTATTGCAAACTGAGAATACAAAGCATTTTAAAGTTTGAAGTTTTTAAGAAAATTGTAACAAAACTGTTAAAATAAATAGATTTTCCCCACGCGGTGTGCCTGATTTGATTCTATATTTACACTTGTTTGTATATATATATTTTTTTGCATTTATATTTATGGGTTAATAACAAAGACTTCTTTAACGATTAAAAATGTTTACAAATATATTTGCACAACAGAAGATGGTTCTCATAATTTGTTTACTTACATATTTACACAATAGTTTACGTCATCTTTTATGGAAACAAAAACTGTTCATACAAACCTTCTGAGAAATGGTTTAATGTTACATAAAGTTAGATAAATAAAAAAAAGTTAGGTTTGTGAGACTAAAACATAAAACTGCAGTCAGTCTGATGTTTCATGTTTAACTGTTCCAGCTGAAGTTTTTTTATTGCTCAGCTTCAGTTTATGTAAAAACACCAAGCTTCTACCTAAAAACCAAAACTGTTGTTTTTGTCCGTGTTGAGGTTTGAATGAGTCCAGTTGGTGTGAAAGCTTGAATAACGTGGCAGCATGACTACGATTCCTCTTCTTTAGACAGAGCCTGTTGATGAAAAACACGGTTCAGAAACGGCACCTCAGATTCTTCTCCAGGGTCCACACAGAAACCAGCTCACCTGTTTGAGGAACTGTCGGCCAAAATAATTGGTGGCCATGTTCTTCAGGTTGGTGTTTCCCCCGACTTTACATCGCACGTACCCGTACAGGTTGGCTCCCTGCAGCACCACGCCCATGATCACTAAAGGCTGACGGGAACATCGCAGCTTTAGAAAAAAAACGTAGGAAAATTCTTGTTTTTTAACAAGAACAGATTAAGACGGCGACTGAAAGCCTTACCATCCATTTGATCTTGACTGAGAACAGTACGCTGAAGGCAAAGATGACCCAGATGACGGGGCAAATAATCAGCCCGAGCCAGAAGATCCGAGGCTCGGAATCAGACGCCTGCTGCTTCCCAGATCCCTGCAGGAAACAGACTAAGAGTCAGGACGCCACGGCCTCAGTGACCACACACGAGAACGGATCAGAACCGTACGGTCCACGAGTGGAACGCACCTTCCTCGACTCGAACACCCAGCGGCTCTGTCCGTCGTCGTCCACCTGGTTCCACCAGCGCAGGCCGACCATCAGCCTCCCCGTGACGTTCTGGAAACCAACAGTTGGTCCAGAAACATCAACCAATCAAAGCTTCCCACCAACCTGCTGATCACTGGATTTACATTTGATCAACTTCTGGACTCATCCTGATTGAAGATGGCCGCCACGTCTAAGCAAGTTGTCCTCAACACATAAACTCCATCACATGATCTCAGCATTGCAAAGATTACACAATTTATTTTATGGTTTGACCAAAACAGATACTAAACCAACTCTGACAGGAAGAGAAATGATTTTAGTTTAAACTTTGGCATGAAAGGTGGCGGGTGATAGGCATTTGTTCAAAGAATACCAGGTTGATCATTTCAGTCATGACCATTAACTCCAAGTTTAGACGCGAAACTTTGAGGATTTAAGTTACTGCATTTCCTTTAGTTCCCTAAACAGATTTATCCTTTAAATGTTTAAACATTTATCAAAAATGCAATAAAAACTAAAAAAATAGCTAAAAATAAAGGATTTATTTTCCATTCTTGCTGATCTGATTATTTCAGTGGATGTTTTGACTTAAAAAAAAAAAAAACCTCCAACCTTCACTGTCCAGAAGTCGCAGGAGAGCAGGAGGATGACCGTGACCATGGAGGCGATGAAGCTGGCGCTGAGGAGGTCACAGAGGAGGTAGACCAAGGTAGCGCTGACTCTGAAGAAGAGGTGGAAGAAGGACGCCACGGGATGCCTGAAAACACATGTTCAGATTTACAGACAGAGCTCATGCATCGTGCTGCTCCCGTCAACAAGCGCCGCTCGCTTCAGCTATTTAATAATAAAAGATATGATACAAAATGACATTTCACAGATAAACATTCAGGTTTTAGAAAACAAAATTTAAAAACATTAACTACTTTTGATTTTTTTCCAGATAGAGCAAAGAAAAATTGCTTTTAAGTTGTAAAAAAAAAAAAAAAAGTTTAAAAATGCAAACAAACTCTTAATAAGAGAATATTCACAGACCTAAAGGCATGAATTTAAAAAAATAATTTTTAAATTGTTGGGTTTTTTGTATTAGGAACTTAAAAAAAAACTTGTTTAGATTGTAAAAGGAACAAAACTGTCAGGAAAGAAAAGTAAAAAATAATATATTTTTGGAAAGTATAGGCTGCGGGACGACTGCAATAATATAATATACAACATGTATACAGTATTATATTATTATACTGTATAGTCGTAAAGTCCTTTTATTTTTCAGAGCTGTTTAACCTTCCTTTCTGTATAAAGAACGTTAAAGAACACAAAATATAACAAGTCATATAAAGGAAATTAAAACAAACATTTAAATTTCTTTCAGTGCAAAATGTCAGCGCGTGCGCATCCAGCAGCAGAACAGCAGCAACAAGAAGACGGTGTGTCAGCTGCAGCTGACCCACTGAGAGGTCCTGTAGGTGTGGGTGAGCCAGAGGTCTTCTGCTCCTGGACTCGTTCAGGTTCTGTTCACACATGTGCTGCCCAACAACGAGAACATCACCTGACGCTGCGGTTCTGACAAGACGTGTACAAACGTCTGAGGTGCAGTGACGTGAATTTATTCCTGAGCTCAGAATCAAACTGAAACTCTACTGAAAGAGCTAAAAGAATTATTAGTAGGAAGTACTGTGGTCACTCGACAAATATATTGTTTCATCAGTTGAAATTATTAAAATGTTATGATTTGGTTGCATATAGTATTTTACAAGTCATGTATGAAGCTCATAGAAAAGATCACCACCAAATATTCAATTAAATTTGTTTAAAAAGAGTCAATATAACTTTAAGAGAATGTAAAAGTTTGTAAAACCTCCATTTAGAACTGGTCTGAAGGAGCTGAGCTGAAGTTCAGGGAACAGGACTGTGGAGTTGACGATGTCACCACAAACATTTATAAAACTATTTATATGTTTAAAAAGATGATTAAATTAAAGTTGTTGGGAACGTGTGACACCATGTGAAGAATGTCTGTTTTTTGTTTTCATTTTGGGATTCAAGCCTGAGTTGTTGTTTGTTTGTAGTTATTTTAGAAGTTTTAAAAAAGGGGCAGATATAATAAGAATGTTCTTCTTCTTTCTGCACCTTTTTCATTCAATGTTTTTCTTTTTAATGGGTTTGTTCTGTTTCTTTTTTTATTTTAATTGGATAAATGAATAAATAAAGTGAAACACATCAGCTTCATCTGAACAGGATCCAGCACAGAGTCCACACTGATGTTGAAGGGCTGGGAAAACAGCTCCATGTCACCTCCACGGTTCCAGAAGTGCTAAAAATAACTTTCCTGCTGACAGATGTCGACAGAGTAGCTGCGACGTCGACCTGAAGACGTGGTCAAACAGGGCAGTGAAGATCTGTTCCTTGTCTTGAAGCTGAATACTGAGGATGTTGAGCAGGTCAGTGATGTCCATTAAAGCCACGTCACTGAACCATGCGTCATCTGAGGGCACTTCACTATTCCTGCTCGTCAGAAACTCCATGATGGCACGACGCAGTCTAAAATCCTTTTGGGGACTTTCCCGCAGCTCAGCCAGCTCACCTCTTGGCGGTAAAGCACGTCATTGTGCTCTGAATCAACAGAAGGGTCTTGAACTGTCGGTGTGAGAGGGCATTGGAGCGTACACTGCGCATCACGTCCCCCAAGCTGAATGATTTGGCACATAGTTGTTGGTGAAGGATGCAGTAGTATTGTGCCACCTTATCTCCACACTGGGCAACCTTCTACGATCCTGTGAGACCTGCTCTCCTCCCAACCATGGCAGAAGCTCCGTCCATCGTTATCCTGACCATCGTCTCCCAGCTCAGCCCGTTTGTTGTGTCTCAAGCTCCTGCGTAACGTCATGTTTTCATTCCATGAATAAAAACAGAGTGCTGCAGAGTCACAAATGTTGGCGCCCTCGTCTCACGCCAAAGGCAATGAATTGACAAGTTTTAGCTTGAGGCTGCTCCTTAATGTCCCGATGTCCTCCGTGAGACAGTCTTTAACAAAGCATCGATGTCAGTAAAAAAATTCTTCCTCCAAAGATTTTTTTTTAAACGTCTTTTGTCTGTGAGCCACTGACGATGTCGCTGCATGTTGGTGCTTGTTCGAGCCATCAGTCAGTGTGGCGCCCGCAAACGTTTGTTTTATTATTAGGCCTGATTTGACCCAGTCCGCTCCAGCACTAAAGGCTTATGGACATTTCATAAATTTATCAAATATGAGCAGTTGGGATCTTATAGAGAGCAAATCTACCTGTGTGCTTAAATCTAATCTAATCTCTCTTGTAGTTCCTTCATGTTTAATCTTAATATGTAATACTTCAAAACTAATGTAGACTACATGCACTACAGTCCCACAAGGGACCAGTTTAATATTCTGATTAAAGTTAATGGACAGAATGAGAGTGAAGTAGTTTCTACATAGGAAGAGTGGAAATTTAACACAGCGAGGGCAAGTCCTGGCGGACCAAACCAAACAGCTCAGTGGGCCAACGATGGCCCGCGGGCCCCACTTTGAACATCTCTGGCAGTATTTCCCCTACCCGCCCTGTCCACAGAACCGAGACCCGCCCTGTCCACAGAACCGAGAGACTGCCCTGTCCACATCCAAAAAGTCAAACAAGGACCAAAGAGCACAACGTTCCTGACAGTCAGTTGTGGAACATTTCCACGGTCAGCGACGGCGTGAAGCTGAATTTCAGGTAAAGGAGACGTGGGGACGGAGGTCATGACCTCTACAGGAAATGACCAGTTGGGCTTTTTTTAGTTATCCTGTTCTTGCTTGCGTTAGTGTACAGCACTTTGGCCAACGGTGTTGTTTTAAAGTGCTTTATAAATAAAGTTGTATTGTATTATTGTACCACACAAAAGCGATCACTACTGAAATATTCTGTTCCTCATCAAATACAGGTGTTAAAGTGAACTAAAGTCCAAACCTGAAAACTTCTGATGCTCTCTACTCAAAGCTGACTGACCCCAAATACTGAACAATATTTTTCTTCAAACAGGAGAAGTTTCAACCTGTCAGGAAAACTTACTTAACGCTCCTCTTTGATGTTTTTCCTGCATCTTCTTCGGCATCAAACAGAGACACGTCTTCATCGTTGGCATCCTGAGGGATCAGTAAGGAAGAGGCTTTACCCATGAGACTAAAGTCCTAAATTGTCCACATACGGACAGGTCAAAGGTCAGAGTGTCACAAATACATAAGACTTTTACTAAAAACTCTGAACCTCATCAACTCACAATCTATTTTAAATAATTTCCTCCACGTTTTTATTTTCTTTCTTTAAACAAGCCCAGAAAGTTATCACAACACAAATTACATCAGTCCTCAAATAAAATGTGACTTTTTAACCAAAAAAGAAACATCCCATCAACAAATCTTCATAAATTTATGACTAATCATCAAAGGCATTTTATCTTTTTTTTTTTGTTGCATTTTTCTCTGATTTGTGAAAACAGAATAATTTGCTTATAAGTGTAACAACCAAGATACTAAAAGTTATATTTTTTATTTCATGCACAGTGAAGGTTTAATAATTTGATTGTTTGCATTTTATTTAAAAAGACAACTTGTAAAAGCCTAAAGTAAAATGTTATATAATGTGGGTAAATATTGCTTGCATAAAAATATTTCTATGAAAATGTTCAGGTACAGAACATTTTTGGGGCCGAGATGGTGTATGGGCAGGGCTGCCGACTCGGGACCCCGAAGGTCATGGGTTCAATCCCCGGTCATTGCACATCTTAATTTGCCTTATAATCTGTCTGTTTTGCTACTTTGACATCTTTGTTTTAACTTGTTAAATAATAATAATAATAATAATAATAATAATAATAATCTGTATTTCTCGCTTATGATTGTCTATTGTTGATTATCCAAGGAAAATCTACTGTTGTTGTTGTCATCATTCTTAGTTTGTAGCCAGGTCTCTCTTGTAAATGAGTCCTCGAGGCTCAATGAGATTAACCTGCCTAAATAAAGGATGTATGAATCTTGTGGTACCTCTGAGCAGGACACCCTATCCCCAGTTGCCTTACATGGGATGGTTTAAATGCAGAAAGCCAATTTGGCCATTGTATGAGAACATACAATGATGACAATAAATACAATAACACATTTGTGTATTTAGAAAGCTGTAACCATTTGAAGGACCTGAGGAACTTTAGAGCCAAAGAGCACATTAAAGTTTGTCTCGCTGGAAGGAAAACAATCAAAACTGAGGTGACTGATTTAGTGGAGACAATCTTTAGTTAAAACGTTACCAAAGTAGAGTTTGACGTCAGTTTCTTGCTGCTAGCAGCTACACAGTTAGCATTTAGGTTCAGTCCTGGTTAGTTTTAAAACTACAGAGTAATTACCCAGCACTCAGAAACAACAAAGTCTTGCTAAAGGTGCTTCTGTTCGTTTAATTTATCCTTTGTTTTGTTTTTGATGATTGTAAGCAAAATTAAGACGGAGAAGCTAACGTTAGCCACAAGTTAGGTGATATCAAACACTACAAATTTTTTAAGTAATGTGAAACTATACGTTTAGCCGTAGTATAATACAAACTGAAAAAATACTAAAGTGGAGTTACCATAAATTAAAAAAAAAAAACACTTCATTGTTTAAAAAAAAAAATAAGTGAAGATAATTTTGCTGCTACATGTAGCATGCTAAATCTATTAGCAACATTAGCAGAACAGCTGTCTGCCTCCGGAGGAAACGTTCGGGAATTTTTTTTCTTCCTAACATGGACCGAACCTTCACTGGTTTCTTTAACAAGTCATTATTTAAACAATAAAAGTTAAATTATATCACTTACTCCTGTTAACATGTTGAATTCTAGGCAGGCGCTTCCTGGTTACATGCTCTGCTACACGTCAAAATACACAGAGGCATCACGTGACCGAAGCATACTCCTACGTGATTGCGTCACTACAGCAATATTTAATTTAACGGTAACTAGTGTTGGAAAACTAGAAAACGACTTCGTCTGAGGTTAAAAAAAAAATACAGTTGAATTAAATCGTAAATTTTTTTTCAAATTGAACTAAATTTTAGACCATTTTCTTTTAGCATTTTATTTGCTAAAACTTACCGATAAGTTTTATTTTAACTGAAATATCCTGATGCATGCTCAATAATCCAGGTAGAAAAATTTTAAAAAGTTCATTCTGGTCCTCTGGACATTCAAATAAATAAATAAATAAATAAATAAATAAATAATAATAATTAAAAAAAATAATAATAATTGTAGAAACATTTTGTCTTTCGTCCGAAAGACGAAACGTTTCTACAATTTTTTTTTTAATGTCCAGAGGACCAGAATTAACTTTTTTTAGATTTAACTGAAATAGTTTTCAATTGTGGCGAGACGTTACAATCCATCATTTGCCCTTTCAATAATTCATATAAACCTTTTAACCAGGGCAAAATAATAAAAAATACATCTTTAAAGATTTTAAAATACAAAAACTGGAGGCACAAGTTTGAATTTGTTTGTGGATTTTCTTTAATCCACACATCAAACTTAAATTTATTATATAGGTCTATACAAACATCAAACTATTGTAACAACAGAAGTCAAAATGTTTTAATTTCTTCACATAAATAGTTTGTTGCAGTGAAAGATCTACATGAATAACTGATCTAAATAATATTTTTATTTGCGTACAGAAAATATAGAACATCTCCAGTGACAGCAGTTCCAAAAAGCACACTGGGTCCACGAACGTAACAAAAGAGATGAAAACTTCACTTTGCATCAAAACAATCAGCTTTAAACAAGTTGAACGTGTAAAGAGTTTGCACTTTATTCCTGTCAACAGTTTTAAACCTCTGAGTTTAAGTCGGTACGACAACAGCTCCGTTTGCAGGTGAGGTGGGAGGGGAGGGGCTTTTCAGAGGTAACGGCTCCCCAGGAGCCACCAAGACGACAACGTTCTCCTTCTTTGGCAACCAGACAGCCGGATACAACGGCTCCAGGAACTCCGCCTCGTACTTGTGGATGAGCGTCATGGTTTCATCCACACCGTAGAAAGCGATAAGGCCCCGGGTGTAGTCCACAAAAACCCCGATCCGAGTGAACCTCTCCACGTTCAGCGGGGTCTCCACGCCACTGTGCCAGGCCGAGAAGGTGCGTCCGTTCCACTGGAGGCACCAGGAGAAGTCGTTCCCCGTGATGCAGCTGTTGCTCTCGCTGCCTTTGCGGTCGATGCTCTTGTACGTCAGGCCGACGTGCGCGCCCTCGCCGCTGACGTCCGCCTCGAAGTAGTGCCGGTTCAGGTAGAAGCTCTCTGCAGCCAGAACCTGGCGGCAGTTCTCGAAGCGCTCGGGTACGTCGGGGTACGGATGCTGCCAGGGGGTGGTGTTGGTCACCTTCCTGTTGTCCTCGGTCAGGCGCAGGAACTTGTGAGCCGTGTCGGCATCGAAACTCACCTGGGCGGCGTCTGTGGAGGATTGACAACATGTCGGGCGTGTTACATAAAGGAGGGGAGCAAACAGAACACGAGACTTTAGTTTCTCTGTTTGTTCAACTAAAAGTTGTAAAACCCAGAGCCACCACTGCTGGCGAGGAGCCAACAGGAACACAAGACAAACATCTTGGACTGTCCCGTTGTTTGTTTACATATTAATCTCCTCATATTACTTTAAGTATAATCTGCTGCTCAGTTATTCCAAACTATAAAAAGGACTCATGAACAGGTTTTCATCTGAAGACGAGCTGCAGACACGGTAAACGGAGCGCTCGGCTCTTGTCTCCTTCACAAGTTGCTGCGGTCACTTTCAGAGCCGCGACACAACGGTTAAGATGTCGTGACGTTGCAGAGAAGACAGCTGAGCCTCTGTTTGAGGGCGCTCAAGCACCCCTGAGAAATTTAGAAACAACTATTTAGATTTTTTAAAGAAACAGTTCTCAAACCTTAAATTCACCAAAATATTGAATACATTTGAAATAAATATGGAATAAACGATGACACTCTTAAACAGACCAGGGAAATCTATGATTTATTTCTTTTTGGCATGAGTCGGATCCTCAACGCCACCTGTCAATCAAACCAATACGCTCATCAGCAACCGACCAATCGGCAACCTCAATTTGTCACAAAGGTAAACGCCCCTTACCTGCAGGAGCTCCACCCCCTTTTCCTCCGACAACATTGTCGGGGGTTGCATTACAAACACTTTGCGGTCAGAGGTTAATGGTTACATTAAAGGTTAGAGCTAGTTGTGCGTTTGTTTTGTGTGTAGATATATGTTGCAACTTCTAGTTGCATAAGTTTAGTCTTTGTTTGCTCTGATCCTTTAAAAGTCCTGTTTGTGACAGCTCTTCATCTCCGGTCATACCACCCTGAACACGCCTGATCTCGGCAGCTACGCAGGGTCGGGCCTGGTTCGTGCTTAGATGGGAGACCGCCTGGTCTGATACCAGGCGCTGTAAGCTGTAGCACTTCTCACAAAACTCACCATGGGGTGCCTTGTTCAAGCCAAAAGCCATTGTCAGCACTGGGGGGGCTAAGCACCCCTGAAGGTCAGATCCTAGAAGCGCCCCTGCTGCTGAGCACACGCTTCCAGTTCTGAGCGCATCACGTTTATGAATATTAGCATCTGTTTTAACGGTTTTCTTTGTTTTGGACCCGATCGGACCAGATAAAGGTTCTGAAGCCAAACATACCAAACAGAACTTACATTTCAGGAAGTCATCTCGTGTCTTGGGATCCGGTAAAGGCTTGTTGGGCTCGTCTTCACTCGTCGTGTCCACCGTTATCTTTATTCCTGTTTTGTCTGAAATTAAAGAAAATAAAATGGCTGATTCTGACCCGAACACACAGAAATATTCAAAGTATTCCCGCAGCTCTGGATGACCTCATGTGCGTGACACCAGCAGGTGACTCACGAGGCTAAAAATACTTCACGAGTGTGAACACGCCCAGTCACTCAAAGAAGCATCCACATGTTTGGCTGCACATTCTGCAGATTTCTCAGGTTTTCTCACCGTTTCTGCACGTCGCCTTGACTTTCTCGATGTACGAGGACACGAGCGTTTCACAGAGCTCCTGCGTGGATTCTACGATGACCCGGCTGAAGGAGTTCAGACGGTCCATCAGGCCAATGTAGATCCCAGGGAGGGAGATGTCGGTGGTCTCCTTCTTCCACTCGGCGTACTCCTGAAACACAGACAGAGCAGAGGCTTCGGTCTGCGGTGTCGAACATCAAGAACGGAGCGAAGAGATCAGTTTGGTTTCAAGGTTTAAACTTTAAACTGAAATAAAAAAACATTCAAGGTTCTGTCTCATTTCCCCTAAAGTTCTTGTTGAAGCAAATAAAAGAAACATCTAAAACCATCAGATCTGATTTGATGTGTAATATCACTAAAATTAGAAACATCTAAAAATGA
>JARVGV010000527.1:28168037-28183365 GCA_031762435.1 Hypsolebias longignatus | reverse complement strand
TCGGTTTACGACCCTCCCGGTCTAAGTTCAGCCCGTAGGAACGGATCTCAAACGTAAACCGGGGTTGACCTGTATTTCCTTCTGTAATAATGGTCCCTAATCCTGATCCTTAAGGTCCATTCTGTGCAGCACCTAGCCTACATGTTTTAGTAGTTTCCCTGCTCTTCAGCATGTTTCATGTTCCACAGAAGCTCATCAATCATTTATTTATTCACATCAGGTGTGTTGGAGCAGAGAAACATTTGAAACAAGCAGGACTGTGGCGCTAACGGACCAGGATTGAGGGCCATTGCTGTTGCCAGGGTTGCCAGGTTGGACAGAGATCAGATTACCTTGTAGCAGAGTGTTGCCAAATTGGACGGAGACTCCTCTCTGACAGCTCGGATTTCCGCTGCAGGAACCAGAGCGAACACATCCTGAACAGCGATGGAGCAGTCGACCCAGAACTGATCCCAGAACACGTCGTCTGTGGCTTCGACCGGCTGCAGGAGACACGACGGGAAACAGAAAACGATGTTAGTGTTGCTGCTCTGTCCGTAGCTTTAAAACTAGTTTGACTTTTTAACATTTTGCCTGTCAGACCAGCAGAGCTCCTCAAAGATTCAGACTTTCTGTGTAAAAGTTTTAATCAATCGTCACAGATGGCGAGGAACATTTTTAGGACAACTGAACGCTTCTTGTTGGTTTCTGAAAACGTTTCACTTCTCATTCCAGGAGCTCAAAAAACAAACGTGGAATTCAAAGCTGCTGAAACTGAGTTCCCCTTGTTTCAGATGAACTTACATGCAAATCATTGCCCCTCCCCTCCATCCTGAGGGTCGCATTTCAATTGTTAAAAAAAAAAGACTTAAAATTAAAATAAAATATTTACAAAAACTTGAATTTTTGTGCAAGAATTAGAAACTTTTATGTCCTTTTAAAAAAATTGTTCTTAAAATGTCCAAAAAAGTGAAATAACGTTGAATTTCATTAAACATTTAACTAATTTAAAAACGTTAATTTGCATTTTATTGTTCATCTTTAAAGGTTAAACCTCTGCCTGTGAGTTTACATTCAAAACTTCTGTTAAACTAAAAGTTGGTGCTGATTGAACTCATTTTATATTTATTGGGTCCAGCGGTGCGTTCACTGACATCAAAACATTGAAAAATGAGGAGTTCAAGTCTGTAAAACTTTAAAAACATCCCAAAATTTTAAAATATTTCAGAGGAAACTTTTGTTTCTGTTCATTTAGTGACTAAATTTAATGTTGTTCTTGTTTTCCAGCCTGTTTTCTGAGCTGTGTGCTGCACCTGACGCTACCATCTGGAGCCGTTTTCTCCTCAGGCGCTTAAAAAAAAAACAAGGGAAAAAAAAAAACACTAAAGTTTATTTTTCTTTTCCAACAGGAAGTCGAACCGACCTGAGTTCGGGTCGTCAGCTGGATCACAGCTTTCCTGAAGTGCAGTTTGGTGTCCGAGTTTCCCATTTTCTGTTTGCTGGATCCGCGTCCTGCAGGAGGAGGAGGAGGAGGAGGAGGAGGAACCTTCAGCAGGAGAACGGCGCTGCTGGTGCGTTCATGAGAAGCTCGGAAACTGTACAAACACACAGAACTCACACATGGCTGTGATTAAAAGATGGTTTAATATTTATTTAACCTTAAGCGATGATTATAAAATGTATAAAAATAATACATGTATACAAAAAGGCTGACTTGTTTTGTTTTTCATAAAGTTTTCATTAATTTCATACTCGAAATTAAATAAAAACACAACTACAAAGTGAGAAAAACATTTAATTTATTTTAAAAGCAGTAAAAGAATCAATAAATTACTTTAAACTTACTGGTAAAATAAATAAGTAAATCACTTCGTTTCTACTTGTATCCAATAATAAAAGACTGAATTTCAATGAACTTTGACACAAGACTGTGATAATTCTGATTGTTCATGAAGGCACCATCAGCTGAGCAGGATCCAATCAGCTGGGTTCCGGCTTCTTATTTACATGACGGTTTTTTTAATCTACCAGCGGAGTAAACTAAAACCACGAGTTAAGCACTAAAGACAGGAAATACGGAATTATTACATCATTATACCGGTGTCCCCACGACACCTGAAGGCAACATTAGACTGGTCTGGTCTAAATTAGTAGAGCCATAAAATGGCCAGCAGATAGCGCCATAATGACCGAGGTTCAATGAACGCATCACAGCTTGAATTTCTAACTCTTTTTTTTCTTCTTCCTTCGGCTTCCTGGCTACTGTTAGCTTTTAGCTGCTGTTTTGCTACTTTTGGTTTTCAGCTAACTTTTGGCTACTCTAAGCGCTTAGCTTTAATGTAGCTTTCACCTACAATTTTACCATTTTCATTTCATAAGTAACTTTTTGCTACTTTTAAAGCAACATATGGCTTTTTAGCTTGTGTTCTGCTTCTTTTTGCTAGTTTTTGCTACCTTCAGCTAGTGTCTCACTACATTTAGGTTTTAGTTAATTTACTAGTTGAAAGCTAGCACTTGAGCTAAATATTATTTTTGGCTTTTAGCTGTTTTGCTACTTTTGGTTTTCAGCTAACTTTTGGCTATGCTAAGCGCTTAGCTTTAACGTAGCTTTCAGCTACAATTTTACTACTTTCATTTCATAGGTAACCTTTTGCTACTTTTAGCTTTTATCAACATGTTGCTTTTTAGCTTGTGTTCTGCTTATTATTCCTAGTTTTTGCTACCTTCAGCTAGTGTCTCGTTACATTTAGTTTAGACAGCCTGGCAGTTAAAAAGTAGCACTCAAGCTAACTGCTACTTTTAGCATTTTTAGCATTTTAGCAGAATTTGTTGCGTTTAGATTTTTAGCTAGTACTGAACCCTGACCCTGCTGTGACCCTGTGTTTCAGACCTTCAGGGTGGAGGAGATCTTCATCCATGGGGGAACATCAACAGCCAGGGAAACTACAACAATAACATCAGCGGGAACCAAAACCACTGAAAACTAACGGGTTTATTTTCCTGTAACAGGGTGTCAGCAGAAAGAGGTGTGTGTGTGTGTGCGTGCGTGCGTGCGTGCGTGCATGTGTGTGTGCAGCAGACTGGCTGGTGAGGACCGTCTACCTGCTACCCTCCCAGGAGAAGCTCCAGCCAGGGCTCACCTGTGAGAGCTTTGGTTCTGGGAAG
Organism: Hypsolebias longignatus; assembly: GCA_031762435.1. NCBI lineage: Eukaryota > Metazoa > Chordata > Actinopteri > Cyprinodontiformes > Rivulidae > Hypsolebias > Hypsolebias longignatus. The sequence goes on along the minus strand of JARVGV010000527.1, from coordinate 28,180,221 downwards.
GAGGATCATGGTGAGGAAGCTCATCCTGAGCCACAAAGTCTCTGTGGAGATGACCTTTAACCCCTGCACCCCCCGCCCATCTCTCCAGGGTCAGAACCTGAGAGCCGCTCAGGTGGACCTCCTGGCTGATGACGTCTGCAGGCAGGAGGGATATTATGCTGACATGATCACTGACAACATGTTCTGCGCTGCATGCCCTGACTGGAGCCAGGACGTGTGCACGGTGCGTGCACATGTCCGGCCCCCGGACCTGCCCCCCACCCCCCCAGGTCTGTTTCTCCTTTAACGCTGCTCCTCCTCTCGCTCCAACAGGGCGACTTGGGAGAACTTCTGGTGTGCGGCTCCACGGCTCTTCCTGCTCTGAGTCATCAGCTGAGGCAACAGGTGCACGTGCACGTTGCAGAACCGACCTGCAGTTTACGCCAGGGTCACCAGCTACAGCCTCTGGATGGAGGAGAAGACATGTCTGACCATCACCGATGGAACCACGCCCCCCCACACCCCGAACTGATTTAAACTGAAGGCCTCAGTTTGTAAACAGGTCATTTGATGGTTGAAGTGGGATGTGTGGAGTAGTTACAAGCAGTCAGTGTCTTACCTGCAGTTAAAAGCTGTTGTAACCTGGAAACGTCAGGATCTTTGTTGCGTCAGCGATACTTTTCCTCCGTTAGCTTCTTCTTCACCTTCCTGCCACCTGCTTCCTGTTACATCACCCCACCTGTCTCCACCCATCACACCTGTCTCCACCCATCACACCTGTCTCCACTCGCCTCAGTCCATGTAGTCTCGTCTGCTGAGCTTCATGTCTGAGTTACACTTTACACTAACAGGACCACACTGCTGATGTTGACAGTGTTTTATTACATTATTTATCATTTTATTGTTGTGTATTGTTGTTTGTACGTCTTCTGTGTTGTTTGTTTGAATCAGGTGTCTCCTGTAAACGAGTCCTCGTGACTCAATGAGAATAACCTGTAGAAATAAAGCTTGACTAAATAAAAGATGGACTTCTTTTCTTTCTGCAGCAGATTTTGCCACAAGATGGCGATAAAATGTAAATAAAACCAACAATCGAACTAAAAACAGTTCGGCTCTGAAGTTCAATAAAATGCAAATAAATAGTTTTTATCTAAATTAAAGTTAAACAAATGAAACAAACAGTTTAATGTAAATATTGAGGATAAAACATGAATTCAAGCACAAAATTACTGATTTTACTGAAGTTTAAACTGTTACGTCACGTGACTTCTGATAAATCTGAAAGTTTGAAGTTTAGTCAAATTATTTTGTGTTGTGGCTCTTTGACAACTCATTTAATGTTTTTAATTCTTAATCTTGTGATAATTCATATTTTCTTTGTTGCTCTCATGCAGTTCTTGTGTGGTCTGGGTCAGCCTTTCTGTTCAAACCTGTTTTATGGATGTTCTCCACCTGGTTTTGTTGGTTTTTCATCATTTTTCTGTGTTTTGTAAAGTTTGAGCTCTTCGTGGACGTTTTATTGTTTTTGTTTTTGCACGAGTTCATTTTGCTGCAGTTTTATGAACATTTTAATTTTGGGGTCTTTTCGTTCTGTTTGTAGTTGCTGGTTCTTGGATCATGTTCTGGTCTCTGATCCAGTTGGATCATCTTGTTGTTGAGATGTTTGCAGGACGTCAGAAGAACTCATCTGGACCAACAAACTCTTGAACCTTTAGTTGCTTCATGCTGGAAACCTGCAGGACTCGGTTCCAGCAGAACCAGAGGTCGAGTCAGATCCACACCATCACCAGTTCTGTTCTTTTCCAGAAGAACCGGTCCGGACGGGTGGAGCCTCATGACTCATTTTCTGGACTTCAGGCGAGGCCCGTTCATGTCACCATCCAGAACCTGCAGCTGTCAGAAACAACGTGTGGGTTTACTTCTTCCTCGGGGCTGAGCGCTCTCCAGATGTTTGCAGCTGTGGAAAGATTAAACAATTCAAACTCACACCTTTCTGCTCAAAACACCATTTATTGTTTGTATTGTTTATTTGTGTTTGTGTGCACGCTGCTCAAACAACAACAACAAGTTTCAGCTGTTTCTGGGCTCACGCCCTGTCACCTGCAGGAACACACCTACCTGCAGCTCAGGTGAGGCTCAGGGGGCGTGGCTTTGGACTTGTCTCCGAACCAAACCGGACCTGTCCTCAGAGGACTCTCTGCCTCCCGTCAGCTCAGCATTACCTGAAGTAAGTGCTTTTATTTTGAAACATCTGACAGAGGTTCCCAACCGTGGTCCCTGAGGAACGCCGTCCTGCATGTTTTATTCCCTGCTTTGACACACCTGACCTGATGAGTGGGTGATGAACTTCTGCAGAACTGGAAGTCATTAAATCACTGAATGAGGCGTGTTGGAGCAGAGAAACAACTGAAACATGCAGGATGGTGTTCCTCAAGGACCAGTGTTGGGAACCATGGGAGTGTTGTTGAAATTGTGTGATAGAGCTTTAGTTTCTGTGGTGTTTACCTTCCTGCTCTGTGTTTTTCTGGAGTTCCTGACTCTTCAAAGGATTTAGTCTCTCGTCTGTTCTGTCCGTCCCAGCCGCCGACAGCATGCCTGAGACCGCAGAGTCCCACTCGGCCACCCTGACCACCAACAGGAACTGCACGGTGGAGATGACCAACGTGAGCTCCGCCTACTGCCTCATCAACCCAAAGTAAGGCCCCGACGCTCAAGTTGTGAGCAGCCGAGTTGATCACTTTGATTGTCTCAGATCTTTAAACGTGATTAAAGGAGCTGCTCAGAGGCCGCAGGCAGCTCCGCCCACTACGGTAATAAACTTTAAATAAAACACATTTTGTCGGTTTGTTGTTTCGTCTGCTTTGCATCAGCTGAGTTAATTTTAGTTTTTAATAACAGGATGTTTTTAGTTTTATTTTATTTTTTGGTCCTAATTCAGTAATTTCAGGTATTTATTATTTATTATTCACGCACATTACTGTGGAATGTTTTGTTGTATTTTAGAGGTTGTTTGTTCCAGTTCTTATTTTATTTATGACTGAGTATTTATTTGTTTTGATTCTTTTACGTTCCTTCACTCTGAGCTGGACCTCTGGTGCCCTTTGACCTCAGAACCGCCCGGCTGAAACGTGGGCCTCCATGTTTGTCTCACGAGCTTCTCGTCCTCCTGCAGGGTCCACATGGAGAGCGGCTTCCCGTTCAGCCCCCCGCAGCCCACCGTGCGCACCACCAAGATGGAGCTGTGCTCCTTCACCAAGGACGACAACACGGCCACGGGGGCCGCGGGGGTCCTCACCTACGAGCTGCTGAACATGCAGACCCGGCAGAGCAGCGAGCTCATGGCCGTCATGTTCTCCGTGCCGTTCGACTACAACTTCTACAAAAACTGGCTGGGCGTGGGGATCTTCGAGCGCTCGCGCGCCTGCGACAAGAAACTGTTCGACCTCATGTACAACGACAAAGATTTCACCTGCTTCATCCGGCAGGAGGCCAATGGCTCCGGGGTCACCTACAAGGGCCAGGCTCTGGACGTGAGGGCCACCATGTCTGACGAGGGCAAGGCCATCATCAAGCTGGAGCTGTACGACAAGATGGGCCGATGAATTCTTCACAGAGGCTGGAGTCATGGAGTCACATGGCTCACACCTGATGCTCTGAAGGATGCTGTTTGTCATCGTGGGGCAATAAATAAACAAACAAACATCTTGTCTTCGCTGCTTCTTTCTTTAATATTAAGTAATAAATATATTTATATATATTGTTATTATCATCATCATTATTATTTTATAACTATTAAATATATATTACCGTCATATCATTACTTTTACCTTCATATTATATAACTATTAAATATATATATATATATATATATTATATTATCATCATTATTATTATATAACTAATAAATATTTATATACAGTATTACTATCATATTATTATCATTACTTTCATATTATTATATAACTATTAAATATTTATATATTATATTATCATTATTATTTTATAATTAATAAATATTTATATATTACCATCATATTATTATCATTACTTTCATATTATTATATAACTATTAAATATTTATATATTATATTATCATCATTATTATTTTATAACTATTAAATATTTATAGATTACCATCATATTATTATTGTTACCTTCATATTATTATGTAACTATTAAATATTTATATATTATTATTATTGTATCTCATCTTATTATTATAATTATATATACATATTTAATAATATCTTTATACATTATATATTATTATATTACATGAATATTCATATATATTTTTATTGTGTTATCTCTTATGTAATATTATTAATATTAAAATAGACTGGGGAGTGGTGGCGCAGAGGTTATTGAAGGTGAGCCTGTGATCAAAAGGTTGCTGGTTCAACTCCCCAAACCAACAACATCAAAATGTGGGTGGGAAAGGTGAAAACCCACTCCTGCCTCCACCCTCATTTACCCACCCTGAGCCCCTGAGCAAGGCCCTCAACCCCCACCATCTGCTTCCCCGGGCGTCCCAGACATCAGCTCTCTGCTCTATATTAAAATTAATATTTTCTTTTAATATTTAATCAAATGTGACAAATAAAAATCTAAGTCAGAGCAGATTTGGCTCGTTGGTCTCATTAAAGCCAACAATAACACACAAACAGGTGTGGTGCACGAGGAGCCTCCTAAGGTGTGAGGTGAGGTCAACAAACCGGCTCACAGGTGAAAACTGCGAGAACCAGAAAGTCCACGGTGGCTGCGCCCTGTTCCTCCAGCAGACCCGATGGAAGCAGATGTTTGAGACGGGGCGTGACGGAGGAGGGTGGAGACTGCCTGGGTGCCTCACATTCCCAACAGGTCTCACCTGAAGGTTGGAGTCGCTGCTTCCAGTCCGGCACCGCACAGGCGAGCGACGCACCTCTGACCTGGCAGGTGAGCTGGTCCCCTCTTGTTTCAGGACGTAGATGGACAGATGTTTCAGAGCAGGCTGATGTTTCAACAGATGTGTGTTTGATCTGCAGTGAAACCTCTGGAAGCCGAACGATGAGCGAATCAGCCGAGGCCGTGGCCGCCAACATCAAAAGCAGGAGGAATGTCACCATCGAGATCACCAACCTGACCAACAACTACTGCCTCATCAACCCACAGTGAGTGCACCGAGCGCGCACGTTTGAGTTCTTTCACCACCCAAGACTCTAATCCGAGCCTGGTCTTGATTTGTTGCTGCTTTAAGGGTCTACCTGGACAGCGGCAGCGTCAACAGCCCTCCCCCTCCCACCGTCCGCCCACAGAAGACCCAGGTGTGCATCTTCAGCAAAAAGGGGGCCAAGGCCACCGGTGCGGTGGGCATCCTGACCTACGAGCTGTTCGAGAGGCACAGCAACAGCGCCAGGCAGAAGGTGGCCTTCATGTTCTCCGTGCCGTACGACTACAACGTGTACAAGAACTGGGTGGCCATGGGGGTGTACGACCAGAGCAAGGAGTGCAACGAGGCGCTCTACAAGGAGATGTACTACAGCAAGGAGCCGCAGGGCTTCGTGCGGCAGGAGGCCAACGGCTGCGGCCTCAGCTTCGAGGGCCAGAGCCTGGACGTGAAGGCCACCATGTCGCCCATGGGCAGGGCCATCATGAAGGTGGAGATCTGGGACAAGATCTTACCACCGATGAGTCAGCAGCAGCAGCAGTGAGTTGTGGTTGGATGAGCTCAGTCGTTGGATGAGCTCAGTCGTTGGATGAGCTCAGTCGTTGGATGAGCTCAGCTCGTCATGTTACTGTAACATGTGATTATGCATTAAACAAACGATACGTGCAGACTCGACTCTGAGTGATCTTTGACAACATAAAACTAACGGTTGAACGTGTCATGTTCTGCTCGAGTCCTCAACAGATGCATCTGGACTGAAGTCTCCTCAGAACCTGTGAAAAAACAAACTTAATAAAAGTTTTGGACTGAATTAAAACTTTAAACTGTTGACAGCAAACCTCACGGTTCACTGCAGTCTGATGTAAACAACTTACAAAAGCCGAAAGAGCTTCAGGCGTCAAACATTTAAAGTTGCAAAGTTTGAAATGAAAGGTTGTCCAGTGGTTCAGTGGTAAGGTTACCTCCGGTAGTTTTCCAAGTCTGCACCTGTGAAATGTGGGTCTGCACTCAGCGTCAACAAATGAAACCTGAGTCACGTCACTGAGCGACACCAGGCTGTGTGGGGGAGCAAACATGGCCCAAGCAGAGCGGTGGAGCGGCGTTAAGACAGAGGTCAGCATTAAACACGTGGCTTCTTGTGGACCGGTCCTTTTACAGATGTTTACAGATGTTTACAGCTGTAACGATAACAAACATTGCTGAACAAATCTGAGCAAAAGTATGTGCTAACACGTCAAAACAGTCAGACTCCTCTGACCCAAATATCTTACACCAACACCACAACTTTACAGTTACTTCAGCTGTTTCTGTAGGTAAACAAACACACTTTGGCTGTTTCTGTAGGTAAACAAACACCCTTTGGCTGTTTCTGTAGGTAAACAAACACCCTTTGGCTGTCTCTGTAGGTAAACAAACACATTTTGGCTGTTTCTGTAGGTAAACAAACACATTTTGGCTGTTTCTGTAGGTAAACAAACACATTTTGGCTGTTTTTGTTAAACAAACACTCTGGCTTTTTCCTTGGTCTCACATCTTTAACTGAAAGACACTATTTACTGACAGGAGAAAGAAAAAGCTTCTTCCTTTGTGACTTTTGTTTTTTGACCTGTTTTCTTGACCTTTCCTTTGGTTCGTAACCGCTGATCAGTTTCTGCTCAAGGCCTGAAATTGTTGACATTTTTCAACCAACAGAACTTCCTAAGAACATCAGAATGTTTATGTTGGAGCCGTCATCGATCATCTGGGACGGTCACGTTGCTCTGCTGCATCCTTCAGTCAGACACCTGCGACTATTGAACCATGTAAAGACGACACAAGATGACATGAGACGACACGAAACGACATGAGACGACATGAGGTGACATGAGACGACATGAGGTGACATGAGACGACATGAGACGACACGAAACGACATGAGATGATATGAGATGACATGAGATGACATGAGACAACATGAGACGACATGAGACAACACGAAACGACATGAGATGACATGAGATGACATGAGACAACACGAAACGACATGAGATGATATGAGATGACATGAGATGACATGAGACGACATGAGACGACATGAGACGACATGAGACAACACGAAACGACATGAGATGACATGAGATGACATGAGACGACATGAGACGACATGAGACGACACGAAACAACATGAGATGACATGAGATGACATGAGATGACATGAGATGACATGAGACGACACAAAACGACATGAGATGACATGAGATGACATGAGACGACATGAGACGACATGAGACGACACGAAACGACATGAGATGACATGAGATGACATGAGACGACATGAGACGACATGAAACGACATGAGATGACATGAGATGACATGAGACAACATGAGACAACATGAGACGACATGAGGTGACATGAGACGACATGAGGTGACATGAGACGACATGAGGTGACATGAGATGACACGAAACGACATGAGATGACATGAGACGACATGAGGTGACATGAGACGACACAAAATGACATGAGATGACATGAGATGACATGAGATGACATGAGACGACATGAGGTGACATGAGGTGACATGAGATGACACGAAACGACATGAGATGACATGAGACGACATGAGACGACATGAGATGACATGAGACGACATGAGATGACATGACGTGACATGAGACGACATGAGACGACATGAAACGACATGAGATGACATGAGATGACATGAGACAACATGAGACATGAGGTGACATGAGGTGACATGAGATGACACGAAACGACATGAGATGACATGAGATGACATGAGGTGACATGAGGTGACATGAGATGACACGAAACGACATGAGATGACATGAGACAACATGAGGTGACATGAGACGACATGAGACGACATGAGACGACATGAGACGACATGAGACGACATGAGGTGACATGAGGTGACATGAGGTGACATGAGACGACATGAGACGACATGAGGTGACATGAGACGACATGAGACGACATGAGGTGACATGAGGTGACATGAGACGACATGAGGTGACATGAGACGACATGAGGCGACATGAGGTGACATGAGACTCGTCATTGTATGGAAACACACAGTGATGACATTGTGTGACATTATTATTATTATTATTATGAGGCGACATGAGGCGACTCCAGACAGACTCCTTCTGTTCATTGTTTTGTGAAGCTTCAACCAGGATCACCTCGTTCTTTAACTGGGAGCTGTGGATGCAGCTTCCTTCATGTTCAACATGATCTTGTGCCTTCAGCCTGAAACACTGAACTGATCAACAGAATAAAATCATCTGATACATTGATCAGAAATCAGTAATCAAAGACTCAGATGAACCTACAGAACCAGTGACCCACATCAGACCAGCTTCATGTGCTGCACGAAGCCTCCACCTGCTGGTTTCAGTTAAAAACTGCATGAACATCTTCAACAAGAGTTCTTCAGTGAAGCCCAAATATGAAAGCTGTGAGTAAAAACTGGTCCCAGATCCTGGTTCAGCAGGACCTCCTTCAGCACCAGAACTCTCAGCTGTTTTCTGTTTGTCTCTCATGGTTCTGGAGGAGTTCTGACCATGACTGATGGTTCTGCTCAGTTCTCTGAAGGTCCACCGCAGAGGTTCAGTCAGGTTCAGAATCTGGACTCTGACTGGACCATTGCAGCACTTTGGTTCTGGTCTTTCTGACCCATTCTGTTGATCAGCTGCTGTGTTTGGGAACCTGGTTCTTTTGGACCCAGTTTCTTGAACAGACGGACTCACATTTGGTCTACAGAGGAGTTCTGGTCCACTCAGTGACTGACAGGAGCCCAAATCATCAGACCTCCACCAACATGCTGACAGCTGGGAGGTGCTGTTTGCTGCGGTGCATTCTGGGTAAATGTCTGTCCTCTGGACTGGTTCTGGTCCAGAAGTCATGTAGTTCCTGCAGATGAAACTTTCTAAACCTTAGTTGAGCTACCATGTTGTTCTTAGAGAGGAACGGTCATGACCTTTGACCTTTGAGCTGCTGACTGAGGTCTGTAGAGCCACTGCACGGTCTGACCTTCAGGGTGAATCAGCTGGTAGAATGATGAACTCCAGACGGCCTGCTGTTGCTAGGTTGTTGCTTAGAGCTGCCTCTCTGAGGTCATTGCTGATGTCTTTCCATCTTGGTGTTGTAACAGAGCAGCAAAGCTTTTATAGAGGTACCCCCTGATGATGACCAGCAGCTCCTGTCTGGTCCAGAACCTCTGAGATCCAGTGGAAGCAGCAGAACTGGACCCAGTTTTTCACATTTTGGATTTCTTTTGATCCGTATCTTAATCAGAGTCAGGACTTTGTTCTGGTCCTGATGTGTCCTGTCTGGGTTTGGTTTCCTGATACGAGTAACTCCACTCTGGATCTACTGATTTGTTCCATGTAAGGCTGTTGTTCCAGGTTTTGGTCTTCACGAGTCCAGACTTGTTGAATTCTTTTGGTTCAGGTGAGACAGGTTCATCATGTTCTGGTCTTTGTCTGGGTCTCTCAGTTCTCGTCTAATTTAAAAGATGTTTTTCCTCTTATTTACCGAAGGAGTCTCGTTTAATCGGACAAAATAAAAGTTTTGTTATTTTGCTTCAGAGATGGAGGTTTAGGAGTTAAAGATGAAAACAATAATAAACTGAAATCAATCAAATTGTTCAGATTTTCAGCAAAGAAAGTCTTTTTATTAATATAAACACACATTTGTTACGATGGACTCGAGTCCTGGTCGTTCCAGTTTTGGTCAGCTGATATGTTCTCTGATTCTGGGTCACATGATCTCTCTGGTCTCTATCTGTGCCAGTCTTGGTCTGTCGGTTCATTAAAGTCTGTTTTAGGACTTGTTGGTCCATTTGGGTCTGGATTCTGAGCCAACCGAACTCTTTCAGAACCTCAACACAACATTTTCCACAACAATCAGCAGATTGAGTTCCTCGTCGCTCTGTCTTTTTACATCGTGATCAAATAAAATATAAAATATTAATTACACAATCTGAGTCTTTAACTAAAACTAGAAGAACAGCATTTCTTGCTAAAATGCAGTGTGAATTCTTATTGCTGAATAACTTACTGAAAAACTGCTGAAACTAGCTAAAAACATGCCGAATCGTAGCTGAAATGAAATAACTATCTAAAATTAGCAGAACAATGCAGAAAGAACATATATATGTTGAATTAGGTATAAATTAATTAGCACAGAAATTAGGAAATTAGCTAAAGCCAAAACTGAATTTAGTAAAAAAAAAAAAAAATTGCTGAAAAGGCATAAAGAAGCTGAAACTCCCAGAAGGAAGTGGAAAGAGCTGAAATCACTTTTTTAAAAAGTGGAAATAGATGAAAAGGCTACATTTTTAGCATTAAAATGGTTAAAAAGTAGCTGAAATAGCAGCAAAAGCTGAAACTAGAAGAAAAAACTGAAAGGAACATAATAAGCTGAAATTACCATAAAGAAGTTAATTTGGTTAGAGCACAATTTTGCTTAATTAAGCTGAAAAAAGTTTAAATGAGTGCAAAAAATGTGGAATTAGCTGAAAAAGCTAAACTAAGCGTAAAACAGCCAAATAGTAGCTAAAATAGTAGAAAAAGCTGAAAATTGCATAAATAAGCTGAAAGGAGCATAATAAGTTGAAATTAGCAGAAAGAAGTTAAAAAAAGCAAAAAAAAATTGTAGTTAGCAGAAAGAATCTGAAAGAGCACAACAGCTGAAATAACAGCTAAAAGTAGATTTTTTTTAAATTACACAAAGAGGCTGAAAGAAGCTGAAGCAGAACAAAATGTGAAAGGAGCAGTAAAAGGTTGTTTAAACACATCTAAAGATCTGAAGGAGGTAAAATGAGTTCAATTCATTTTCTATGAGAAAAAAATGTCAGAAAAGGCTAAATATTTTAAAAAGGTAAAGTTGCACCAATACCATAAGCCACAGCAGGATTGTCCTGTAGAGCTGAACGTTTTGATAAATGATTTGTTGAAATAGCTGAAAAAGTGCGGGACAAGAAGGAGCGTACGGAAGACGAATGGGTCACAGAGTGAAGGAACAATTTGGCATCAAGGCTCTGAAGCTCAGGCTCAGTTTGAGTCAGCGCACTGCTCGTAAAAGACGCTGACGGTGGTGTTGAACCGCTCCTTCAGGTACATCTCCAGGGTTTCCAGAGGCATCGTTCTCACATCGTATCCCCAGATCGGCTTCTTCGCCGTCTTGTCTATCGGCACAATCTCCTCGGTGCTGTTTCGGTCGTTGCGTCCAACGGCGGCGAACGTAGGAAAGGTGCCCTTCAGTTCTTCAGGAAGACTTTGGTTGTACTTTGGGCAGCAGTAGGCCGACCACATGTACTCTGGTACTGCCACACGATTCTTGATCCGAGGATCGTTGTTCCTGTAAGGGATGATGCCCGTCACGATGTAGGCCTCTGTGAGGCAGTAGGCCGATAAGGTGTTGTTGACGGTCTGCTCCAGGATTTCCCAAGGTCCGTCATTGGAGCCAGTCTTCTGAGGAACCACGTTGGTCAGGGTGAACGTGGCAGAGCGGCACGCGTGGGTCTGGTGATGAAGGCTGGGGTTCAAATGGCCGCGAGAGAAGGTGGAGTTGATGTAGTCCAGCTCTACCGCCTGGCTCTCCACCACGTTCTGGTCCACGGGTCCTGGCAGGAAGTGCATCATGTTGCCATCTGCTCCTGGGTAGGCCAGCTGGGTGTAGGACAGAGGAAGACATCTGTTAGACGACCAACAGTGAAAAGTCAAAGTTAAATTTAAGATGACTGCTTCTGCGATTGTTCTCTACATGTCGAGGGTGAGGTTCTGCCTCAAGTGGAGAAGTTCAAGTATCTCAGGGTTTTGTTCATGAGTGAGAGAAGAATGGAGCGTGAGATTGACAGATGGATTGGTGCAGCATCTGCAGTATTGTGGACTTTGTACCGGTCCATTGTGGTGAAGAGGGAGCTGAGCTGTAAGACAAAGTTCTCTGCTTACTGGTGGGTCTATGTTCCTCGCCTCACCTCTGGTCATGAACTCTGGTAGAGACTGAAAGAATGAGATCATGGATCCAGGAGGTTGAAATGAGTTTCCT
>JARVGV010000527.1:28146178-28167937 GCA_031762435.1 Hypsolebias longignatus | reverse complement strand
TGTTGGACCTGAAGAGACCAGTTGTTGGAGGTTTTGTTGGACCTGAGGAGACCAGTTGTTGGAGGTTTTGTTGGACCAGAGGAGACCAGTTGTTGGAGGTTTTGTTGGACCAGAGGAGACCAGTTGTTGACGGTTTAGAAGGAAATGTCCAGTTCTGGTCTGATGGAAGATTCCAGCTGTTCAGTCCTGAATTTTAATTATTTTTTACATTTTATGTTTTGCTGGATGGGATCAGATGTTGTAACCTGCAGATGTTTTTCTCCACTGATGGATAATTTCCAGATGCCAGAGACACTAATGCACCCCCATACCATCAGAGAGGCAGGCTTTTTAACTTTAAGCTGATAATAGTCTGGATGGTTCCTCTCCTCTTTTTAGTGAGACATAGCATTCTCCAAACAGAACTTCACATTTTCATTCAACCTTTATTTCTACAGGTTAATCCCATTGAGCCTCGAGGACTCATTTACAAGAGAGACCTGGTTTCATTAAAGAATGATGACAACAATTTACAACAGCAAAAATAGAAAATTGGACCCGTCTGACCCCAGAACAGTTCTGGACTTCACCTCAGTCCATTTGAAACGAGCTCTGGTCCAGAGAAAACAGCAGCTGTTCTGGATGGTGTTCACATCTGGCTTCTTCTTTGTCTGATAGAGCTTTAAGCAGCATCTGTGGAGGAGCTGTGTGTGAACAGAACCAGAACCAGACCTGGTTTCAATGCAGTGGCCCCTGAAGGCCTCGTCCTTTGAGCTCAGATTTCTTCAGGTTCTTCTAATCTGTGGATCAGATTATCATGATGGAGATTAAAGTCTTTATTCTGAAGTTCTTCCACTACTTTTAGACACGTTTCCACAGACTGCTGAACCTCTGACCATCTTTACTTCCAGTCCCTGTTCCTCTGACTGACCTGCTGATAATTAAGTTAATTAACTACAAAACGCTCCTCCTTGTGTTTCCTATTTGCACAACTCAGTATTTTGTTCTGTTCTGGGTCAATTTATCAGCTTAAACATTTAATGTGCTCATGTTGTTCAGTTGTGGATTAAAAAATGTATTCATGAGATTTGCTAACCATTTCATTCCTTTATTTAATTATTTTTTACACTTTGCACAATGCCCAAAAGTTTTCAGACATGAAGTTGTACTAAATGTGCAGTTTGAAAAAGTTTGACACAGAAAGTGTTAATAAAAGATATAGATAAAAACTGTGTGGCTCAGCAAAACAACTTGTTTATTTACCTCACAGTATCTCCACAGAACTATTTTTCAGCAGCTGATGTTATTTTTATCCCAAATAACTAAAAATAGAACTAGCAGTGGTTGGATCTTGTTTAGGAGGAAGAAGGACGCATTTAAAGGAAGCAGATTTTCTTTGGGTTTCTGTGCATCTCTGACTGAAATCTAACTTTTTTTGCATAAATCTGCACATTTCATAAATCATCTGATTGTCCAGTAAACAAGTCAGCGATCAGGTGACGCCTCAGAGACCCAATCCATGCACCAAGGTCAGAGTTAACGTGGAGGTATTTGATTGTTACTGATTTTTATTTTTTTTACCAAATATTCACAACTATGAAGATCAACTTTAAGAAACTTGGAGGCCAGCTGAAGCTTTGAGAACAATTAAAAAAAAAAAAAAACAGAAATACTGGATCAGATCTCGACTTTCTCAGATTAAATGAATAAATGCGGTAACCTCTGGGCACTCTGCAAGAATACTGAGTACATCTGGACCTACGTGACCTCATTGTTAAAAGGTTCTGGTTCTTCAGAACTTTCAGTTTAGGTTACCATACCAGACCGGTTTATTTATAAAGCACTTAAAACAGCAGCAAGGCCACTCAAAGTGTCGAGCAACAACAAAACAGGCAAAGGACACAACAAAATGCATGGATCCAAATAGGTAAATACAAGAACTAAATGTCTAACATTAAGCTTAAATCAACTCACATATGAGGTGCCGTTTGTAAAGTTGCAGTCAAAAATTAACATCAATATTTTGGTTTATTTTGACTTTTAAAATGAAAATATAGTTGTTGTTTTTTTTTACCCAAAGTCATATTTTCATCATGTTATTCACACATTTATAAATGTCATTGTTCCAAACTAAATATTTAATTTCCAAGCTAATTTTTTATTTTTCAGGGGGAGTGGTGGCACAGAGGTTAGAGACGATGATCGGAAGATCGCCGGCTCAAGCCCCAGCACCAACAACATCAAAAAATGTGGGTGGAAAAAGTTGAAACACCCACACCTGCCTCCAGCCTCATTCACCCCACACTGGGCCCCTGAGCAAGGCCCCCAAACCCCAAAATCTGCTCCCAAAACAGCTGTCTCGTAAATGAAAATGAAAATTTTTCAAAACTAAACATTTACTGTCCAAACTAAACATTTATTGTCCAACCTAAATATTTAATTTCCAAACAAAATATTTAATATTCAAACTAAATATTTATGGTCCAAGCTAAATATTTATTTATTTCAAGCAAATTATTTAATTTCCAAACTAAATATTTATGGTCCAAGCTAAATATTTATTTATTTCACGCTAAATATTTAATTTCCAAACTAAATATTTTATTTCCAAACTAAATATTTAATTTCCAAACTAAATATTTAATTTCCTAACTAAATATTTATTTTCAAAACTAAACATTTAATTTCTAAGCTAAATATTTAATTTGCTAACTAAATATTTAACATTCACCTAAATTTTTAATTTGCAAGCTAAATATTTACATGGGATGGTCTTTCTGACAGAACCTGCAGCCTCAGGAGAACAAGCTGCAGCCCCGACCACCAAGCAGTCCAGTAAACTCATCATTTCACTTGAACATCCACAAACAGAGGAGCCGTCCAGTCCGACCCGAACTCGCTGCATCACACCAACCAGCAGTTCTTTTAAAATCCAGATTCCCTTTGGAGAAACATCTCGGGGCCTCCGGCTCAGAGCGTCACGTCCCACAGTCGGGTCCTGGCACCGTTTTGGGGACCACTGTTTTGAAACCACACTGCCCAACCTCCGCAGCCCCCATCCCCAGTTAGATCCAGCCAGCAGTTGACCCCCGGGCGTAGCGTTCATTCCAGCTCCCTCACAAAGACAGGATTTAGAGCTGGGGGACCACACGGTGAGTGGGGGACGGACTGGGTGAGGCAGACAGGGGGGAGAAAAGGGGGCATTTTATTTTTCAGCTCATGACTTTTGTTTGAGAGTAAACGGGAGATCACAAACATAACTGGGTGTGTTTGTGATCTAGTGATGAGTAAGGAGGGGTGAGGTGTGTGGGGGGAGTGGGGTGGAGGGGGTCACACCAAGCCACAGTTATGTCCTCGTCAGCGCTTCAACAGGCCAGGAAACTGGAGCAGGTTGTGGCTTTGAGCGTGTGTGGAGCTGGTGGTGGTGGTGGGGGTTCCTGACTGTGTATGAGGACGGTTCCTGTGAGTCCCTGCAGTCAGGCCCCGTGAGGCCCCGTGAGGCCGGGACCACCAGATGTCACTGTGGGGCAGTGGGCTGCATCATCTTTACCTCGGTGCCACTGCGTTGGTCTCCGTTTGTCAAATCCAGTTTCTAATGTTGTCCTGGGGGTTGGTCAGAACCCTGACATGGTCAACATCTCCTGGAGGTCGCCCGGCGTCTTCCAGCCTCAGAAGACGGCTCAGTCAGAGAGACAGGGGGAGGAGCTCAGTCAGAGAGACAGGGGGAGGAGCTCAGTCAGAGAGACAGGGGGAGGAGCTCAGTCAGAGAGACAGTGGGAGGAGCTCAGTCAGAGAGACAGGGGGAGGAGCTCAGTCAGAGAGACAGGGGGAGGAGCTCCATCAATGTGGGAAGCTCAGAGTAGAGCCGCTGCTCCTCCACATCGAAAGGTCAAGGTCTTTACTGCCATTCACATCGCATGTGTCACATGTGGTGGAACAAAATTACGTACACAGCGTCCCAGTTACATCCAACAAAAGTATAAATAAGATCTAAGATATGAACTAAGAATACACTAAGCACTAATAGTACAAAACAATGCGCCAGACAACAGCAGCACGAACATGAGTCTGTGTGAGCAGAGGAGGATGAATGAACACAGCGACATGAAACAGATCAGCAGCATGAGATCAGCAGCATGAGATCAGCAGCACATATCAACAATCAAAGTGGCATCACAGTGATTTTTGATGAACGGCACCAGTGGAGCTGTGGGACTGGGAGACTTCTGCTGCAAAGCTGGGGGAGGCATGTGGGGTGTAACAACAGCAAAAATATAAAGTGTCAAAAGAAAAAAAAAATACATATAGGCAGCACAATGGTTCAGTGGATAGCACTGTTGCCTCACAGCAAGAAGGTCCGTGGTTCAATCCCCCGGCTGCATGTTCTTCTCATGTTTACGTGGGTTTTCTCCAGGGACTCTGGTTTTGTCCCACAGACCAAAAACATGCATGTCAGACTTCCTTCAGGCCTCCCTCCCAAAAGAGATGATCTCACTGGGATCGTCCTGCTTCAATAAGTTTTAACAACATGCACCAAGATGTACGATAAACACTAACAATGTAAAACAATACGGCGAAACAGCAGCAGCCTGAACATGTCATGGAGAACTCATGATGTTTGTAATAAGATAAGGAAGTTTTTTTTTTTTTTTAAAGCCAGACATTTACATAAATGTTTGTTTCATGTCGGCTCCTGAACGAATACAAACTCTTTCTGAGCTGGTCAGACGGCTCTGATGAAGGTGGATGTCACAGAGCAGAGCAACGTTCAGGTCTAATGCCACAAACACTCGTGATCAGCTGCAGGAAACACCGGCTGAGCAACCAAAGAGAACTAAACTACAACTACACGGAAAAGAAAACCACAAACATCTAAAACTAACCACCACAGGCCGCGTCAGTCGGCTCTGACTCAGATTAATTAACAACAAATCAAGAAACATCAAAGTTCCACCCACGACCTCACATGTCAACGTTTTACTTTCGCCAAAACTAGAAAATGTCAAATTCATTTAAAACATAAAAACAAGAACATCAGGAGAAGGGTGAGGTCGAAAGGGACAGAATCAAGTCCTCGCTGAACGTTTCAGTGACATGAAGAGTTTTAAAGTCTGTTTCATGGCCCCTCCTCATCCTCATCATAACACGCAGCTGTTTACATGTTTATTATTGTTGTTTCACACAAATGCTCGTTGCTGTTCCTGCAGTTTGTCTGAGCTTCAGTCTGACCTGCAGTGGAGGAGGGCGTCCTGGACACCCTGAAGATCCCACGCAGACACTCACACATGGTCCAGGAAACCCACGGGCGAACGGCACCGATGGAGCAGCCCACACGCCGTGGGGCTGGGAGACCTCTGCTGCAAAACTGGGGAGGCAGGGGGGAGGCAGGGGTGATGGAGGCGAGGTGGGAGGTGTCGGTTTGACTGTCGAGCTGCAGAGAGGCTTCACTTTTCTGTCAGAATGGAACAACTGGAGGGACAGATGGTGAGACAGGAAGAGGATGGATGGATGGATGGATGGATGATGGATGGATGGATGGATGATGGATGGATGATGGATGGATGATGGATGGATGATGGATGGATGATGGATGGATGATGGATGGACATGCAGCTGTGGGGATGTGTAACAGTTTTCATGTTTTGCTGTGTGAATGTTTGCTGACGCAGGAGACACGTGTCCAGATGTGGTCTCAGTCTCAGACTGTGGACAACACGGGAGCAGTGGAGCTGCCTCTTCCACCTGGACCTGAGCTTCACGAGCACAGGTGCATGTTTCCATCAGAGCTGACATCATCCAGTGCTGCAGGTGATCACATTGTGAACTGTTGACGCATGAGGATCATTTCTGCTTTTTGCAAGATTCATTTCCTGTTTTTACATGATTTACTTCACAACAGACGATAAATCCTCAGAACTTGAAGAAAAGATGAATCTTCATTAAAATGAAGATAAACTTGAGGAGCCATCTTGTTTTAACTGTACAGTATTTAAATTTACACTCATGACACGAGACACCAACTGTAAAAGGAGTAAAGTACCTGCGGCTCATACTTCCAGTTGGCTGTGGGACGTTTTCCTGTGGGAACTGTGTACAAATACCCCGAGAACCACGGCGAGCGGCGGTGCCGGCTGTACAGCGTGGCGAAGTAGTACGAGTTGTTGTAGCGCTGGCAGATGGGCGTCCCTTCCAGACCCTTGGGAGGCCAGGACTTGTAGAAGAAGTGCAGACACTGGCTGAAATCTCCAACATCAGCCGCGCACGGAGAGCAGGCGGCGCTGAGCACGAGGACCAGCAGAGACGTCTGCACGCGGGACATTTTAACTGGTCCTCACACCTTCAGGAGACGACTGAGGCTGTTTCTGTTCAGCAGCGTGGCGTGACCTCGCAGTGAAAGCAGAAGCAGCTGAACAATGAGGTCCGGCTGGTTTTTACAGGAAGCAACGCCGCTTCCATTTCCTGCTGTGGCAGATGAACCTCACATGACAGAGGGATGAAGGAAAACACAGTTTGTTTGATGCTGGAGACGTTCTTCTTCAGAACGCTTCCTCACAGGTCCTACAGCAGTCCAAGACCATCACACTACCACCACCGTGTTGGACTGTGGGCGCGACGTTCTTTTCCAGGAGTTGGACGTAACAGGAGGCTCACCTTCTGAAGAGGCCCACAGGCGTCTCGTCGACACGCTGAGTATTTTCCCAGAAACCTTGGGGATCCATGAGATGTTGTTTGGTGCATGTGAAGGTCGGATTATTCTTCAGAAGACGTGAGACGTCGCTGACAGGACGTGAGACTGTGCTAAGAGGAACTGGAGAAGTGCTGATCAAGTCCTCCACCTGCATGAGCAACACACAGTCAGTGGATGATCAGCTGATGGTAGGCGGCCATGACACGGTGTTCAGGTTGGACAGATGGAGGAGGACGACCTGGTGTTCAGGTTGGAGATGGAGGAGGACGACCTGGTGTTCAGGTTGGAGATGGAGGAGGACGACCTGGTGCTCCTGTTAAACTGGGGAGAAGCTGTTCTCTGTGAATTCATGGCCATGAGGTGAGCATCATCTCTGGCTCAAGACAAGCACACTCTCCCTCAGCACAGTCATGACGATGTCTCCCACGTGCACGAAAACTGTCCATACTCCTTCTGCAGGTTCTACATGTGACTGGAGCAGTTGAGAAGATGTCTGTTTGCTCCAACAGCCTCGGCCAGCAGATCCTCAGCAGAGATGAGATCATCAAGACAAACACGCCCACAAACTTCTGACCAGGCACACGACGCTTGGCACACGCCCTGTAAGAAACTCCTGCTGACTCAAGGCGTGTGCACGACGGGGTCGCTGCCACGAGACAAATATGAAGTTTTTGTCTCAGGTCAGAGATGCTCAACGTCAGAACTTCTCATGGACTTTAAACCAACCTTCAGTCAGGACTTTGGATCTTCTGCTCAGCACTGGAACTCCCCCACAGAGGTCTTTTTGGCCTTCATCTCTTTTTTATCACTGAATCATGAACTTTGACCTTAAGGAGCGGCTGTGGCTGTGCAGTTAGAGCAGTCGCCCTCCAATGGGAGAGTTGGGGGTTCGATTCCACCATCAGTCACATAAGTGTCCCTGCGCAGGACACTGAACCCCTCATTGCCTCCGATGTGTGTCCCATCAGTGTCTGAATGTGATGAAGCTCTGATTAGAGATCTAGTAGAGATCTGGTAGAGATCTAGTAGAGATCTAGTAGAGATCTAGTAGAGATCTAGTAGAGATCTAGTAGAGATCTAGTAGAGCGCTGTAGGGTCGAAGAGGCCACAGTTTGTTGTAAAGAGCTTTGAGTGTCTTGATAAGATAGAAAGAAGCTGTGCAGTCCAGTCACCAAAGGAAGCATGTGATGCCTGCAGAGCTTTAGATGTTGTTCTGGGTTCTTTTGGGCCCTACTGCACGAGTCCTTCAGCTCTTGGATTAGTTTTAATCTGCCGGCTCTTTTAAAAGGATTTCTTCATTCTTTGAGTCTGGTTGTATAATCTGGCCCGGGTGGATCAGTGAGACTGACCTCAGCTTTCAGGAAAACATGTCACTTAACAAAAAGAGGAAATTCCTTTTTCACATGGAGCCAGTGTTGGTTTGTATGAAATAATTCACAGAATCGTCATTTGAGAACTGCATGTTCCTTTTACTGCTTTTGTTTGATGGTCGAACTTTTAAAACGACAAAATGCCGCTCTTTGCAGAAAAACACAGTTTTAATAAAATGTTCTTGATCTGGTGCTTTTTCTTGCCGTTCAGATGACCTCATACGTAACGTGCATTTCATTGTGTAAGTATCTTCCTCCAAGATAATAACGTGGTTAATAATTACATGGATGAGTGTAAAATCAAGAGTGAAGTGAGGTTTGACTGGAACAGTTCTGTTGTTCACCTGAAGGAAGCGTCGTGTTGCTCCACATCAGATTCAAACACTTGTGTGGAGGTCCGGTCCATGCAGCCCTCCCACATTTCATTATGTCACTAAACAATCTGGGATCAGGTTCAGCAGCAGCACAGAGCCTGAGCTCAGACTGAACATTGGTCCACCCTGTCCGAGCCTCTGAAGGTAGGTTCCAGTTTCTGCAGCATGCGGACACAAACAGCACATTCCTCCTTTAACTTTCTGAGCAGACTCAAAAACAGGAAGCTGTCGACTCGGGCCCGCTGGTTCTGAGTGTTTCAGCCCGTTTCTGCTGACTGTTGTTACTCTGGACACACTTTTCACTGAACTCTGATTCATTGAGCAACATTTTGAGCCCAGTTTTGTGCTTTCATCAGGCGTTTCACTGCAGCTTTGAACTCTGACCTCTAAAAACAAGCAGGACATGAACTCTCCAGCTGTAACGTTCTGGGCAGTGGAGGCTGAAATGGTACGAAGGATTTAAACGTTTGTTAAACCCTCAATGTAAAAGTGCCGTTGCAGCTTTTAAAAGATTTGAGCACAAACAAAGTAATGCAGGAATGTTCTGATGTTTTCCAGATGTTTTCTGTTATTCAGCTCCAAGGCTGACATTTTGAACTGCAAACCAACTCTGTGGTCTCTGACGATTTCTCGTGTTGATGCATTTTATTCTTAAAGAAGCAGAAGTCTTTAAAGTACGGCTGCAGGTTCGAGCAGCCTTGGAGGAAACACCTTCCTTCTGTTTGATTTGGGTTTTATCAGGAGCTTTTCTCTGACTAACATCAGGATATGTTTGGATCTGCAGTCAGATGTTTCCCTCGGTGTCATATTGAGCTTTTACTGAATCATCTGAGACATTTTTATCTCAGCATGGAGTGACTCAAACTGCAGCACATGACTAATGATTTTTTTTTAAAGCTTGAATTTAGGTCAGATTTTCTCTGATGAGTCAGAATTATACACACAGGCTCAAATAGATCCACATTTCATTTAATCTGGTGATGAGAGGTGCTTGAAGTTCTAGGAGATCCTTTAACTTGACAAGTCCAAGGTCCTCCAACTTCTCTTTAGTGATCATGACTGACTGCAGCTGTAGTTTCATTCACAACTCACATTTAGTTGATGTTCTGGGTCTGCAGGGGGGGCCACAAATTCTGATGCTCTTCTTGATGCAACCTGGGCTCGAACCAGCAGCCTCAGGTTTATGAGACTGCAGCACTTAACCCAGAGGGATCACAAGAAGGGGACATGTCCCCCCCCCCCCCCCACACACACACACATTTACCATGAAATATTAGTTCACCCAGCGCTGTTTCTATTTCTACGTGACCAAATCCATTCTACATGATCAATAGGAGAATACTCAAATGACTAGAAGTCGGACACCTCTGTTTTGCGCTCTACGTTAGTACTGGCAGTTGTTGACGAGGGTGGGGAGTTAGGACGTGTGAGAGAAGCACAGCACGACGTCTGTAGGATTGTAGCTAACGTGTGCACTGCATGCTGCTACCTTAGCAATACGTTAGCTCTGGCAGTTTTCAACTTGGGGGGGTGGGGGGATAGGATGCTTGAGAGAAGCGGAGCGTGCTCTATTCACACAAGGGGAGCTGTTGGTCAGGCTCTAAAATAGTTACTGAATCAAGCGTTGACTTGTGTAGGTAAACGTAGATGTTTAACAACTGGTAAAATTTACCAGAATGCAGGAAATGGCATCTACTTTATTCAAAAAATTTTGTGGTAGGAAAATTTGACCCCCCCCCCACACACACACACACACACATCATATTACAAATGCTTCTGATGCCAGTGACTTAACCCTGGTCATAAAAACACACGAGCTGCTGTCAAAGAACGTGGACTGTTGTTATAACTTGTGGTGATAAAGAAAATGTTCATCGCTGCTCATTTATCCCTGGAGTTAACGTCATGTTTCATTTTCTTCAGAGTTCATCGATGATGGGGAGTGTTCCAGGAGCTTTTCTCTTCCTTCTGGGGGTGAGTTTGGTCTTTCTGAGTGCTCACAGCGTCCACGCCGGAAAGATTCTGGTGTTTCCAGTAGACGGCAGTCACTGGGTCAACATGAACCTGATAATCCAGAGTCTCCACTCCAGAGGTCATGAGGTCACGGTGATCCGCACGTCCACCAGCTGGTACGTCAAAGAGCGCTCCCCTCATTACCGCTCCATCACGATCACACTGCCTCAAGCCATCATCATCGAGGAGGAGGACTTCTTCGTGAACATGCTTGTCAAGATGCTGGAGATCAAGAGGCACGGGGCGTCTCCCATTGGATTCGTGAAGTTCTACTGGGAGATGCTAACTGCGCTGTCGAGCATCCACCAACAGGCCAGCTTGCTGGCAGTGGAAATATTTGAGAACAGGACTCTACTGCAGAGCTTGCGAGATGCTCAGTTTGATGTGGTTCTTCTGGATCCTGGGTTGCCGGTTGGAGTTTTGGTGGCTCACGAGCTAAAGCTCCCAATGGTATACAACGTGAAATGGATCACCAGTGGAGAGGGCCACTTTGTGGCAGCTCCCTCCCCAACGTCGTATGTTCCTGCCAGTGGACACTGTGTGACTGACAGGATGACGTTTCTGGAGCGAGTCAAAAATACGTTCTTTTACTTCTTCCACACCTACATCGACAAGCTGGTGGTGTGTCCTCCCTACAACAGACTCGTGGAGAAATACTTTGGTTCAGATGTGACGTTCTACCAGCTTCTCCAAGGCGCCGACATGTGGCTCATGAGGGTGGACTTTGTGCTTGAATTCCCCAGACCGACCATGCCGAACATCGCCTACATCGGTGGGTTTCAGTGTAAGCCGTCAAACCCTTTACCCACTGAGCTGGAGGAGTTTGTTCAAAGTTCAGGAGAGCACGGCTTCATCTTGATGTCTTTGGGAACGCTGGTTAAAGCTTTACCGTCAGAGATCACTTCAGAAATCGCTGCTGCTTTTGCCCAACTTCCTCAGAAGGTCATATGGAGGTACGTAGGCGAGCGCCCTGACAATTTGGGCAACAATACCCTTCTGGTGAAGTGGATACCGCAGAACGACCTGTTGGGTCACCCAAAGATCAAGGCTTTTGTAGCTCATGGCGGCAACAACGGCGTCTACGAGTCCATCTACCACGGAGTCCCCATCATTGGCCTCCCTCTTATGTTTGACCAGTTCGAAAATGTTTTCAGACTGGAAGTACGAGGAGCTGCGAGGGTGGTAGACGCAACAAAGCTCACCAGGCAGAGCTTTGTGGAAGTGGTGCGTGACGTCCTCAACAACCCGTCCTACAGAAACAACATGAAGCGTCTGTCCGCTCTCCATCGGGACCAGCCGAGGCACCCGCTGGACACGGCAGTGTTCTGGACCGAGTTCGTCATGCGGCACAAAGGAGCGGCACATTTACGCACAGAGTCCTACAAGATGCCGTGGTATTCGTACCATTCTGTGGACGTTGTCTGCTTCCTGTTGGCAGCTCTGTTGATGCTGAGCGCTGCTGTGGTTGGATCCTTACGGTTCATCTGCCTTCCACTGTGCAGGCGAAGAAAACCGAAGCAGGAGTGACTCCTCACAAAAATATGTGCTTTTTAAAAGAAATGATCTTAAAGCGGAAGCTCAAATCCTTTAAAATTATGAACAATGATGTAATACCTGCTGATAGGTCCTAAATAAACATCTTATCTGAAATATTTCGAAGCTGGTGACTCAACACTTCATCAGTGTCATCACTTTACATTTACATGGATATTTATGAAGAATTATGTGGTTGTTTGGACTTCCAGAGCCTGAAGCACCTAATATTACAGTATTTTGGGAAACACTTAAAATCCTTGAAATTAAAAAAAAAAAAATCAACAGTGAGCCTCATGTATTGATTCTGGTTGTGCTCACTGACCTCAAACTGATTTTATGTGGCACACGACACTCAAAGATCTGTCAAAATAAACTTAATTTGCTTAATGTGTCTTATAATCTGGTGCGCCTTATATTCTGAAAAATATGGTACAATATTTCTGTCTAAATATGGTAAAACCGACAGCAAGGCAGGTTAATCAGACCAAGCAAGCAACAAGACTCAGGTCAAAGGTCACACTTTCTACAGCCTTTTTGCACAATGTTATTGCTGCAACATGAAAAGAAAATGGAGGCAAAATAAACAAGTACCTGATGGAAAAGTGAGGAGATGTAGACATTTTCTAATCGTGTTTGCAGGTAATTATAATATAAATAATAATAATAATAATAACTCCACAAAACATGAATTAAAACTTGAATTCATCTCTTTATTTCACCGCCCTGCAGAATGTACTGATCCTCAACAAACACTGGTCAACAAATGATGTATGTGATGAAAGTATTAAAGGTGCTCAGTAATGTAATATTTAATCAAAGTACACGTTGTGTAACTGTTGTATGAACACTGCAATAACAAGCATTTTTTTCAATTGTTTTGGTTTAAACATTTATAATGTCCTGAAAAGAAATTTTAATTTGTATGAAATAGAAAAACCTGATTTACATTGTATTATAAAAATAATAAAAATAAACAAAATGAATCAATATTGTGCACAATCATTATAATATAATATAAAGATAGCTGCATGAAACAAAAAACTAAAATAACCTCAGAATAAATTATGATGATGCTTGATGAAATATTAAAACAGATTACATTAAAATTTGGGTATTTGAAAACAAATTAAAGAAATAATAATAATGTGTTATGTATTGTCATCATTGTATGTTCCCATACAATTGGCTCTATGCATTTAACCCATCCGCCACCAGGTGGAGCAGTGGGCAGCTATTGAGAGCAACTGGGGAGCAACTGGGGATGAGGTGTCTGCTCAGAGACACCAGGAGATTTGCAGACTGGGGATCGAACGCAGGACCTTCTGGTACAGAGTCGGCTGCCCTGCCTCCACACCATCTCGGCTTTTCAACAATGTATTTGGTCATTCTCCAAGTCGAACATCTACAAGGTCACGTGAACATACTGGAGGAATGGAGGCAGCCATGTTCGTCAAATATAGAGACCTTGCTGTGAATTATTGCTCGTCGAACAAGAAGAAACATCCAAACAGAAAATGTTTCATTTTTCCATCTGCAGAGAAGGAAACATGGAGAGCTGCTGGTCAGCACGTAGCACACACACGTATGATACACGCATCACACATACGTCTGATCGGCATATTTTAGTCATTTTTATTAATTTTAGTATAAATGCAAGAGATCTGTTCTTCACTGCAATGAGTGAAAATAAACCTGAAATAAAACAAACCGTTAGAAATACTAATAATTAATAATGTAGGCCCGAACATTCATGACGCCCCCTTACAACTCTATGCTGACGATACAGTTATTGTCGAGCTAACAGCTGCCAACGTTTTCCAGCTTCTGAATTTGACATGATTCCATCTCAAACTGGTGCCAAATGCTGATAAAACCCGAGGTGTTGTTTTCCAACAGGAAGTTGGTGCCAGCAGTTCTTCTTCCTCTCTCATCCATGCATCATGTTCCTATTGAATTTGGGAATTCTTACAAATACTTGGGGGTTCTGGTCCATGCACATCTTTCACTGCGGTTCATTCAGCAGTGGGGCGACATGAGTGCACTCCGGAGGTCAGCAGAAAAACTATTGTTGTAGATATATAAATTATTTAAAAAATTTATGATTTACTTGACTCTCTGGCCTGAGACTTTTCAGGACTTCAGTTAATTTTTTTAAATGTCATAAACCCCAGAGAGAAAAATGTTTTCTGACAAGAAACAATGACAAATTTAAGTACGTGAGTTCTGTTCTTCTAAACAACATTCTGTGTAAGATAAAAACTGAATTATTTATGAAAACACGTCATTTCAGCCGGCTCTAACGTTTCCAGACCACAAGATAAACCAGGACTGGGATGAAGCTCACAGGGATGATGGTGAGCACCACCACCAGGCTGGTAGGAGCATCTTCACACATGTCCTCCTCTTCCTCAGTGCAGTTGTGGAAGAAGCTGGAGTGGATGTGGACGAAGAAGTCCTGAATGTCACGGTTTGGGAAATAGCAGTCAACCATGGCGGTGAGCATCTCCAGACACACCGTCAGGTCATTGTAGGGTCTGCAGAACAAACCAAACACATTATATGCTGCACATTATATATACAGCAACTAAAAAAGCTCTGGACATTCAAAAATCAAAACAAAACAAAAAAAGTAGAAACGTTTCGTCTTTCCTCTGAAAGACTTCCTCAATCTGACTGAGGAAGTGGGCATCCTGGGGTGGGGGTGGGGGGTGTACTGTAAGGATGGCTCCATCTAGTGGGCCTTCCTTGTCTGTACGCCCTTGTTTTCTCATTTACTCAATTAATTCCACCCTTGTCTCGTGCCAGCTGTTTGAAATCACGTCTTGTCTATGTATATAATAAGTTTGAGTCTTGTCCTTTGTCGGTTTGTCGTTGGGTCTACTCTGTCTTGTCCTGACTTTTTGTAAGTTGCTGCCATGTCAGCCTTTTTGGTTTATTATTAAAGAGTATTTATTTTTGTAAATCCTTGAGTCCTGACTCTTACCTGGATTATTGGGTTCACTCCTTCCCTGCTCGGTTTGAAACCCTGACACTGAGGAGACCAGTTGTTGGAGGTTTAGGAGGACCTGAGGAGACCAGTTGGCTTTTGAACTGTGAGCTGATAACAGTGTGGAGGATGTGGCGTCAGTGGTTTCCAACCAAAACCTCAGATTTTGACCCATCTGACCTCAGAACAGTTCTGGACATCAGTCCAGTTTAAATGAGCTCTGGTCCAGAGAAGATGGCAGAGGTTCAGGATGCTTTTTCACATCTGGCTTCTTTGTCTGAGAGCTTTAATCAGCGTCTGTGGATGAACTTTTACAGACGATCTGTGGAAGAGTTCCTGAGCCCAGAACAGAACCAGACCTGGTTTTCATGCAGGCCTCGTCCTTTGAGCTCAGATTTCTAGTGTTTTTGGAACATTAAAACTCTGCAACTATTTTAAAATTTAACTTCATTTTACAAAATAGTTATTCTTTTAAATTTTGTTGTATTTTTATGAATAGAAGCGCTAAGTCTGAAACAGCTTTTGCATCACAGCCGGTACAGTTTCCATTCATTTGTTAAATTATGGTTTTCTTTAGCAGCTTACAGAGAAAATTATTTTAATCACAAAAATCATTCTTGAAGTTCCACAATTTTTAAATTAAGTGCTTCAGTGTGGACATTAACAGGTGTTGGAGCTAGTTTCATAAACCTGCAGTTTGTAGAACCTGCAGGTTTGAACTGAAAGGATCAAACTTGAGGAAAAGTAGATTTTATGAAAACGTAACTTGTTGTTTTGTAACTTTGAGTCTCAACAAGCTGCAGCAGTTTGTTGACTTCCTGCCTGAACGTAATCAGAGGACTGAGGCCGAGGGGTGGGGAGGAACCGGCCCAGACCCGGCTCTGATGATGGACGTTTCCCCCTAACATTCTTGTTCTGGACACTCTGAAACCTGCACCGACAACTGTGTGACGAGAAAAACAAAACTGCATCAGCCTGCTGCTTCTCAGAACCTCTGGAGTTTTCACACGGACCTAGACACATTCAGTTTGCTTTAAATTTCAGTCATTTGCTGCAAGCGTTTAATTCAGTGCATTTGGATTTTGAATTGAATTAAAAGTTTTGAATACACACAAAGGATGTTAACTCTGATCTTAGAGAAATCACTATTTTATAAATGTCTAATTGTCCATATTACAATTGTTCAATAACATAATTTCAAATTAATTTCATTTGCATCTTCTAAAAATTTAATACAATTTTACCCTGTAAATGTTTCCTAATTTGCAAACTTTCGTTTTTGTTTTATTTATTTATTTTTTACATTTTTTTATTTTATTTTTTAGATTATTTTCAATTCAATTTTAAGTCTTTTTTGTAGTTGCAGCACTTTAATGCTATTAAAAAATATTTATGGGTACAACTGGCTTAAATTAGTTGACAAACTAGAAGAGTTAAATCATGTTTACCGGTTTAATGCATGTTAGAAAATAAAAAAAAACAAAAAAACAATGTTTGTTTTTGAGTTTTTCTTCAGTCCAACGCTGTCGTGAAAGCGAAACAGCGACCCCCCGGGCTCCCTTGGATTGTAATACAAATTATCTTGTGGACAGAAAAGGTACTGCAGCATCACGTGACTGAAGAAACCCCAGGTGAAGCTAATTAAAAACATAATCGTTGGTTTCTTTACGGTTTCTTTAGAAGAAAAGTCTGGAATTAATTTAGATACATTTCTTTGAACAAAACATGTTTAGCTGAGAAGAATAATGGAGTTTGGGAGCTAAGTTAGCTTTGCTAACAGGTTAGCTAGAAGGGACGGAAGGATGGACATGATGGACCAGACCAGACCGGACCGGACCGGTTCGGGCCTTCAACAGAAAAAGAAAAGAATTAGAGGTAAGATGTGCTTTTACTTTCTCTATCTGTCCCTTTTTGACTATGTTAGAGCTTTTTTCCTTGTTGTCTCTTTGGTGGGCGGAAGTTTGTGTTTGTATTAATTTTTATTTATTTACCGCCTAAATTTCGGAGGTAACATAAAGCTGGTTTAATCTAAACTAAACACTCCACCAATCTAAAGTCTGCTTTCCAGATTGTTCATTCATTCAACCTTTATTTATTTTATTTACTATTATTTTATTTATTTATTATTATTAACGGTTTCTGATTGTTAAATTTAAAAAACACCACGGGAAGTATCATCCTAATGCGCATGCGCGGCATTCTGCTTTATATATTTTTTTTGTGTTTCTAAAGTTTCTCTGCAAATACTGTATTGGTTCATTAACAAAAAAACTACAAATAAAACGTAAATACTTGAACAATGCAAAAGCAGGTGAATAGAAACACAAAACTAAACATTTCCACTTAGCAGAAACCTGATGTAACAAGTAAGAAATAAGAAACAGATATATTTACTCTCTAGATGTCAGCTGAGCTGTTCAGGTTCAAGTTGCATTTATTTGTCATATGCAGGTTAACACAAGGGCAACAATGACTGTTCAGGATGAGAAGAACCGATTTGACTGCCTCAGCGTGACCTTTGACCTTCCTGATCCCAAATGAGTTGGCTCATTAGGATTGTTTAATTAGCCAATTCTATTATTTCTGATGGCTTCAAATCAGACTTTGATGTTCTGGGAGTTTGAAACAAGTCTAGATGCACATGACGTTGACTTGGTCTTTAATTTGATTTAAATACAATAGTGCTCAGTTTTTTGTTTTTATCTTTGGAGATATTTTTCCCAGATTCATTCCATTTATACACTTAAGATTTATGTGTTTGTACTAAATTACAATAATAAAATTAAAATAGCATATTAACATGTTTTCATTAAATAAAGAACTGATGTAACTTTAAAACTTTCATAATGAGCTGGGAGTTTTGAAAAGTTGTTTTTGTTGGTCGGGGCAAAGCTTTAATCTTCCTGCTGCCCTTGGGTCAAAACGACACCTGAGGCCTCAGTGTTAAGACTGAGTTTTGACCCAAGGGCAGCAGGAGGGTCAACTCTTTTAAATTAGTGAATTATGAATATTTACCGTAATGAGCAGCTTTCATG
The DNA here is from genome assembly GCA_031762435.1 of Hypsolebias longignatus. Classification (NCBI taxonomy): domain Eukaryota; kingdom Metazoa; phylum Chordata; class Actinopteri; order Cyprinodontiformes; family Rivulidae; genus Hypsolebias; species Hypsolebias longignatus. The sequence goes on along the minus strand of JARVGV010000527.1, from coordinate 28,149,956 downwards.
TGAACTAACGTAAATATTTACCCCCTGCTGTGTGTTAGCAAAATACCTTGTGAAATGTGTCAGATTTTAATGAAACTCTTCAAGTAATTATTCAGTGTAACAAATTCATGAGCTTTCCGAGTTAACCTGATTCAAGATGGCTGCCACAGCTAACTGACTTTAGTAACAGAAAATTATTTAACTATACGAGCTACAGTCTGAGGTGGTAGTAGCTGAGAGTCATCCTCAGCTCGTACTTAAGAGCTAACACATAGAACATGAGAGCATTTTAAAGTTTGACCAAAACACTTCAAACTCTCAACATAAGATGTTAAAACTGTGGTGTGGCGGGTGACAGGCATTCCCTCAGGTTATGCTGGTCCTGTTTCATGTTAATTGTTAAAACTGGTGTGGCGGGTGACAGGCATGCTGGTCATGTTTAATGTTGGATGTTAAAACTGTGGTATGGCGGGTGACAGGCAGTCCCTCAGGTGATGCTGGTCCTGTTTAATGGTAGATGTTAAAACTGGTGTGGCGGGTGACAGGCAGTCCCTCAGGTGGTGGTAGCTACCTGATAACGTTCTCCAGGACACACCAGTCTGCTGCGTCCAGTTGCTGCATGTCGTACTGAAACTTGGCTCCGCAGAAGCTGTGGCTGTGCTCCAGCAGCAGGGCCCGGTCACAGTGTCTGTGTGTGGACCGGACCTCCTGGTTCTGGAACCTCTCTGCAGGACGTTCAGAACCATCATGCAGTTTGAACTTGGGCTTTTCAGCACGCAGAAAATTTTCTGACTCACCGTCGTCCTCGGTGAGAACCGCAGAGCTCTGGTTCCTCCGCCGCTCACCCTCCAGTTCTGCCGTCAGCTCGTCGGGTTCTGTTGGACCTGCGGGTCCAGCAGCTTTTGTCAAATGACGCCAATGTTCATGCTTGAACAGATTTATAGGTTTTTCTGCACAGAAAGTCTTAGTTTGGATAAAATTAACTTTGTTTCAACAAACGATGCTCTCTGTGATTGTTTACTTCTAAATAAAGACAATAAACAATAATGATGTCACAGCTTAAAACACAAAACTTAAAACTCTATGACTATTATTTTATTTCATCGCCTTTTTTAACTCAAAGTTTTCACTCAATGTTCGTTTGATTTAACTGTTGGAGTCAACTTGATTTAAGATGGCCGCCACAGCCAGCTGACTTAAAAACAAACATTTTTACTCTAACTTCGTTATATTTACAGATCCTGAGGTAAAAGTTGTTGTGGTGGCAGCTGAGAGTTTCAACGTCTTTAAGCTGGTTTCATCTGTTGTCTGTTAGCAAAATATCTCCTGAACCACTGACCTAATTTTACTGAAACGACATCGTCTCAAACACAAACTGAGTTTCGGCTGATTTGACCAAAACAGCTATGAGTCAACAAAAGCTTTTATTTTGAAACTGAAGTAAAAGGCGGCAGTTCTTTAGCAGGAAGTAGATTTAAATTCGATTTCTGTTACTTCGGTAGAAATCAGCTGTTTGTTTCTAAATTAATGTGTGATTTTATTTATTTTTAGAGGAATTATCATAGTTTAATATAATTGTTACAAATATTTTCTGTTCAGCAGTTTAAATGTTTAAATTGTTTATTTTTTTATACGAGAACAAACTATTTAAACATTTATCAGATTGTACTTTTTTTTTCAACCTGTATTTAAACATGTTAGTCCCCTTGAGTTGCTCTCAGCTCCAATCTAAAATAAAATAAGCTTTAATTAATTTTATGAGGAATAAAAGCTGATTTATCTAATTATTGCTTGTTTAAAAATAGTTTACCACTAATTTTAAGGTTCAAATGCTCAATTCGACATTTGATGCACAAACAACTCAACTTGACTAATTGTTTATTGAATAAATGAAACTAATAAAAGCCTTAATGTTTTATCTAATAAATATGGCTGTTTTTATAATTAAACACTTATAATTAAATGTTTTAACTAAACATATATAACTAAACATATATAATTAAACACTTATATTTAAACGTTTATAATTAAACGTATACAGTATAAACATTTATAACTAAACATATACAGTATAATTAAACACATAATTAAACGTATATAAATATTAATAACTAAACATAATATTAAATGTTTATATCTAAACATATACTGTATAATTAAATGTTTATAATTAAATGAACATATATAATTAAATGTTTATAATTAAATAAACATATATAATCAAACATTTATAATTAAATAAACATACAGTATATAATTAAACACATAATTAAATGTTTATAAGTAAACATATATAAATATTTATAACTAAACGTATATAATTAAATGTTTATTTAAACATATATATATATATAATTAAATACAGTATTTATAATTAAACGTATATAATTAAATGTTTATAACTAAGCATATATAATTAAATATTTATAATTAAATAAACACAAACATTTATAATTAAACATATATAAATATTTATAATTAAACATATATAATTAAACATTTATAACTAAACATGTATAATTAAACATTTATAATTAAATAAACATATATACTTAAATGTTTATAATTAAATAAACACAATTAAACATTTATAATTAAACATGTATAAATATTTATAATCAAGCATATACTGTATAATTAAACGTTTATAACTAAAGATGTTTAATTAAACATTATAATTAAATAAAGATATATAATTAAACGCTAATAATTAAATAAACATCTATAATTCACCGTACTGTTTTTAGTGGTGTAAACCCGGATGGTTTGGTTCCTCCAAACGTCCAGCGTCTCCTCCGTGGTGTTGGCTGACGGTGGCACCGTCACACCTGCATATAGGTGTTTAATAAGCGTCCTACATGCTCCACATGTCAGAATTGTGATGTTCTGCCACTGAAAAGAGCAAACCTGACTCTTCAGATTAAAACTAGAGTCAAACGTTGGGTCAGAACTTACCGAGGACGAGAGCAGGAAGGAGCAGGTAGAGCGTCATGGTGGAGCTGCAGGAACCTCCGAGATCCTTCTGGGACTCGACGAGCCATCCTGAACCCAAACACGGGAGGTTCTGATGGGTTCAGAAAGAAGCCCGGCCCTCCTTATCTCATCTCGGCTAATGAGGAGGAAGTTTTTAAAGCTCTGCTGCTGGAAAAACACCCAAAACAAACAAACCAAGTCAGGAAGGGATGAGCAGAACCAGGAAGAGATTAGATTTATAATCTGTAATCCAAAGTCAAATCTCCTCATTGAGTTAGTTTGTTTGATGAATATTCTGCAGTTTGAGTGTTAAAACATGCAGATTATGAAGCTGGGCTGATTGGGGATTAAACTAGGCCAAAATAAAGTCCCTGTTGGCTCAGAGGAGTTAAATTAGTTCTTAATCACAGCCTTTGATCTATTTTTATTTCCTGTAGATGTGTGGATGTCACCTGCTGGTCCAAACGAGTTATTAACACAAGAAGTCCATTGATCAGACATGGCCATTATCAGCCGACCTCTTTCATTAAACATTGATGGACCAGTGAGTCAAGCAGATTTCAAAATAAAGTGCACCTGTAGAAAACCACGTGGAGCTGTTGCAACAGAAGGTTTAGGTTCTGGTGGTCCCAGTAGATGTGCTTCAGAAGAAGACCACCACTGCAGTGCTGGTGTGTTTAGGCTCTAACGTACGCTGCTCAGACTCTAAAGGAGGGGATTTCCAAGAATTCCCTCCAAATTAAAGGTCCTGACTAGGGCTGCAACAACGAATCGATAAAATCGATAAAAATCGATGATTAAAAGCGTTGGCAACGAATTCCATTAT
>JARVGV010000527.1:28054436-28070336 GCA_031762435.1 Hypsolebias longignatus | reverse complement strand
GACTATAGAAAGTGCACCTGGACTATAGAAAGTGCACCTGGACTATAGAAAGTACACCTGGACTATAGAAAGTACACCTGCACTATAGAAAGTACACCTGCACTATAGAAAGTGCACCTGGCCCCGGAGGCCATCTTATGACCAGCAAACTGTTTTTTCCCACTATGGGTGTGTGCTGTTTGTGGTGGGACTCAGTTTGTTGGTGGCTGGCTGCTCAGATTGAAGAAGTCCTTCGGATGAAACGTCTCAGCAATAAAAGAAACCGTCCAGATGACCTGACTGAACAGTGTTGGATTATTACCTGGATTACAGAGCATGAACCTTGGTGTTAAAGAGATAAAAATTAAACCTGTTTTTTCTAAAGTCACACCCGTTAGAAAACTCAAGATTATTTTACTGAAAACACCAGATCGTGTCTCTGTGGTACATAAAAGTTTTTATGTATTTTGCACGGGTCACGTTTGTTTGATTAAGTATATAAATTTAACTAAACTCTGACGAGTCTTTTGGGTCACTTGTCTGACACCAGGTCAAGCAGGTTATTTATATTTCTAATCATAGTTTGATGTTCATTAAATGTACATGAACCTCCATTTATAATCTGTGATGATGTCATCTAGCATCCAGTGGCGACCGTTGGCAGCACCGCCTCTGGCCATGCTTGGGTTTATTGATGTTTCTTATTTTTACCAGTTCCTGTCCTCAGCTGATCAGATCTTTAATATTCATGAGTCCCTGGCCCGGCTCACATCGATCTCTGAAGGAGGCAGTCAATGACCCTGCAGAGGATCAAACAACCGATCGACGCAGGCCCACCTGAGCATGGCCATGGTGAGCCTCTGGGGGAACATGTGCACGATGAGCGCCCTCAGGGTGTCCAGGCTGGTCAGCTCGTGGGTCAGGTGAACCCTGCGGACCTCCTCCCCAAGCTGGAGGACCAAGATCCCTGCGAGCATGGGGGGGGGGGGGGGGGTGTAGAACAGCAGAGAAACTGATTTGACCTTCAAACAGGATTCTCTGTGAAAATCAACATTTATTAAATGTCTGTCATTAAAGTCTCACTTTTATCAAAACATTATGACCATCTGTAACTACAACATTAATTTATTACAAAATAAATTCAGTAAAACGGGACAAATGTGAGGCAGGAGGTCTTTGACCCACATTGATGTTTCTGTAAATCGACAGGAGGAAACTTTTCAACTCTGCATCGTTTGTTCAGGAGAAACTTCATGAGTTAAAGTTTGAAATGAGAGCATTAAAAATATAACTGTCCACACAAATTAAAGTTTATAAACCTTTGCTGTAAACTTCATAGTTCATGTTTATCTACACAGCCCCTGACAGTGGCAGCTAGCTGTAGCACTTCTATTTAGTGTATTTATAGTTTGACTTTTCTCCAGAAACCTGCTTCAAACAGACCTGAACCATCGTTGGCCTTTACAAAAAGCACTAATGTGAATAAAATAAAATGTATTTACACTAAAATCCATGCTAAATGCTAAACTGAGAAAAGCAATCGTTTCTTGTTGTTTTATTCTAATCTCCTGCCCGATGAGGAGAAAAGTGACACTTTGTGATTAATCTAAAGTGAACCCTGGTTGTGTTGGACCTGACGTTTACAGCAGCCGATCGAGAACAGATGATCGAGCTCACGATATTGATCGATCCTGAGGAGCCCGGAGGTCTGACCTGGCGCCCGGAGCTTGGCTTGGCTGGACGAGCGGGCCAGCGGCAGGCTCTGGCGGAGCCGGTTCATCCGGTTGAAGCCGATGGGCATGTCCGGCTCCGACATGGTCTCCAGGTTTTCAGCCGAGGCGAAGGAAACCCTGCTGGCCTGGTCAGCAAGAGCCGGCTGCGTCGGGCTGAGCCGGGTCACACGAGGCGTCCGAGTCTGAGACAAAAACAAAAAAACACTCAAAAGGTTTAAAGATGCAGAACGACGCTGCTGCCAGCGAGGAGGAAATTAACCATCAGAAAACAAACGGTTCACCTCCGACAGCCGCTTCAGAGAAGATGAAGCAGAACGGAGATAAAACTAGAGCGGCGCCGACAGTCGGGTTAACGAACCGACAACGCAACGTCACAATCAAACCGCCCGACGACGACAGACTCTCAGAAACTACCGGAACAACAGCTTTAAACGCAACGCTGAAGAACGGAGCAGAACAGAGAGAGGAAACAAACGCAGGCGAGGATCAACGAGTTCAACCTTCAGTTATCCTTCCATCCATCCATCCATCCATCCATCCATCCATCCATCCATCCATCCATCCATCCATCCATCCATCCTTCAGTTAAAGAAAGAAAAACCTCAAGAGTCGCTGAAAGAACTTGAAACGGACACAAAACACAAAAAATTAACTTGTGTTGGTTCAATTGAAAGAACAAAAACTAAACTGGATTTCACTCAGTGAACGGTTCCTAAAATTAACATTTTGTTGTTCAACTTTTTGAGACAGGTGGACCAGAACATCTGCAGGTGGTCTGGTCCACCTGTCCCCTGGTGTTCCGGTCCACCTGTCCACAGATGTCCTGGGGCTGCCTGACGGTGCATTCTGACACTGATGACCTCTGACATTGGAGTTCCTCGCTAATCTCTAGAAGTTGTCCTGGTCTCTTTGGTCACCATTCATATTATCGTCTCTTCAACCTGTCGTCTTCTTGTGGACACGTCCAGAGACGTTGTCTCCGGTCCTGAGGACCTGAATGATCTGTGCAGCTCAGATGAACCCTGCAAGCAGGAGATGCTCTTTTATCATTAACACAATGTCAATCATCATGCATCAGGAGATGTCAATCATGGTCTTTCTGAGCTCCTGAGACGCTCCGTCCTCAGCTTCCTGTGGTCCAGGCTCAGTGAGGTACACACCATGACACCAAGCAGTCATGTGACCACCTGTCACTTTTAAAACAGGCAGACTGACCGATCACAGACTGAAGACACTTGTTGGATTAACTTGAAATAATTCTAATTAAAACTCAAAAGCAACGACTGATGTATATTTATTTATATATTTTTATTACTTTTGATTTTTAAAAAGATACCAACAAATGTATCCACGCCTGTAAAATATAAAATTTAAATACACAGTATAAAAATTTTAAAAAGCTGCAGCTTTAAAATTAACTTCTGGACTTGAGCAGCGAACACAAAGAGTGTACACTTTAAACGTTTTAGTTTGTTTTATTTCATTTCTTTTATTTACTTTTTCATTTTATATGATTTTATTTGACTGTCCACTGTTGCAGGTCTCTCTTGTAAATGAGACTCAATGAGACTAACATTTAGAAATAAAAGGTACTGACCAGGACAAACTGGACCGACTCCCACGATACCTCACCTGTCCGGTCAGAACCAACGGAGGGTCCGACCTGTGCAGAACCTCATTACCGCAGGCGCTGCTGCAGCACTTTGGGTTCTAATGAATCCTTCCTGACAGGACGTTTTCTATCCAAAGAATCCAGTAATGAGCTCCCAGAATACTTTGTGGAGCCGCCTGGTCAGAGCTTCATTTTCACACCGTTAGTGGGTTTGCACCGAGCAGAACTGCACAGTGCTGCCTTGTGTGTGTGTGTGTTTACATGTAAGAAACCTAACAATCTGGTCAAAATGTAAAAAAAAGACTGGCACGTGTCGGAAACGTCTCTGGAGACGTTCTGTTTTCTTTAAATGATAAAACCAGGAGTTAATGTGAAAACATCCAGACGGATCACGTGCTGCTCCTCATGTTTTGAGATTTATGGTCTCAGAACGTGTTCGTCAGCCAAACACACACTTTCTGCTTCAACACACGACGACTGAAGCGCAGAGAAAAACAAAACCTCCGGGAATCATAAAGTTTCTGTTTACTGAACTGTGAGAAAGAAAAACAGCGAAGGAGAGACGAAGAACACCAGACTGGAAATTAAACATGAAGGAGGCTTAAAAAGCTTTTGTCTTTTTAATTTCCATTTTCTTTGTCTGTTGACGGCAGAGTCTTTAAGAAGCTAAAGGTTTGATTGTACGCTAACAAGCGGTATAACGATGTCCCCCATCGCCGAGGGCTCTGAAAAGTGAATGTTTGTAGTTTTCAACATGAGTGTTTGTCAGTCAGAACTCAAATGTTTTACTGTGTACGAGGTTACACGTTGTATAAGAACAGAGGTCAATTTTACTTTCCTCAGGAAGCACAAATGGAAGAAATAATTTATCCACGGAGGCAGCCATCTTGGATTTTGAAATGGAAAGTCAGTTTTCTAAAGGAACATTTATTTTGTCTAGATGCAGCTGCACATTAAATTGGAAGTTGATGCCTCACTTGTTTCAAGTCGTCATCAAGTCGTCATCAAGTCGTCGTCATCAAGTCATCATACAACATGGACGGACGGATCAACAGTATTTCTAATTCCTCCTTTTCGCTCAGAGACAGGGGGACAGTTACAGCCTCCAGATTTAAGAGGCTTCTGCTGCAACAAGAAGTCAGGAAGTTGTGCAGAAACATCAGAACTCTAGTTTTATTTTATATCCAGTACTATACTACACTATAGCCCACAGTTAAATCATTTTTTAAACAAATAAGCCTTTCCAGAACTTTTAGGCAACTGTTAGACATTTATAAACTAACAGGTGTTTATAAGACTGAAGAAAGTACAGAGAAGCAGTCGACCTTCAGAAAACAACTGAATAAGAACTTTCAGAGTAAAATAAGTTCTTGCAGTTTAAAAATAAAATCAAAGCGTTTGGATCTGAACTTTTTGCTCCGTGTGTTCTGATGATCATCCAGCATCATCTTCAGTCTGGTTGAAGACGGAGCTCTTTCTGAAGCCTTAGACTCCAACATGAACGTTTCGAGCCGACAGGACGCTCAGCATCAAACGTCCACATTTATGGATGCATCCGTCTGCCTGGCGGGGGTGCTCGAGAACATGACCGCCGAGACCCTGGAGCTGGAGGGAAGCGCAGCTCGTGACAAGAAGAAGACTGGGAACATCTCCTGACACCTGCAGCTGGTGGTCCACAACGACAAGGAGCTCAGCCAGCTGCTGGGAGGAGTGCCCATCACTCAGGGGGGAGTTCTGCCCAACATTCAGGCGGTCCTGCTGCCCAAGAAGACCAAGAAACCTGCCACGTCCAAGTAGATGGATCAACACCTGCAACCGGTGTCTTCAGATCCGCTGTGGGACAGACGGCTCAGAGATCCCTCCTGCCCACAGCCATCAGCATCTAGAACAACTCTTTAATGGAACCAGGAGGATGATCTACAACATTTAATTTCCCTCTGGGATTAATAAAGTATTTTTGAATTGAATTAAATTTAGCCCCAGAGGTCCTGCAGAGCAGCGAGGGGTTAATTACCCTGCTCAAGGGCACTGTTTTAAAGTGAGGGAGTGGGGGGTGTTTATAGATATTCTGAATGTAAAACAGGAGATTTTCAGCAGGGACTGGATGCGACTCTAGTTCTCAGACCATCTATAAACAGTGTCAACAGTTTCTGATTACAGATTATTGTTTCTTAATTACTGTATAGCAGCTGAACCCCCATCCGCCTTTTTTTAATCTGCGAAGGAAACCTCTCCGTCTTGGCAGATGGCAGTGAAGTGCCAATAAGTGATTCTGGCCACGTGCCGCAGCACAGTGCCAGTTGGGGAAGACTGCAGCAGTCCTCCTAAGCTTTCAGAGGCAGAAAACACGAGTTCCTCCTCGGCAGGGCGAGGAGCGAAGGTTTTGAAAAGCATGAGGTCACCTGGAAGGGCTGGGGGTGAGACAACTGGGACACCAGTTTAGGAAGCTTTGTAAGAGCAGCTGTGAAAGGCAGAGGAACATGTAATGCAAAATATCTCACGTAAAAAAATGGCTTCAACGCAGTCAGTTCTACAGAAACTGAGCTAAAATTTGATGTGATGGAAGCTGAGTCTTCACTAACATGAACTCTGAGCTCTAACAGATCTCCTGAGAAGTTGATTTAAAACAATGACGTGAAAGTTGGCAGCTGATGTGCCTTTGTGAAGTCAACAGGTCCAGAAGAAAAACCCGGACATCCTCCTCCTCAGAGACACAACTCCTCATGGGAGGAGGGCAGATATTCCAGAGATGTTGTGTAAAATGTAAAACTCAAGAGAGCTATCTGTCCAGCTGTGACGTCCAGAGCATCAGACCCTGGAAAGGTCTCACATGGCAAAGTGAAGTCGGACAGGAGTCAGACCATCAACACAAACAACTGGAGCCATCAAGTATCCTGTGGTTGAAAGTTTAAGGCAGCAGGATCCAGTTAGCTGAAGATGCCATATTTTATTGGAGCCAGGGTCTTCACAGGTGGATTGTGAGGCCATAAGCCCCGCCTACTACCACACACACAACATTTATTTTCAAGAACCATGTGGTTCAACAGATAACTGGAAAATATTTTAGGTGTATTTTATTTTGAAATGCCACTTTTTTTTTTTTACATGAACCTAAACTTGTACTACGTGGAGCCTACCAGGGGTTCTCATCCTTGTGTCTCATTATGTCAATGAGACGAACTTAAAGGGTTTCAAATACATCGATGAAGACAAACGACAAGAACCGCACGAGGACAGGGGTGGAGAGGTGTTGGTAGTCGATCCACAGCTTCTGGGGCTCAGCCCAAAGAAAGCTACAGGAGGCCACCTTCACATGGCTCCATCACTTCGAGGAAGAGAACTTAGGGTTGGGTCTAGGTGGGTCGGGGAAAAGGAGGGTGTTTTCAGTACGAGGATGTCGCCCCCATTGCCTTTGAATAGTGAACGTGGCCTTGGCCACCATAGATTAGGCTTCAGTCAACCCATTAGTTTGAAGAAACTATACATTTAAGCCAATAATTGTCAATCAGGTCATCTGGACAGTTTCTTTTTAGTGGAAAGACATTTCGCCCTCCATCCAGAGGGCTTCATCAATCTGAGGACTAAACTGATAACCAGCTTATCACTAGGAAACTGGTTGGTCCACTAAAGGAGTGTACTTCTTAGTGGGTAAACAGTTTACTTGTGACTCCTCAGACTGAAGAAGCCCTCTGGATAGAGGGCGAAACATCTTTCCACAAAAATGAAACTGTCCAGATGACCTGATTGACCATTGTTGGATTTTGTACCTGGATAACTGAGCAGGAACTTTGATACACTTTTATGCAATATAAAAAAGTAGAAAGTATAATTTTCTCAAATGATAGGGGCGGTCAGTTTAGAAATATAGAGGTGGCCATCTTGGTCTTTAACGAGAAAACCCAGTTTTTGATGGTAATCTTTTTCTTGTGTCTAGATACAGCCACACACCAAAATGGAGATATGCCTGTTGTTTTTTCAAGTTATCCAACTCTAACAAAAATAAAGTTTACATGTACTGTATACATATTTGTTGGCAGCCATTTTGGATTTTGATGTGACAACCCAGTTTTTCATAGTGACCTTTCTTGCACGTAAATGCAGACAAACCAAAACGGAAGTTGGAACCTCACTTTTTCCAACTTATCCAGCTTGCAACATGGACAGACAGACAGACGGAGGTTATTTACAACTCCCCCTATTGACTCCGTGATGGGGGACAATAAACTAGTTAAACTAATCAAAAACATTTAAAACCAGTGATTTTAAACTGCCCTGAAACACGAACATTTTACTGTGACAAAATATTTAATGTGAAAACATGGAGGGATTCCCAAAACGCCTCAAAGTGGCACTAGTTCAGATCAATTTAAACTAGTTAATGAAGAGCAAACCCCAGCAGGATGTTTGATATTCCCATCTCTGAAGAGCATCACGGCCGCTGGAAACAGGTCTCCAAGCAATGGTGGCTTCAGATGTTTCTTAATCGTTTCCATGGGAACCGCTGGTCTCCAGCTCCAGCAGAACTCTTCCAGCTCAATGAACTGAAGATTTCCAACTTCTGCTGGAGGACAAGAAATAAAACTACAAGTCTACTGAGTGTTTGCTCAGACAGGAGCTCGTGAGAGATGTACTGTACGTGTTGGGTATCAGTCTCAGCTACTACCACAACAAATTTTAGGTCAACATCTGTAGAATGGACTGAGTCATTAGGGATTGACTCAGAAAGTAAAAATCTTTTCAGACGTACAACTCCAGGTCTCCATATTTGTTCTGTGGTCCTTCAGCCATCATGAAACTGCACGAGTTGCTGACGATGTAACTCAGTGTTCAGGATTCATTTCTTCTACTTGGCAAATGTCGCCTAAAGGATTCTTTGAAACCGTCGGTGGCTGATGGATACAGGAAATCCAGGCGACAGCTCCTTATCTCAGGCTGCAGTTTGGTCATTCCTCTGGATTAAACGTCGAGGCGAAGGCAGAAAACAATATACTGTGATTACTTTGGCCACAGAAAGAAAAGATGTGAAATTGGTGCTCTAATATTTGTCCGGGTGAGGATGGTAGTGACGAAGAGGAGAGAATTGTGTAGCGCTGCGCTCATTGTGTGTTGCTGTCAGCAGCTGTTACAGGCGGCTGCTGGAATCTGTTCACCCCCCACCCTCCATATCCCCACTGTGGACGAGCTGAAAATCCCAAACGTTCGCTGGAGGATGGAGAACGTGAGGGCGAGTCTTGAAACGCCTGGATGAGATTTGCATAATTTATCCACCTTCAGTTTCCATAGTCACTGCAGGTCCATGTGTGTGATAATGTATCTGTAACAACGTGCACTCTGTGCATTTCTCTAGTACTCTGTGTATTTCTCTACAGTAGGAGTACCACCACTGGTCTGTGTGTGTTTAGTGCGCAGGAAAACCAACAGAAACATGAAAGGGGGAGCATTTATTAAACAGATACACCCCCTCACACAGAGGAGATCAGCAGAGCTCTGCTGCAGGGTTTCACATTGCATCAGTGAGGAGGAGAGACTCCCCGACTCCCAGAGAGGGGGGGGGGGGGTGATAACAATCCTAAATGGGCTGCAGACCAGCGACAAACAAGGAGAGAGTGGAAAAAAGCCAGCAAGAGTGTTTGTCACCAGCTAAACAGGGAGGGAAACACAGAGCTGCTGCTGCTACTGTACATAAAACACACAGATGACAGGAACCCAGTTTGATTAGCTGAAAATTTTAAATTGGATCAAAGCTGTATTTTTATTTCTGAGGAGGATGTTTACCACATCTGTAACAGCTGACAAATATCAATAATGCTGTACTAAACAAGGATTAACTCTTGTCAGCCCAAGAATTACATGCATCTTTAAAAAATTACTCATCTGTTTATAAAAAGGTTGTTTGATCAGCGGCACGACCCGTCTGTGGTATGTTCAGGTGGTATGTTCAGGTGGTATGTTCAGGTGTTATGTTCAGGTAGTATGTTCAGGTGTTATGTTCAGGTGTTATGTTCAGGTGGTATGTTCAGGTGTTATGTTCAGGTGGTATGTTCAGGTGGTATGTTCAGGTGGTATGTTCAGGTGGTATGTTCAGGTGGTATGTTCAGGTGGTATGTTCAAGTGGTATGTTCAGGTGGTATGTTCAGGTGGTATGTTCAGGTGTTATGTTCAGGTGGTATGTTCAGGTGGTATGCTCCAACTTGCACAGACAAACGTATTTCCAATTCCCTCCTCTTTGCTCCACGATGGGGGACAAAAAGAAGCGCCAGGTTGTGACAGAAGCAGCAGCAGGTATGATCCTTACTGTTCGCTTCAGATTTACTCTCTCTGCCTCCTCCTCTGACATTTTTATGTGAAATACGGCAAACGTTTGTCGTTCCATTGAATTTGAAAGCAGCAGCTTTTTTCTTTGTTCCGTCACAGAAAATCCTTCAACAGAGTTCAGATTTGTGGCGTCAGCAGAAGCTCCACGCGAGGAGCCGTTCAGGGATCGAGTCACTTTATGGGTAAGATGCTGCAGGAAGTGCTGAGGTTAGCAGGAGCGCTACAACCTCCGACAGGTTACAGTGTCACCTGGATCACACGGGGCTGCTCCCAAAGTCTAATTTATTCAGCGAACAGCAGAACTAACTATGAATTAGTTTTTTGATGATGTTTTATATTTTTATTGTACTGACATTTTAAGATCTTTCTCCAAAGCAAACCGTTCAAAACGTTTCTGTAGAGCCTCTCGTCTCTCAACACCATTTCTTCCACATCCTCTTTATGTCAGCAGAATATTTTAGATCATGATCGTTTAAACTTGTTTTTAAAGTCCATCCCATCAAAACTAACAAACAAACCGTCCACACAAACATTTAGGTGAGAAACGTTACGCTGGAGTCACAATGTAACAGTAGTTCAGTACAAGAATAATAAAAAGTTTAAGCTTTGTCTTGTTTTTTAAAACAGACTAACAGTCAGACGCAGATAAAAACATGAAGACTCGTGTGGAGGTTCTGATGGATCGGGTCATGTGCAGCACTCTAGATGCCAACAGGTAAATCCATGATAAAATTAAATTATAAAAAACATTTACTGTTGTTTTTTTCCACGTTGAACTATAAAGAGAAACCTCAAGGTCATAAACGGCATCTAGAAAAGTACCTCCTCAGAAAAATGTACTAAAAATAAACTAGAACCCAGGAGTGTTTGTTTTTAATAATTTGACCCAAACTTAAATCAAAATGAAAACTGAACTGAATAAAATCAAATTCAAAAATAATAAAACAATAAAATGTGAAACAATCTTCTCGGTGGACTGAGTGTTGATGGGAGAAGTCGAGGCCTGAATAAATGTGCAGCTCTCCACAGTACATTTAATGTGGCTTATGTGATACGACTGCTTGCCATACATGCACCTTCACCCTGACCAACTGATTTGAATCAAACAGGAAGGTCTTGCTTCTACGTGATAATCTGAAATAACCTTTGCTTCTTTCCTGCCGTGGCTGTTCGGTTAAATAAAAGGTGTTCGGGAGCTGCATCACCTGTGACGAACCTGATCCTCGTCGGTAAACTGGACCAGTCCAAACGTCAGTACAGAACTGGTACAAATAAATGTACTACTGAACCCCTAAAAATCATAGATTATGTCCAATAAGCCTCACAGCCACTAATCACCAGGGATTCTTCAATTAATGTTGTCTGAGATATTTTATTCAGACATTTATGTATTTTTATCTGTTTTATTTAAGGCACCATCTGGGCCTGTCGTCATAAAAAAAAAAAAATCAATTAATCACATAATGTGTTTGTCTTTATATAAAAATGTGTGACGCAAACTATTTGTTTCAATAACTGTGTAGAAAATAAAGTTTGATTACGATGTACAACAAGCTGTACACCGATGTCCTTGTTAAGCAGTGAATGTTTGTAGTTTTACAGACGAGTCAGACGAGTGTTCTTCTGGACTGGAACTGAATGAAGTAAACCTAAATGTTTTTAGTGGAAGATATTCAAGTTGGAAGGAGAAGAAGAGGGAGGTTTTTGTTTTTTTCTTGGCCGAGGCAGCACAGAATGATGAATCCTGGAGAGAGGAGGGAGACATTTATCCACCACCAGGAGCAGTGGAGGAGCCAGGGGGTGGCCATTGGTGGCCTTGGCCCCCATACATTCATTTGAGGAAACTATAATTTGAAGAAATCTGCAAACTAGAAAGAATAGTTTCCTCGTGATCACCCGCAGTTCTCGTGTTCCTAATGAAATGTATTTCTGAAGATATTTCTAATTCCCCCTTTTTCTCCATGACGAGGAACAAACAATGAGAGTGAGAGAAATCTAAAAATGTTTTTGTTATGGAGGGTGTTAATTGTTTTTTTTTTTTTTTCCTTATTGGAAAAAGACAGTGATGAAGGCTGGAAGAGGAAATTCATTGTGCAGCTGCTGCTGGTTGTTATTAAAGCAGCAGAGCAGAAGCAGATTATTAATCTGAGGAAGTCTCCAGCTTTTAAAGTTTAAACCAGAGTCATAGAAAGTTAAAATAAAAAAATATAAAACTGGAACAGTCACATTTAATAGTACTGACAAGACGACTTGTGTTTGCAGCAATTTGCCGCTCATCATCACGATGGAGAAGAATCAATAAGTTCACGCTCTCAGAAACAAGGAGTGGGTCAGAATCCTGGACTCAGAGAGTGGTTTTACAGGCGTGGGTTTGAGTCTGGCTCCGTGTCAACTCCTCCGTCCTCCACATCGTTGACTAAACAGTGTCATTGAGCCAGGATTACATTAACATTATCAATGAAAAGCAGACGCCACAAATAACCTCCTCCCCCTGACGCGCTCACATCCTTCACAGCTGTCTCCATTACTGCACTCGGGGCTCCGCCGAGCTCATCTCCAGCTAATCAGAACCAAGCGTGGTTACCCCGAGGCTGGGAGCGGGCAGACGTGCAGGACAGGCACGTTTAGTGCGTCTTCAGTTCGCACCCACAAAGTGATAAAACTGCCTTTAGAGAAGAGTTCAAAGTGCACAGCTCAAACATTCAGCAGCTCAAATGGATCAGAACAAACTCAGCAGTTTGTAACGAGTCGCAGCTCAGCAGGAAAATCAAACTTCAACACAAATAAGAAAAAACATTTAAAACAATTAAAAAACAGCAAGCGAACCTTTACCTAGCTCAACGTCTATACATTTAACAGAGGTGCAGCTGTTTGGTGTTGCAAAGGTCAACGTCTCTTCCTGAAAGTCACAGTGTTTGTTGAGTCTTTCAGGTAAATGTGAAGACACTTCTTCCAAAGTCAACGCAGCCTCCACATTTACCATCGTTCACTTTGACAAACACAAAAACCAGCTAGTCTAATGGAGATGACACAACTCAACTTGTTCATGCACTTGCTGGGTTTCCCTGCCGTGTTTTATTGATTGAAAATGTCAGTCTGATTATACAAAGTTGCACAATATTGTTTGTAAATTTACAATAAGAGGAAATATCTTTTTTTGTGGGGGGGAATATAAAACTCTCCATCTACATCTTCTCCTACTTAACACCGATAAGGCCGACAATCTACTTTAAGACTACACTGAAGACTTTCCTTTTTGATAAATCCTATAGTTAGGGTCGGCTTGGGTTTCTTGAGCTGTCCCTTAGTTCTGCTGCTATAGTCTAAGACTGATGGAGGACACGCTGACCTCATGTCCTCCATCTGCTGCTTCTTTACTCGCTCTAATCTCCATGAGTGTTTGTTTTTGTAAATATTTCTAATATTAACTGGACTATAGGAACTACAGCTGGACAACATAAACTACTCCTGGACCATAGGAACTCTAACTGCACCATAGAAACTACATCTGGACCACAGAAACTACACTTTGACCATAGAAAAAACACCTGGACCATAGAAACTACACTTTGACCATAGAAAAAACACCTGGACCATAGAAACTACACCTGGACCATAGAAACTACACTTTGACCATAGAAACTACACCTGGACCATAGAAACTACACTTTGACCATAGAAACTACATTTTGACCATAGAAACTACACCTGGACCATAGAAACTACACCTGGACCATAGAAACTACACCCGGACCATAGAAAAAACACCTGGACCATAGAAACTACACCTGGACCATAGAAACTACACATCATTCTGTTTTTGTTTCTCCTGCTCATCCAGAGACTGGATCTGGTACCGCTGGAGGTTTCTTCCTGTTAAAAGGAAGTTGTTTCTTCCCACTGTCTCCAACGTGCTGCTCAGGTTCGACTCAATCTGCTTCAGTCGCTCGACAACTTTTTGTATTTGTTGCACTGAGACTTGACGTCTGTTGAGTCATGAACTGAATCCAACTCTAAGGAGCTGAACTCTGACGGTGACTCGTCCTCCCTCCAGCCTCCGGTCTTCTACCTTCTCTAATGGAGTTCTGCTCAGGAGGCTGAAGAGCTGCAGCACGTAATGAAAGAGTTAACAGAGACATGTGACCAACACAACGCAATGGAGACGAGACGAGCAAGCATGCAAAGACACGACGACATCATCCTATTAGAGACAACGCCACGGCGAGGCCCGAGTTACACTGCGACACAAACACGACGCCGTCACTGACCTTGAAGCTCCAGTAGTTTGGTTGTTGCTAAGAGGAAGGAAAAACAAAGAGACGGGAGACAGAGGAGGGGACAAGGAGAGAAGACAGGGTTGAGTGAGACGTTTGTCCTCACAGACGAGCTGTAAAAAAACTGCACAGCAAAGTCTGAGAAAAACAACAAGCGCTGGTGAGAAGCAGAGAAACGTCCGTTTCCCTGTGCAGACATGAAGGTGATCCCAAAACATCACACAGCTTCAGGTCCACTCATCTTGTTCATGTTGAGTTTCCATGTTTCATGTTGCATATTTCTAAAACGGATAAAATTTTAAAAAATCTAGTAAAATAAAATCGTAGAAGATAAAAAAAAAAAAAAAAAGCTGTGCTTGAACTAGTTATGAAGTCAGATACTCTCAAACCTTAAAAATTATCTTTAATATATTTTATAACTTTGCAAAACTTAAAACTGATGCAAACACTTAAATAATTGTTTTATTTTACGTCTGACTGTAATAAAATCAGAAAATTACAAGTTATTTATTGTAATAGCTGGACTAAGTTGCGTTGTTCTTCATAATCGATTTTACTGATTATAACTGATTCTCAGCAGCGAATCAAACGTTGAGGTTCAGTTTTTAACGAAGCAGCTTCTAAAACAGGCCCGTGGTCTCCTGGACCCAACAGCACATTTAAAGCAACAACTGTTGATTAACAAGCTGCAGTTTTCAGTTCATGTGAAGAAGCAGCCGCTTCGCTTCAACGTTCTGGCTCTTTGAGACGAACCCGGGACGTTAAGAACCCAAAAAGGTTTCATTCTTTTTACTTCAGCCAATAGAAAAGCTCATTTAGTTCTGTGAAATAAAAAAAACTAAAGCTCAAGTGCAGCTCATATTAATAACTCCATCATTTAAAATCCCATATATTTCTCTCTGAATGAACTAATTACAGCTCAGCACAGAAAAAAGGCCAAACGTGTGATTTTAATTTAGGCCTATAAAGCTACGTGTTTTAATAAATGTTAATTTTAGACAAAACTCCTAAACTCTGACTTATTACCAGCAGCTGGATGAAATGAGGCACCAACAGCAGAACTGAGTTAACGATGACCACATCGAGTAAACCAGCAGGAAGTTCTCTGCTCTGGAGCATCCAGGTGAGCAGTAACACAATGCCAGGATGGAAAGACATCAGCAATGACTTTTAGAGAAGAAACTACTGCAGTCCTTCAATCTGGGAGGGGTCAAAGGGCATTTAAGAGTCCATGATTCTGCAGACAGAAAGAATATTCACAGGTGGGAAACATTTAAGAAAGCAGACAGGAAATTCACCTGACCAAGGGTTCTGGAGCCAAACTGGGTCCACCTGTCCAACAAACTGGATCCACCAGGACCTTGATCCCAAACACAGCAGCTGAGCTACAACAGAGCGGGTCAGAAGGAACAAAACCAAGGTGCTGCAATGGTCAAGTCCGAGCCCAGAACCTCAACCTGACAGAAGTGGACCTCCAACAGAACCCTCAATGATGGAAAGAAGAGTGGGCCAGGACTCCTCCAGGAGAACCAGGAGAGACTGAAACAGAAAACAGCTGAGTTCTGCTGCTGAAGGAGGTTCTACAAGCTGCTGGGTCAGGAGCTGGAACCAGGTTCTGTTCAACAACAGAAGACTCTGTGGAACCTGCTGTGTGTTCTTATTCACTTCTCAAGATTTTAGAACCTGGTGAAGACCTGATCAGGTTTTTTATGACCCAATATGTATTTGACAGACTGGGGTGGTGGTTCTCCTCTTCAAAAAGGAGGACCAGAGGGTGTGCTCCAGTTACAGGGCATCACTCTCCTCAGCCTCCCTGTAAGGTCTGTTCAGGGGTACTGGAGATGTGAGTCCGATTGCTGGTTGAACCTCAGATCCAGGAGGAACAATGTGGGTTCTGTCCTGGTTGTGGGACACTGGACCAGCTCTTTACCCTCACTAGGGTCCTCGAGGGGTCATGGGAGTTTGTCCATCCAGTCTACATGTGTTT
>JARVGV010000527.1:28027475-28038186 GCA_031762435.1 Hypsolebias longignatus | reverse complement strand
CAGACACCCCCATGTGTCATATCATTTTCACTGCTCCAGCAGAACCCCCGGGGAGACGTCGGCCCACTTTTGTTTACATTCAGAACATCCCGTGTGCAGCGATAATCCCTGACGTCTTCATTTAATTAAAGACCTGAACGTGGAGAAGTGGAAACATGGCTCAAATTAAAAACGGCCTCATCCATTTAGAGCTTAAATGTATTAAATGATAATGTAACGCAGATAAAAATATCCTTTATTCATCTTAATTACTAAAAGAGGCCACACGAGGACACGAGAAGATATTTAACCGTTTTTTCTTTAAAGGTAGACACAGACGTCTCACTGAAGGCCGGTCACGAGGTTCTGCACCGGACAGTGTGCAGGAATTGTTTTTATAATACAGGCTTATCAGCTATCACAGTACAGACAGTCCACGATGACCTCGGCCTCCCAGCTGTACATGCAGGATCAAATCAGCTCCCTCTGAGAGAAATAACTCTCTGAACTCACACGTTTCAACATTAATTTAACATTAGTGATAAACATCCTTGACCTAAATTCCCCGGACAGTAACTTTGTTTCTATACGATGTTTCGTGCAACCGTTTGTACGTTTATGTTAAGTTTCCTCCGACACTTTAATGATTTGCAGGTGAATTAGTGTTAATTTAGAAATCTGTGGCTCTGAATCAACATCACGTCCCCAGCATCAACACCCGCCTCGTGTCACCCTTTCTCCATTTTCCTCTGCATCGTAGATTTATTCCAAATGTTCCCTCGTTTTAGCAACAAGTTCCAAAACAACCAACTGGTGTTACAATTTATTTTTAATCTCCTAATTAAAATCCTCATTTAGTCAGGTTCAGTAAAGCTCCAGCTAGAACTATGAATATGATCAAAACTAAAACTCAGTATTCCTCAGGTGGGCAATGATGTAATCATCAGTGTTTACCTGCTAGTAAAACATCTGACGAGTCACTGGACAGAGGTCAATAAAACCTTCAGACATTTATTTTGGTTTTAATTTAAAACTGATCAACACTTTGGAGTCAACCCAATCCAAGATGGCCGCCGCAACTTTCAATCAGAACTAAAAGTGGGCGTGGCATTCGCAAAGTCATCCTAATCCACTCCTTGTGAGACTGCGAGCAATCACACTGGGAACGTGCATAAAAATAAAAACACTTAAAATCGGTCGTACATGTTTTTCTGTAAAAATTGACGTTGTGATCTTTGTGTCCAAAGTTTACGATCGAGTCCTGCAGGCGGTCCAGAACTAACAGAACCCAGGACCATGGCTTCAGCTTCAGGGCTTTAAATCAATTAGCTTTACCTTGGAAATAAACTTGTGAGATCTCGTGTGAGATGTTGTATCTTTTAAAGAGTAAGACTCTCAGCAACTACCACAAACAGACATTTTTGTGTTGGATAATGTCACCTGTCTGTGGTGGCCACCTTGAATCATGAATGTTAGTAAATTGTAGATGTACATAGTTACTTTGAGCGTTTCACAAAAACTATAGGTCATGAGGTATTTTGCTAACAGACGGGGTGACATGGACAAAATGTTACTCAGTGTGTTCTGCTTGAGAATGTGCAGCTACTACCACATATTTAAGCTCAATATACATTAAACTGACTGAATTATCATTATTGTTCTGTTTTATAAGGTCCGCTGGCTTTGGCAGCCATCTTGAACTGTGTTGATTCAATTTTCATCATGAGTTTTTCTATGAAATGATGCAGATCTTCAGAAACCAGAGTGGCTGATTTACAGCACAGATCTTTCTTATTTGGTCAATATGCATTTAAAAAAATAATATGTTAACCTTAAGAAATATACTACTGTATATGTAAAAATCCCAAAATAATTTACACAGTTCAAAATAATATCTAGATGAGCATTTTCACATCATCTTCATTTTCTACATCCTGCATGTAGCCAGGTTGTGGAGGCAACAGGCCCAGGACCCCTGGACCACAAGATGTTTCCAGGGCAGAAAAGAAACAATACAACCAGAGAGTTCTGGGTCTTCTCCAGGATCTCTTCCCAGAAGGACGTGCCTGGAAAACCTCTGAAGGGAGGCGTCCAGGGAGCATCCTGATCAGAAGAACCTCCTCAACTGACTCCTTCTGATGCAGCGAAGCAGCAGCTCTACTCTGAGCTCCTGCCAGATGACAGAGCTCCTCACCCCATCTCTAAGGCTGAGCCCCCACCCCCCTACAAAGTAAGCCCATTTTGGTCACTTGGATCCAGGATCTGGTTCTTTCAGTCCTGATCCAAACCTCAGGACCACAGGTGAGGGTTAGAACAAGACAGAGCAGTAGATCCAGAGCTGGATCCATCACGGAGGAACCAGACACCCAGATAGTTGAACAACTCCACCTGAGGCAAAGATTCACAAAATCTGCCCAATGGTTCATTAAATATTTTGCTAACAGAGTTGACCAATAGATCTCAGTCTGTTAGTGCTCAGAGTATGTGTTGGGGGTGACACTCAGCTACTACCACACAACATCATAAAAGTGACCATGTCCTACACCGGGGGCGTTTAAACTCTCAGCAGACTAAGGAGTAAAATCAGAGCTGTAAAAACCAGCAGCTCAATAAATCCCTCAGGACGTCTGTGACGTTGGTCCAGCTGTCTGTAACAATGAATCATGTCTAAGACGGGCCGTTCTTTAAGAATCTGAACCATCTGGGTCAGTTAGAGAAGCCCACTCTGCTGGTTCCCTCACAGTCTTCAGACCCGACCTTAAATTTGATCCATCTTCAGAGTTAATTTCAGATGGTTTTGTGAAGGCAGCAGAGGTTCTGTCATCTCTGGTCCTCTGAGTGGACCCACACTGTGAGCCTGATGGATTTAAGACCCTGCAGCTACTTTTTATTTAAATAACACTTCACATTTACATCAGGACATCCTGGTTCTAAGCACCGAGCTCTGGAACACGCTGTGCATCAACTTGCCAACATTAAGAACGTGGTTCGTCCCAGACGACATTAATCCAACATGAGGCTGGACGTCGGATGAAAAAGGACAGGTGTGCAACTGAGGCAGCCCCGAAAGAAACAACACGTTCATTTTTAACTTTAAGACAGAACCCGCTCCGACTCCAGACACAGACTGCTGCTCTTGAAGTCGTCCGGGTAATTAGGAAATATTTTGGGCTCGTCTGAGCCCAGGACATGTTGCGGAGGTGAATAATTGATGTCACTGAGTGAGCGGTGGGACTGGATGAGCCGGAGATCCAGATCTATTAGTGGACACTGATTGGCAGCTCTGGGAGGCAGCCAGCTGGAAGGTTCTGCTTTGAACGGTCCAGGAGAAACTGCAAACATCAACAGAACCAACAAGATTCTGTGTTTGTACAAGAAGTCTGAGACAGAAGAAACTCGATTAAATCTTGTCCTGATGATGATGTTTCTTCAAATACAGTCATACTTCAGTAAATACTGTAGGCCTGGTGTCTACGTCTGACACCGCAGAAGAATTTAATGGAAATATGATGGAAATGTGTCGTCCGAGGTGAAAAACCAATAATCTCTCAGAAGAACTGAAACAGATCAAACTCTAGAATCCAAGAGTAAACTATACCACCACCGTCCTTCTAGTCTTCAAACAGCAGGTTTGTTAGTTTTTAAAACTTGTGATGCATTTTGAATAAAACAGCTGATTTGCACAAATAATTTTTACAGACTCTAAATGTTCTTTTTGTCTCTAGTATGTTGTCAAGCAGATTACAAAATATTCAAAAATATCTAAATAAAATAAAAACTACAAGCTTGTCCATCCGGTCCCTGTCTTATTCGTGATCGGGTCATGGACACAACAGTTCCAGGTGGAAACCCCAGACCTCCTCCTTCCTGGCGACACCGTCCAGGTCCTCTTAGGGGTCCCAAGGTGTTCCCAGACCAGACAGGGTGTAAATCTCTAGTGACTTCTAGGTCTGCTCCTCCCAGTCTGTAAAACCTTGTCCAGGAGGTGACTTTCCCACATGATGAACCACCTCAGTGGTTTTAATGAAGAGGAGCAGCTCTACTCAGAGCTCCTCACCTTGTTTCTAAGGCTGAACCTGGCAACGATCATTTCATCCACTTGGATACAGGGTCTCGTTCTTTTGGTCATGATCTATACCTCTGACAACAAATCAGGGTCCAACCCAACAGCTGTACAAGGTCAACTGGACGTCCGAACCAAATTCTGATGGGAGGACCTGATTGTGACCAGAGCCAACGTAAGGCAGTCACTGTGACACTGTTCAGTGAAAGATGGCAAAAGGTTAAAGAAAAATCAGAAAGTTCAACTTTCCAACTGTTTCTATTAGTTCATGCTTGTGGGTTTTATTTTTAAAGATAAACTAAAGTTTTTCACTAAATCTTCTGATTTAGAAAGTATTTTACCATGAAGGCCTGAATGAAGAGCAAATGGACCTTGTTGGTAAAATTATAATCACAACAGTTTAGCTGCCTCCTAACTGGTGCAGTCAAACACCAGTAGACATTAATTAACTGGTATGCAGTAAATAAAGTGCTCTATGCAATTATACAGATGCTCTGAGGAGAAATCCATGCACCAGAGGACCGTTTCAAACAAGTGGGTCTTTGTGTTTCACAGGGTTTCTGCAGGTCTCAGTAGCTTAAACTATTTAAATTATTTAAAAACCTTGTGGTTCAAACTTAAAACCTGCATGAAAAACACAAATGGTAAATGGACTGCACTTACATAGCACCTTTCTATCTTTTCAAGATAGTGAAGCTCTTTACAACACAGTCTTTGCCCTCATTTACCCATTCATACAACAATCTATTAGATCTCTACAGAGACTAATCAGAGCTTTATCACATCTGTACACCCAAGTGACACACATGGGAGGCAATGAGGGGTTCAGTGTCTTGTCCAGGGACACTTCAGCATGTGACTGCTGGTGGAATCAAACCCCCAACTCTCCCATTGGAGGATGACTGCTCTAACCACTCAGCCACAACTGCCCACAAAAGAGTTAATTGTAATGAAAAAAGGAAAGTAACAAGTTTTTAAAACATATAAGTTGATAGATGAAGCCATGACTGGCCAAACATACAGATTTAAGATTTAACTAAACCTTTTTTAAGAACTAAAATGGAAACGCTGGACAGGTTTGACTTTTTAAGACCTAAACTTAAGACTTCTTTAGGCCTAAATTTATATCTGACAGTGAAAGTGTCATCACTGCATGTTCCCTCCCATAAAATGACAAACATGATCTCTGCATTTAACTCATCTCATGTGAGGTACACCCAGGGAGGAGCGAGGAAATGCACATCTTGCTCAAGGACACCACAACATGTGGACATGGTGGGCAGATGAACCTGCAACTTTGTGGTCCCAATTCAGCCTACCACTGGCGCCATGAACAGGGTGAAAGGGCGAAGAGGTTAAGGATTAAGGCTTTTTAAAGACCTAAAATGGGAAATCTGATGTTGAAATCAGAGATCAGATCTGAATTTAAGCTTCCTGCTGAGATTCAGAAGATCAGCTGGACACTTTACCCACCTCAGCAGAAACTTATCTGTCACCACACATGGGCACCTCAGGAGTTTAAACCCAGAACAGCTCATGTAAAGTCATCTCGTCAGGCTTCTGATCCTGTGGAAGAACTCGTCACTGCTTCCTGTGTTAAAGGAAATAGTTGACGTCGTCCCGACTTTCCAGTCTGAGAAGCAGAGAATGATTCAGTTCAGCGCTTCCACGTCTCCTTCCAGCATCGCTAATAGAAGCAGACCGGGAGTCTACTTCAGTCTCTGCTCGTTATCCCTGATCTCCTCCGTACTGTTCATGTCCCCCGTCTTCTCTTAGCCCCCAGCGCCGGGCTGACGGCTCCGTGGGCTCGAAGCCAGAACTGATACTAGAGTCAGTGCAGGTCGGCCTCCCCCCGAGGACGAAGGCAAACACACAATCACAACATATTTAACAGGAGGCTGTGCCCGACTGGATGTGCTGCTGCTGTTCTGGAAGCGCTGTGGGGGTTTCCCTCTTCATTGTTTCCTGGAATACCCCCCACCATCACCCCTCTTACTATGGTAGAAACAAAGGAACCCAGAAATTATACCCACCTGCCTTTTGGAGCGGGGCGGGGTGTAGTGAGGCAATTTTTTTATGTATATTAGTATTCATCCTTTATTATGTAACCAAACAAACTGCTTTTCAAGTTCAAAACATAGTCCTGAGTCTAAACAGTTTCAAAAACCCTTCAAATGCTGTTACACAGAGTTCAGCTGCATCTCAAGCACCAGAACCATTGGATGACTTGGCATGTAGCGGTGAGGAGCAGATGCAGAGCAGCGGCTCCAACTTTAACAAGTACCAAAACAACAAGGTCACCAAGCACCACCAACATGACAGGTTTTCTTTTTTAAGTACCGTGTTAGAAGTTTAAATCAGCTGCTGCCGAAACACAAAAGGATGAATTATAAGAAAACTTTCAGAAAGTAATCGCTGAACAAACATCTTTAGTTTAGAACCCAATTCAAGCTGATTATTATATATAACAGAGAATTAACCTTAGCAGACACAAAATGTCTATAACTCAGCTTTACAGATTGTTCATTTCTATTTTTTTTCTCAGACATATATGACTAAATTATGTCACTTTAAAAATTGTACCAAAAAAAGGGTAATAAATAAATAGATCATATGTGGTGATCCAATACTTAAGGATGTGTTTATTCTAGTGAGAAACAAAAGAATATTTAGTCATAATTCAAAGCTGATGTGTCACTGCAGACACTTCAGCTCGACACGTTCTTCATGTTTTAGGTGCATTAACTGATGGGGGTCCAGTGACGTACCACACTGCAACATTCTTTGTGTGTTTTTGGCTTTTTGGCTATAAATGTTTTGTTACAGTCTGTCATTAATAATTAGATTTAGAATACTGAATTTTTAAAAATGTAATTAATCCATATGTTTAAACAGTTTTAAATCTGGTTACATCATCAAACAGTGGAACTTAGAGAAATAAAACAATTTACCAACATTGTGTATAGTGGAGGTGGGGTCCTGCTGACCTCAACCAGTAATGTCATCAGGAGATCATGAGTTTCCCCTCCCATTATTCATGGAGGGTGCCCCACCAGTCAACAGCACCAAGCGCCCCACCTACCAAATCCCCCGCCCTCCACGCAGCTCCGCCACTTCTGGACAGCTCAGACTACAAACCGCAACAACCGTGTGCAATACGAACGTAGCACTCCGACACACCTTACAACCACCACCCTGTTGACAACTGCCAGCACTAACGTAGCGCTACACTAACCAGCATCCGCCCCTGAACAATACAGACAAAGCTTTCTGCTACTGCAACAACCGAGCACAATACATACGTAGCACTCCGGTCCCCCCACCCCCATAGTCCCTGAGTATGGATCCATTTCTATGGGTCATTCAGTCTCTATCAAATGATGCAAGAGTTTGGTTTACGTTGCCGGCAGGAAGTCGGACCCCTTCAGGGTGGGAGCTGGACTCCACCAGGACTGACCATTGTCACTGATTCTGTTCACAACTTTTATGGACAGAATTTCTCGGTGCGGCCAGCGGGCAGAAGACAGTGTTCCCCCTACCATTATACAAATAGGGCGCCCCGCCCTGTCAACAGAACCGAGCACCCCGCCTACTGAACTCCCACTGCTCCTCTGCAACAAGAAGAGCCAGTTGAGGGGGTGCACCCATCTGGAAAAGCCTCCCTAGGAAGGTTTTCTGGGCATGTCCAACTGGGAGGCGACACTGATAAAACCCTAAGACACTAGAAAAGCTATGTCCCTCAGCTGGTCTGGGAACACCTTGGAGTCCTCCCAGAAGAGCTTGGAGAAGTGGATGTGGAAAGTGATGCCCTGGCCTCCCTGTAAAGCTGCTGCCCCCGAGACCTGACACCCAAATGGAGGAGAGGATGGAAAACACTGAATTTGTGAGAAGGAAAAAAAAAAAATCCAGATGTTTATGACAGTAATGACTCAATCATCACTCTCTAACTTGAAGCAACCTTTACCAAACCAAAGCTGGTTTGACTGAGACACTAACTTCTAACTGTCCAGCTGAAGCAGCAGATGATCTGTGACAAATGAACATCAAAGTGCTAGCTTGTTTATTGGGTCAACTAAAAATGGCGGAGTGCTGTCACATCTGTTTATAACAACAACAAGCTTTTTATAGTTTGCAGAATATGCTTAAAAGAAATCTGGGTGAAACTACAAATATTCACTTCAACATGCAGACTCGGTCGTTCCTTAAGTTTCTGCTCTTTCTGCAGCTTGACAGGTATAAAGTTGTGATTAACTCTTGAAGTGGTCTCTGTTTCATTCTGGAATTTATTAGTTCTACAATAATTTCTTCACTTCTGTCACTAGTTCCATTATTGTACCCACTGGGCTAAAAATAAACAGGTACAAATATTCTGACTAGAACTGTTTCAACAACAGCAGTGTTGCTAAATGCTCATATTCAAAAGTGACTGACTCAAACGACGTCTAAACAAACTCCGGCACAAAAAGGTGTTGATGGTTCCGTCAGAACGCTGGGATCAGTTTGATTCTGCAGCTCTGTCAGAGACCCACAGATCAAAGGAGGGAAGCATCAGCAGTAACTCAGAATAAAATCTCATTTGCTTTGCTCTTCCTCTCCAGGCAACGACAACTCCATCCCAAAGTATTCCAGAAAAGGGAAAAAGGCCCCCGCAGTCTGGAGACGTGCGAGCAAACGCCGCCCCGGCATCAAAGTGTGAAGCTGCACATTCCGAATCACCGGATCCTCCGGAATAAATTCAACAGCTGAGATCCACTTCTGGGTCTACAAACTGGGAGTCCGAACTTCAAGACCTCTGATGAAGGCTGAGCCCTAAAAACCCGTGCAACCAGCTGAAAATAAAAACGTGCCAAGCCCCCACCCTCCCTGCAACAAGCCCATTCAAATTAATTTCACAAGACTGAATAATCAGTTATGTTACTCATTTGCATTTCAAGCAACTGCACGAGGTCCCCTGAGCTCCAATACGTCTGATTATTAATAACGCTCTCATGGGGAGACGTGCAAAGAGTTGCTAGATGTAGCTCTTAAAAGACGGGTTCTGATCAAAGTGGGAGCAACCCCCTCCCCACGTGAAGGTCAGCTACATACGGTACTTTCTTTCCCCACATGATGACCCCCTTCTCTAATTCTTCTTTTCTGGCTCCTCTCTCCCCCTCTTTTATCTTTCTGGTTCTCTTGAGGCGATGCAAAGAAGCCAGATAATCTTGGTGCATGCAGGCTGTGAGAACTCTGCAGAGGCTGAGGGTCCAGATCTGAACCCCTGCAAACCAGCTGACTTTGAGCAGAAATTAATGAATGATGGATGGATGGAGGGATGGATGGATGGAGGGATGGATGAGGCGTACCTGGCTCGTGGTCCTGTGCGGGTTAGTGTCCCCTTCTGGACAAAGCTCTACATGGCAGTGATGTGTTTGAGCCTGCACGGTGGTGTGTGAAGGAGGAAGGAGAGTGGAGTGAGAGCTGAGACGGTGCCCGTGCATCTCCCTCCCTCTCTCAGTGAGTATAATCCTTTCTGTGGTCTATGGGGAAGAGCTGAAAATGAAGCAGCTCTATCTCTCCCTTCACTTCCCTCTCCTTCTCTATCTCTGCTCTGCACATGAGCCCCGAGCAGAATTACCCTCCCCAAACCAGGCAGGAGCCAGAACTGCAGAGAACAGTCTTCCCTTTAATGACTGCAACAACCGTCACAGTTTTTCCTCCTCTTCCCTTTACTTTGGGTCTTAATGACACCACTGTGTGTGTTTGTGTTGCAGCGGGTCCTCTGAGGAATCACACAATCGCTCCAGCTGTGCCGTTTCACAAGTTCTCTCTTCATACGAGCTCTGAGGATGTGATAATACCTTTGTGTCGTTCCAGAGCTGACATGATGTTTTGAGAAGAGCTTGTTTGTGCAGAGGCTTCATCTACATTTGAAGTTTCCCCCCACACACACACCGACACTCGTTTCTGGCACAGCTTTCTGATGCACTATGCAAATGTTGTGAGTGACTCAGACAATCCTTCATCCCATCTGGAAACGTCTGGCAGGATATCTGAGCAGGCTTCATGCCTCGTGTGTGAAAGGACAGAAAATGGCCTACAGTTGCCAGCCTTATGTAATCTCCCGTTTCTGACATTTTATACATTGTCACAACGTGTTTCTATTTAACTCCATCTGAACTGGTAGCTCTTACATGGAGTCATCAAAGGAGGGGCACCTCGCCCCCCATGAAGGTCATGTCATGCCATAACATTAAATATCTGTACATGTTCACAAATAAACAATTCACTGTGCCTACGAGACGCCAAAGCCCCTCCCACTGCACACCGACCCCCAGGGGACTCCGAGTTTGGACAGTAGTAATGGGTGGTGCGCTTAAAGAATTTCATCAGTCATCATCGGACCAACTACTACAACAACAACTTAGTGATATATTCACACGTGACTTTAGGTGTGGTTTGTTTTGGGGGGGGTTAAATCGGTGGGGCAGACTGCAAATTTTTCAGAAATCTCCTGTGAGAGCTGTTTGTAGCCAAATGGAGACGGTGCAACGTGAGGGAAACAGAGCAGCGCTACATCCATAGACATAGCTTTTTAGTTAGCGCGTCTATTGCGAGTCGCTAGCTTTGCGCTACATCAGTGCCGTTAGTTGTTGGTGGGGGGGGGGGGGGGGGTGTAGGGCGGGGGGG
>JARVGV010000527.1:27968341-27979991 GCA_031762435.1 Hypsolebias longignatus | reverse complement strand
ACCGGGGGGCGGGAATGGATCATTTCTGGTTCTTGAGCTGGTTGGAGAGCCAGTCCAGGCCCTCGTAGAGCCCGTCCCCGCTGGTGGCGCACGTGGCCTGGATGTACCAGCTGCGCTGGCGCAGCGCGTGCAGCCCCAGCTTGTCTGTGATCTCTGCAGCGTTCATGGCGTTCGGCAGGTCCTGGAGGACGAGAGAGTCGGGTCAGAACTTCTACTCCAGCTCAGAACATTTAACAGTCCCAGCGTCTCAACTACCGACTGACTGAACCGGGTCGGCCCGGAGGTTTGATTCCCTCTGGGGTCAAAGTTTTTAATCAATCAAATATCCAGCTGCAGCTGGTTCTGTCTAAACCAGATGTTCTAAACCCGTTCGGGTTCAGGGACCCCTCATGTTAAATAATTGTCTTCAGTTCGTGTCTTTAATGCAGTGGAAACATTTGAGTAACATAAATATTTAAGACCTGCTCTTTAATGGTGTTAAAACCATTTGTAGCTTTAAGTTTATCAAACTGTTATTTTCTCGCCCGTTCTTTGTTTTCTGACTTTATTTATGAACTCTTTTGTTTAAACTGTTCTACGTGGAGTTACGGCCGCACTTGTTCTAAGAAAACCTTTAAATAAACTCGTGTTGACGTTAAACCTTCATAAATATTAATCAAGTTGTCCCGGAGCTGGACAGTGAGCTCACCTGTTTATTTGCGAAAACGAGCAGCACGGCGTCTCGGAGCTCGTCCTCGGCGAGCATCCTGGACAGCTCCTCCCGCGCCTCGTTCACTCGCTCCCTGTCGTTGCTGTCCACCACGAAGATGAGCCCTGAGGGAGCGAAACAACAGTCACGTCTGAACGTCCTGCTCGAAACCAGACTAGTCAGGCAACTGGGCCTCATCAGAACTTTCAGTCCAGAAGCTGCATCATGTTCATTTAATGACCTTCACAGTTATAGTTCTGATCCAGAATCTTAACCAGTTGAGTAAAAATTTCAGAAATCTTCAGTAAACTCTGAGGTTTGTTGGACCTCCTGGTTCCGTCAGGTTTCTGTCAACATGTCAAAGTTCTTCAGGAGTTCAGCGGGCCTGCAGTCGGGTCACGTGTTCTGACGGGTTCTGTTTCAGGAAGGGAGGAGCCCAACCCATCCCCTGAGAGAAGAACAATGCTGCTCTGAGTCATCAGCTCTAAAGTTCTCCGCCTCCGGGCAGTACCGGTCCGCTGACACCGCAGCCGGTCCGATCCTCACCTTGAGTGTTCTGGAAGTAGTGGCGCCACAGTGGCCTGATCTTGTCCTGACCACCCACGTCCCACACCGTGAAGCTGATGTTCTTGTATTCTACCGTTTCAACGTTAAAACCTGCGGAGGAAAACAGAACCGCAGGTGAGACCCGGAAGAACTAAGGTTCTGTTAAAGGTTCTGAAAAAGTCAGGCTTCTTACAGACTCGTGGGCCGTTTTTAACTTCAGTACAGAAGATTTTTACATTTTATCTGAACCGATAAATCAACAGAACCTAAACTAATAAAGAACCAGAGACTTTGACCCGGTTCTGTTGGTCTGTGAATTCTGGTTTCAAGCCCAACATTTCTCAGCTGTGAACTCGGCTCTCGAGGCAGAAGCCGACTAACAACAACAAAAACTTTTATTTAATCTGTAAAACAATTCAGGTTAGTCGAGCAAACGTTTAACTTTTCAGGAAAAACTAAATAAATCAGATGTTTGTCCCCGGCCCAAACTTATCCGGACCTGGAAAGGACTCAACTCCCAACTGGGCTGTGAGCGAGCTGCAGGAGGAGCTGCGGCTCCGACCAGCAGATTAGCAAGTTTAACCGTTTAAGATGTTTAAGAAACACTTCAAACGTTGTCTCATTCAGTTAAACGACATGAAACGTTTGAGAGAATAAATCTACATAAACTAACTCGGACGTTACAAAGAGCGAACAGAACCGGTCCCAGTAGGAGAAACGTCTTAACGACAGCCTCACAGGTAAGTCACGACGCCTGAGTCGATGGGTGAATCCATACCAATGGTGGGAATGGTGGTGACTATCTCTCCGAGCTTCAGTTTGTACAGGATGGTTGTTTTTCCAGCAGCGTCGAGGCCGACCATCAGAATTCGCATCTCCTTTTTGCCAAACAGGCCTTTGAATAAACTGGCGAACACATTCCCCATGGTGACGGAGCTGGAAGAGAAGAGGGAGCCGTTAGACCGACGTCTGGTGGGACACACGTCCAACAGGCTGTGAAAACACCCAGAAACTAAATGCACCAAGCACCTCACATGCAGAGGACACAGGTAAATATCAAGTTTGTTTTGTTGAGTCGGAGACACGGAGGATCACGGGTGAATGAAAAGCTTCAGAAACGTAAAGATCTGAATCAAAAGATAATTACTCTGAGTTTTGGCTTCAAAGCTCAAAAAGCATCTGAATGATTTATTCATTAAAATCAGACTTTTGCCTTTTCAGTGACTTATCTTTATTAATGTTTGACTTTATGGAAATGTCACGTTTTAATTTTAGGATTCATTTATTTATTGTACATACTGTACATTTATTATGTGTTTTAAAAACAAAGACATTTTAAAAATCACATTTGTTTGAGGGTTAATGAATTTAAGCTGCTGTTCTGTTAATTATTTTAAAACGCTGTTGAGACAGCAACAGTTCATACTTTAGTCTTTTTTAATTTACTTGTTTAATTCTTTTTTCTTTTTTACCTTTTCAGGTACACAATAAGTTAAAATCTATGTTTTGTCTCAAAGTGACCATTCTAATAATTTATTTCATTACACATATTATGTAAACCAAAAAGATGCACACGGAGATCAATTTTATGTTTAAATTTCGGAATCAAGGTGCAAAAGAAGAAAGCTTTAAATTCAGTTTTACCTTCAGTTACCTCATATGGAAACTATCAGTTACTGAATGTCACACCTGTACAAGTTGTAGGGCCTATAAATAAATTAAACTCATTATAACTCAATGTTTAAAAGTTTAATTTGTCAGGTAGAACCTCGTCTCCTGAGCCAACTTTAGCCGGATTAGCCTCAACGTTAACTAACCCGTGATAAGAAAGGCCTTCCCGGCTGATAAAACTCTTCATTACCGATTAAAGTTGGTATGACAGAAAGCCAAATACAGCCGGAATAACCATAAATCCACTCAGCGTTTGGGTATAATTAATTAAGTAAAATGTAACGAAATAAAACAGCTTCAAACATGAGCGACCGACGGCTTTAGCTGTTAGCCGATGCTAAGTACTGTTAGCTTCACTAAGGGCGGATGCTTCTGCTAGCCGCTAACGCGCATATACTTTACAAGAAGCGTCTTTTAAAACACACAGCGGTTCGTTACAAACACATCCAACACTGACCTACAATGACAAGCGTCAGGGGAACCGAAGCCCAGTTCGGAAGGATAAAACTCGCAGTGACAACTCTCCGGACCGCCGTTAACAGGAACTGTTGTAGCGCGCTAGCTGCCGTTAGCTAACTGCCGCGTCACTGTTCAGAGAACACTGTGACGTCACGCTAAACGCCACTCAAACCGAGCTGTTTGAACACAACGACAGCCGCCACACACGGCGCAACCTTAAAGTACAAGAATAAGCGCGTTTCAGTGGTTATTTACCTCTACAAAGACAGCTTCTCGATCTTTCCGTTATCTTTCACTGTCAGTCCAAAATGGCGTCTTGCGCAACCAGGGAGACACCGGCGTTACGAGCGCTTCCCACTATCAGCCCGCGGCCAATCACAGTGCGAATGGTGTAGCTGAAAGCCCGCCCCCGTCCACCGCTACACCAATCACAGGCGACGGAACATCGCGAGCGTGAACAGTGAACAAAATGTCGAGGAAGTGAACCTCAGAAGTTGTTCAAGTTTCAGATTAGCTGTCGGAGTAGTCATAGACATCATGTCTATGGGAGTAGTTGATGTGCTGTATTTATGGCAGGTCGTTGTAGCATATAATCTAAAAAAAAAAAAAAAGGTTCAATACAGAATCAACTGGACTTTGTTACATGAAAACGTTTCTATCCTCTTTTCATGTAACAAATAAAGTCCAGTTGATTCTGTATTGAACCTTTTTTTTTTTTTTTTTTTTTTTTTGATTTTATCATGTCCTGGATGACTGAGAATCTTCACCAGCATGTTGTAGCATATAATCAAAACACGTCCAAAGGCAGATCTAAAGGTGGGCCCAGCTGGGCTCAGGCCCACCACCGCTATGTAAACAAAATAACTTATCTGTGGTGGGCACAGCTTCACTAACCCATATTCCACTAATTTAAAAATTATTTTTGATAACTAAATCGCTAAACAGGTTTACAAAATGATCTCTCTTGAAAACGAGTCGTGACTCAGTGAGACTACCTGCATCAATAAAGGTTAAAATAAAACAAATTTAAAAAGCAGAAGCTAATTTCACTAATGGTTCCCAAAGTTAGTGAAAACGTATAGCTGTTAGCAGATCTGTCCCCACCACTGATTTTCATAAATAAAATAAAATACATTTATTGTTCGTATTTGTCCCAGCAGTTTGTTCATATTCTGATGAATTTTAATAAAGAAGTGGATTGATTTAATTGTCAGGGCAGCCAAAGTCTATCCATAATATGTTTCAATTATATTTCAATGTCTGTTTCTAAACTACTTTGGGATGTCCAAAAATACACCTGAATTGACTTCACTCAGTCATAAAAAAAGTTAATTTTTATTCTAGATTAGAAAAATATTCAGACAGATATCTGGAGCTAACACTGAAACAGATTTATTATGGAAAATAACATTAAACTTTCTCAAATATTTATTCTAGTTGGAACGCACAACGAGCATTTGCTCTAAAATAAAATCTTCCCTATACTGTATATTAAATGATAAATGGTCTTTCCATACTGTTTTTAAAGGAGACAACATGTCCTTTGTCAAAACCACCACACAGGGAAAAAAGAGAAAAAGACAAAGAGACTGAAACGACGACAGGACACGGATGTTTTTGTTAACTTTTTA
This sequence comes from Hypsolebias longignatus, assembly GCA_031762435.1. Taxonomy (NCBI): domain Eukaryota; kingdom Metazoa; phylum Chordata; class Actinopteri; order Cyprinodontiformes; family Rivulidae; genus Hypsolebias; species Hypsolebias longignatus. The sequence continues at coordinate 27,974,996 of JARVGV010000527.1, read as the reverse complement.
TTTTATTATTATTATTATTTATTTAAAGGTCGAAAAGTTCAAATGTGACACAATAAACACCCAAACAGAGCAAGGCAGACATAAAAACTGTACCAATAAATATAAATCATATTTTAACAAAAATAAAGCGCGTAGATGAAAAAGTTAACACCATGTAAACAAACAAACATAAGACTATCACAGCTAAAATAAAAAAAAAGCTCTAAAACGACAAAAACCCTAAAAGACGTCGGAGTTGTGCTGCGAACATTTCCACCCGACAGTGACCCGACCAGACTCCTCCGGACCAGCAGATCCAGGGAAACGCCTCCAGGACGTGAGACGAGGTCCAACGTGTGATTCCTGAGAAAGTTCTGTTCGTTTAAAGTTTACGTTTGTTACCGACCTGAAACCACTGGAGCTCATTCCCTGAGCTCCAGCCGGCCATCTCGGACCCTCCACCTCCAGCGCTGGCACCGGTCCGGAGCGGGAACGCAGCAGAACCACAAACCAGACTCCTGGATCTGCTCATCGAAGGACACCGTCTTCCTGTCCAGAGTCTCCAAGGTGAAGGATTTACCCGACATCTGAGGCAAAACAAAAAGAAAATAAATTTAAACTTTATTTTTTTAATCAACATCAGTTCTTCTATTGTTGAGCCGGACTTTTCGTACCCGGTCACTGACTCCGATGGCGACGTGGCCCACCTGGACCCGCCGGCGCTCTCGGATCCTCAGACACGCCCCCTGGACGTTCTCCACCCAGACTTCCACACCTGGAAGACACGTCGGTCTTAATGCTGAGTCACAGCCGATGCCCAGAGAGAGAAGGAGGCGGAGTTTTACCCTCGAAGCAGCGCGGAGTCGTCTGATTGGCCGAGAGCAGCCACTCCAGGTGAGCGCCCGCCCGACTGTCGCAGGAGGAGAAGACGCCCGAGCTCAGGTCATCTGACGAGTGATCAGAGTCCTCCTCCGATTCATCCATCTGTGACGAGTCAGAGCAGCTGAAGCAGGACGGCGGGTCGTCTCGAGGTTCTGGGGTCGGGGTCTGAAGCGTGGTGCCTTCAGGTACATCTGGAGAAAATTGTTTTAATGTTTCTTATCAAACTAAAGTTACGACACAATCCTGAAAATAAATTGGGGAAAAGAAAGCCCGCCCATCAGGTCCATAATCACAAAACGGACCCGGTTCTGAATCGATACAATTCTGAACCTCACATGAACAGAACAGGTTCCACCGAGTCATTATTTATTAAACAGAACCTGGTTCCAGCTCCTGGTCCAGCAGCTGTAGAACCTCCTTCAGCACCAGAACTCTCAGCTGTTTCCTGTTTGTCTCTCCTGGTTCTGGAGGACTTTTGGACCACTCTTCTTTCCATCGTTGCTTCAGTTCATCGAGGTCCACCGCAGCATCTCAATCAGGTTCAGTGTCTGGACTCTGGACCGTTGCAGCACCTTGGTTCTGGTCTTTGACCTGTTCTGTTGTCCTGTTGGACCCAGTTTCTTGGACAGATGGACTCATGTTTGGTCTCCAGAGGAGTTCTGGTCCACTCAGGGACTGACAGGAGCCCAAACCATCAGCCTCCACCTCCGTGCTGACAGCTGGAGGAGCTGTTTGCTGCAGTGCATTATGGGTAAACATCTGTCCTCTGCTCTGGTTCTGCTCCAGAAGTCTTGTGGTTCCTGCAGATGAACCTTAGAAGTGATGCTGCAACGTTGTTTTTAGAGAAAAGAGGCCACGACCTTTGACCTGCTGACTGAGGCTAGCAGAGTCATTGCATGGTCTGACCTTCAGGGTGAATCAGCTCTCTGAAATGTTCCCTCTGGTGAAGAATCTCTCTCGATAGACTCCAATAGTCTGGAAATGACCTCTGACCCTCCCAGATGCTTCTCTGAGGTCATTGCTGATGTGTTTCCACTTTGGCATTGGGGCTTTAATGTTGTTTACTAAACAACGACTCGGTGGAATCAGATCAGGTTTTCTTTAGTCCTGATCTGTCAAACTCCAGAACTGAAAGAGGGCAGACCTTCTCTTTACCAAGACTGGATCAGAACCCTCCACCAAAACCTCAAATCCAAAAGAGACTCACCGTCCCTGAGGTACTCCAGTTCTGCGTCTGATCCCCATGAGACCCGATCCGCCCGTAAACCTTTCTGTAGCAGCGGGAAAACCCCTCGGAGACCTCGAAGGTACCCCGTGGATCCAGAGGAGTCCCATTTCTCGTCCTCCTCCCAGTCCCCCTCATAGTCCTGATCACTTTTGAGGCACCAGTCCTGGTCCTGGTCCTGCTCCTCCTCACCCATGTAAATATCAACGTCTGACTCGGAGCCAGTCTCCCAGTCCGCCTTGTCGGCGTAGTGGTCCCGCAGGGACCTGGGATGAGAGTCCCAGTCCCCAGCTGGACAATCCGTCTCTGCTTCAGAGTCCAGGTCTGAGGTGTCTCTGTCCCTGTCCTCGTCCACTGCCAGAGTCCTCCAGGGGCTGACCCAGACCACATCTGGAGCTGAAGATGATGATGATGGGTCATTCGGCACATCAGAATCATGAAACAGCTTCTGACGGGCGGTTCTGATGGAACCTGGACTCAGACCGCCGACTGTAGAGACAAGAGGCCGTTCGTTACGCTGAGACACCGTTCAGTTTCACGGTTTAGCTTTCTGCTTTTTGACTCTTCGGCTCTTATTTCAAACCAGGGCTATTCGACTGGCGGCCCGCGGGCCGGGTGACTTCAGTCCAGCCCACCAATGACGTCATAAGAAAATAAAAATATATATTTTGGGTTCTGTTTATTGAATTTATGATTCAATGCAACAAAACAAACAAATGTAAAACTTTGTTTATTTACAGAATGACTTTGCTGGCTGTCCGGCCCTCGAGCTGTTTTGTTGAACAGTCCTGTTTCAAACTCTTCGGCTGATCGGGAACGATGCTTTACGACATTTAGTTCGTGTAACTTTTATACTTTTAAATTATTTAACTTTAATTACAATTTATTTTTTAGTCTCTTTAAAAACGTTCTCTGAAATCTTCTTCTGTCTTCCTCCATTTTGGTTTACTTGCGCTCATTTTAGCTTTTAGCTACTGTCTTGCCAAATTAGGCTTATAGCTACAGAATAGCTAAATGTTTAGCTGAGAGTTGGCTAATTTAAGCTTTTAGTGTTTGTTTAGCTAATTTATGGTTTTATTAAGTTTTGCTAACTTGAGCTTTTAGCTACAGTTTTGCTAATTGAAGCTTTAACTTTTTGATAGTTTAGGAGTTAAGCTACTGTTTTTCTAATTTTCGGACAGTTCTATTTTTAAAGTTTTGTTTTCTAATAAATTTCAGGGGTCGTCGGCGCGCAGACTTTGGTTTTCTCTACTTTTTATTAAAATAAGTTTGATTTTTATTCAAACGTGGTTTCAAACGTAAATTCTCCACATTTAGCTCGCAGCTAGCGGTTCTGGTCCAACCTGCTCTGAGGGCTTTGGTGGTTTTCCTCCGGAGCTCTTTGGCCGACGCTCGTCTGTCCGGGTCCTTCTGGAGTCCGGACCGGAACACTTCGGCTGTGAAGTGGTTGCAGCTGGACGGCACCTCCCACAGAGGTGGAGGCTCGTTAGCGACCTGACAAACGAGACATAAACACGTTTGTTTGTTTACACTTGTTTGACCCAGAAACGAGCGGAGAGGCGTCCGACTGACGTGGAGACACAGCGGATGGGCGAAGTAATGAGTCCACGGCTGGCAGCCGTTGAGCAAGCACAGCAGCATGCAGCAGCTGCTCCACACGTCGGCCCGCGCACACACCGGGTCGCCTCGAGCCACCTCCGGGGCCATGTGGGACTCCGTGCCCGGGAGGGCGGCCCCTGCAGAGAAAATCATCTGAAGAATTAATGTCCGACGCTGAATCAACGCTCCTGCCTGTCCCAACATGCTCCTCTTCCTCACTTTCTTCTCCAGCTCTCAGGAAACTAAAAATACTTTTTTAGTCTGAGAGTCAGACGCCATCAACCCCGACAGTTTTTACATTAAAAATTGTGTTTTCCTCTAAACACACAGAAAACTTCATGTAAACGTCGGGAAACTGCAACAGCACAGTTTGAGGCGCACGTCTCCCTTTGAGAAATGGGTCCTAAATCTTTTTGAGGCCATAAAAATCTTTAGGTGAATCTGAGCCATAAAATTTTTGACCCGTGCTGAAGAGGAAAGTTTCAACATCGAGTGAAAAACATGGCAGGTTGAACTCACCCCTGAAAGCCTTGGAGCTCCGGCCGTCTTCATCCAACGTCTGCGAGAGACCGAAGTCACAGAGGAAGGTGTCTCTGCAGTCCGCAGACAGCAGGACGTTGTCCGCTGGAAGAAGGTGGACACGCAGGGGTCACGACTTGTCCCCACAACAACCGTCAGTCAGAAGGCCGAACCCACCTTTCACGTCCAGGTGGACCACCTTCATGTGGTGCAGGTGCTCCAGCGCTCCCAGAGTCTGATAGAGGTAATGCAGGGCCAGGTCTTCAGGGAGCCGGGTTGTCTCCTTCAGGAGCCGGGCCAAACAGGCTGGGGAGGTTCAGAGACTCCGGTTCATCGAGTTTCAGAGCAAAAAGCAGGTTTATGAAACGGGTCGGGTTACCTGGTTTCAGGTCCATGAAGAGCACCACGTTCAGTCCGTCTCTCACGGCTCCGAACAGATCCAGGACTCGAGGAGAACTCAGGGAACTCCAGGTCCTCACCTCCTCACTGCGGAACAGACCCAGAGGGATCTGACAGGAGAGCAGGAAACACGACGCGACAGAATTAATGCTGAGTCAGCTTTTATTACTGTGTTGATGCTGAGTCAGCTTTTATTACCACGTTCATGACGAGTCAGCATTTGTTACTATGTTAATGCAGAGTCATATTTTATGACATTTAACTGCCTTAATGCTACATTAAGCTTGTCTTTGTTACTTTTAGCTCTAAACTAGTATTTTTGCTGCTTTTAGCTTTTTACTATCAATACATTTTCCTTAGTGCTACTTTAGCTAGCTTTTAGTTATTTTAAGTTTTAGCTAATCTTTTGCAATATTTAGTTTTAAACTAGCCTTATGCCACATTTAGTTAGGTTTTTAGCTAGTGTTTCACAACTTTTAGTTAGCATTTTGCTACGTTTAGCATTTAGCTACCTTTTTTACAATTTTTAACTTTTCCATAGCATTTTGCTACTTTTGGTACTGCTGCAAAACAAAACTGAACCTTTTAGCTTAAGCTTCAGATTTTTCAGCTGATTTCGGCAGTCGTTCTCTCGAGCTTCAGGAGCTTCTTCACAAAGACCCGCCGGAGTTTTACCCTTTTGGCGGCACACTTGAAGCCGGTGCTTCGATCCTGGACACAGAACACGTCGCCGTACGAGCCGTTCTGGACGTGATGAAGAACGCAGAACTCCTCTCCCTCTCTGTAACGCTGGTTTCTGGGCTGCAGCAGCTAAAACACAGAACTCGACCCAGATCAGAAAGACTTACACCTTCTAGCACACCTGCAGTCATGTTGTTAGTTCTGTCGGCCATATTGAAATGTTTTGACTCCAACACCCAGTGACAGATTCAGTAACATCAGACATGCAGTTACACTGTCGCCCGCCTCACGGTGATAACCTACATGATGGAAGACGAGTCCTTCGTTGGCGGGTTTAGTCGTTCTCCAGACGTCCAGAATCTGTTTGACTGAATCTCTGAGCAGAGCCGAGACCAACGGCTTCGGTATCTGCGTCACTCGGCCCCTCAGCTTCTCCAGCACCGGGTCGGTGGTGTCGTCAGAACCAAAGGTCCTCTGGGACTCGCTGCTCGGAGCGTCGGACCACTCTGAAACTCCCAGCATGCTTTGCAGGAATTCAGAATCAGAATCCTCCTCTGTCTGAGGGGAGGAGTTAAACCCGGAGATGTGCATCAGGTCAAAGGTCAGATCTGAAGGACAGGACGAGTCCGACCAGCTCTCCTGAGAGTCTTCAGACGGGTCATCTGGGTCTGTCAATGTCCTGTGCAGCTGGTTGCCGTGGCAACAGGAGTCAGTGAACGGAGGCGGAGGTGGGATGATGCAAGAGGACGACGTCGTCTTCAGCCAGTCGATCTCCTGCACCCACAGACCCTGGATGACCGGCGGTTCCTGGCCTTCCTCAGGCCTTCTCTGGCAGCTCAGAGTCTTGTGACGACGTTTCCTGTGGTTCCTGAGGATTAGCTGCTCTTCATCCTCCTCCTCCTCACCAAGAACTCTGCGAACAACAGAAAACATTTAACTCAGATGTTTTCTGTCCGTTTCCAACTTTTTATTGGTTTTCACAGCAGCTGGGAGATTAAAGGAGAAGCAAGAAGACCTCATGGAAGACTTCCCACCTGGTGAGGCCTCCTCTCTGTAAGACTTCTGGCCTGGTTAGAACTTTTTTCCATATCATGAGTCATGTGGAGGCCTCTTTGAAACTGACCAGGTGGTGTCAATATATTTACAAAGTTCATAGAAACAGCAAAAGTTGATCAAAGTGCTTTATCGTGTTCATGTAGTCAAATTAAAATGAAAACCAGAAGAAGAACTGGCTCCATCTGGTTCTCAGACTCTGCCTGAATCAAACGCCTGAGAAAAGGACAAGTCTTGATCAAAGACTGAACGTCTCGACAGTCTCATCCATCCATCCATCCATCCATTATCTTCCGCTTATCCGGGGTCGGGTCGCGG
>JARVGV010000527.1:27883275-27897440 GCA_031762435.1 Hypsolebias longignatus | reverse complement strand
ATTTTTCCAAATTATTGGACAAAATTGGACATTGCGACCTATAGAAAGGAGCGACCTTTCAGGCGGCAAATACGGTAGTTTTCTTCTTGCTGTCACGCCAACATTTTGCTTCGTGATTATTAAAGCTTTATGTTTTCAAGCTCTGGTGTTGGTCTGCATTCCTGAGTCCAACTTATATTACTAAATGTGACAGTCAGGGAACAAGAAATTAAATATAACTCAACTACCAGCCAAGGCCCAAAGTAAACCTTTGAAAGGCTTCAGAAAGTCTGGAGGAATATTGATCAAGACCAATTAGGAAGATTGCAATTATATCTGGTGCAATTGTATCTGGCTTTATCCACAAAGCATAACGAAATGAGGGATGATTCAAAGTTCTGTCTGATACTATGAGTTTACAGTAAACTATTCATATCAATGCCATTTCATTTGTTGTAGCCTTTTCAACAGAAACTATGCCGATTTCTGAAGCATCTAACTGTTTTTTGTTTGTTTGTTTGTTTGTTTTTTAAAGTGAGCAACAAGGGTCACATCAGGACCAGAATTAACCAATCAAATCATAATAATTTAATTTAAGCCCATTTGACTGGGTTGCCATAAACCTAACTTATATTTTATATTTTAATGCTTTACCTCGAGCATATTGTTAACAGAAAAATTTGGCTGGTCATCTGCACAGGCGTGTTTTTGTTTTGTTGACAGACCAGCTGGGAGTGAACTGGAAATAAAGTGAGCAGTTGGTCCAGTGGCTAACTGCTGGTTCATGCAGGTCGCAGGTTTAAACATGATCCACTGATTTCTAGGGTTTCTCTTTCTCCTCCTTTGCTTGTTTACAGGCCTGCTGTCACGCCATGCTGCACACCTGGAATCACTTCCTCCTCATCAGTGGAATGCATAAAAGCTTCAGTGATCCAACACCACCCCCCTTGTTTCTTGGACATTTCCTCTTTCCCATGGTCATTGTTGTAGTGTGGTTGACACTGAACTTAACTCTGTGTACAAAGTGTTTTTAGCAACTCTAAGATCTTTCTGATCTTCTGTGAACTTTACTAATGAAGTATTTTTGTTTAGATGGGAAGTTTGGTATGGGGTTTCCACCATTTTATTTTAGCTAACTTTTCTCCTGTTTTGTGGCCAGGGAGCTTAGGAATCATAGTTTTTGTTTTGTCAGAAAAAAGGTGACTCCAGAAGAGTCATGCTTGTCAGTTGTTTTGGCCTTGGAGACCCTGAAGTTCATGGCTTCCCTTCTGTCTGTAATTCCCCAAACCAGGGGTCTGCAACCTTTACGATCAAAAGAGCCATTTCTGCCCCTTTGTTCACTAAATTAAATGTGTCCGGAGCCACAACACCTGCTACAACTGGGATTCTCAACTGGTGGCCCACAGACCACTTTAAGTTGGCTGGAGGGTGCTTTTCTGGACAGTAGGGGTGATTTTATAAAACTTAAAAATATCTAATGATTTTTAACATTTATTGATATTTTTACACTCTAAGACAAAATAAAAGACTGGATTCTGATAAAGAAGGAACAAATAATATAGTTTTTGCCCAGTTTCTAAAAACTAAAACAATAAACTGCATTCTTATGTGATTTTTACGCATCCAAATTACGTATCCAACTTTGAAGAAATAAAGCATAAAGTGAAAGTGAGTATGCTTTACTCCTTGCAATGTTTCTAGAATTTATATATTTGTTAATTAATTAAAGGAAAAATGCTAAAACAAGCCCTTTAGTTGTTATAACAACCAGTAAAATTCAGTTTTACGTCAGTTTTGGTCAAAGCCTGAAAGAGCCGCTGCAGAGGGACTAAAGAGCCACACGTGGCTCCAGAGCCGTAGATTGCAGACCCCTGCCTTAAAGAAAGCCATCTTTGTGAAGAGAACCTGTCCATCTTTAAAAAGGGGCGAAGCCTCCATGTTCAACTGTCCCCCTCCTACAATGCTGTTATTGCTAGCATCACTCAGCCCTCTGTGAATAGCAAGCGGCCATCACGGCACTAACGATCCATCATTAGACTGATGGTCCTTCTTGATCATGTGAACAGCTGGTGCTGGATGTCAACAACAAACTGGTTGATCCACCATGAGAAGGTGCTGGTTATAAGACAGAGTTTGTTGCAGCTCCTCAGACTGAAGAAGTCTTTTGGATAAAAAGCGAAACGTTTCAACAAGAAGAACCCGTCCAGAGGACCTGACCCAACCTGGTCAGATTATCTACTTGGCTTAATGAGCAGCATCAGGACCGTTTAAGACATCCTGATGCTGCTCAAGTTTTAACAACAGTTTTAAGACTTAAATGTTTATTTTGTTTTACAAAAATGGAATAAAAGTGGAGGATTTAACTAACTTTACCTTCAAATGCTGTTTTTTTGTTTGACTGATCTAAATATCTAGCTTAATAAACTGTTAAACATCGGTGGAGTAAAATAATTAAAACACCATCTAATTAAGTTTTGTATTTAAATGACCTTGTACAATCTACATATTAAAGTTATAGTAAAAGGTTATAAAATAAAATAAAACACGTGTTTTTGAACATAACCTACATATCAGTTTCTCACCTCTTCTGGCTCGATGAGTTTGAACTCCATCCCGCGGCCGGTCCAGGCGATGAAGTGGGAGTTGGACGGGTCGTCCAGCAGAGCCACCAGGAACTGCCAGAGCTGCAGCGAGCCTCTGCGCTGGTACGACGGGCCCTCGCGGTACAGCCCGGCCTCTTGCTTGATGTCACCTGCACAACAGGAAACAACTGATTTGTAGCTGAAAATGACTGAAGTCTTCCATTTCCAGGGCTGGGCTCACCTTCAACCTTCTCTGGTACCACGCAGGTGTCATCGTAGAAATGCCTCGCCACTTTGTCAAACATACAGCCTTTAAAGAACAAGACACAAAAGGATCATTCAATGTAAGGCTCAGCACAAAGCAGCATCATGAGATCCACATGCTGGTACCTTCGGTCCTGTTAGCGTGAGCCAGGTAGCCGTCTTGTCGTAAGTAGACAGAATGGCAGCTAGGCACTTCTGCTGAGAACCAGACAAGAATGAGAGTGAGTGTTAAAAGACCCAAAGGCGGCATTAAGATTACTATCTCAGCTCTCTGAGAGCCTGTTCACTCAATGCACCAGTGGCTCTGATTAAAGGAAATGCCCTCCGGCGACGGCTGTGCACCGGTTAGCAGCCACAGGCGAACACACTGTAGCACGGCTAATACTCGCCCGCGGTGTCTCCACACGGCGACATGATGTAAGTTCTTCATAATGCAAGACAATGCTGCTTTGGCTTTAAATACAAAAACTGAATCAAAAACATAGAGATTAGCTTTTTAACACTGGTTATTGTGCAGTGACGGCATGTTAGCTAATGCTAAGCTACGCTAACATGTTGCACAATGAGAATATGCTCTTATTATCTAGTTGTAAAAATAAAAACACACTGGATCAATGAAGCAAATTAGTTAAAAATATTGAAATGTGTAAAATCTAATTTAAATAAATGGTAATATGGAATCTTTTAATCTTCACAGTGATGTGGTTTGATTCGCTTTTTGTTCATTTCAACAGTGGCCATCTTTAAAATTACACTTTTCGCTAAACAATCCAACTTTGATCTCACAAATAACATTACTGCATTTACTGTAAAGAATTAAACAATTAAAGAGAAATATTTTTATATTTACATCTGAGTTTTAGGATTAAAATCAAAATTGTTTTTACACTAAACCCGATAAAGAAAAAACACAAACGTTCTTCCAAACCTGACGTATCTGTTCAGATTTTATTTTTATTACGGCAGCTGAGGCTCATGGGTGAGATTTTACTGAGCAAACTCTAAAATAACATAAAGCATCTCATCTTTATTCCTCACAAAACTTCCTTCAGTCCTTCAAAATGAGTCTCAAGCATTAACTGTGTTGATGATTAATGAGCTGAATTTTATCGTACAGTTTTATCATTATCTTGTTAAACTCATAATGCTGCATAAACTGTTATTTGGAGAAGTTATCAACAGGTTGTGCGTCAGTGTGTTTGTGTTAAAAAAAAAAAAGAAGTTTTGATTAAAACCTAATTTGAAGCATAAAGTCACTCCAAAACATTTGGCTCATAGCTCTTCACACTATGATGGTATTCCATCCATCCATTATCTTTACCCGCTTCTTCCATGTTGGGTGACGGGGGTCGCCAGTGCCCATGACCAGCAGTCACTGTGCGAGGGGCGGGGGACACCCTGGACAAGTCTCCAGTTCATCACAGGGACACACAGACAAACAACCATTCTCTCTCTCTCACTTACCTAGAGACAGTTTAGAGTCACCATCAGTCTAACGTGCATGTTTTTGGTCTGTGGGAGGAAACTGGAGAAAACCCACACAGCACGGAGAGAACATCCAAACTCCACCCAGGAAGACCCCCGGACCGGGATTTGAACTGGCAACCTTCTTGCTGAGAGGCAGCAGCTCTACCAGTTATGTCACCGTGCTGCCCCCATAATGTTATTATTATATATTTTTTTAATTAATTTGAGACGGCGCAACGTCGTTCTTGAAACGCTGCTTCAACAGTTTTTACATCGTCTCAACTTTATTCTTGAAAAAGCATTTTGACCTCATTCTCAACAGTGAAACTAAAACTTACATACTCATTTTCTTTTCTGAGGGTCCCTTATATAATTTTTCATACGTTTAGAGATGATGGGACAGTTAGGTGTAATTTTCAGACCATATTTCTCAGATGATGAGCGATCTGAGTTTTAAGCTGATCTTCAGAAATGAGGTCAGCTAATCACCGATATACAACACAGTCTTTATTTTTATTTATGATTAATTACTTTATTTCAATAAAGGTGTATTTAAAAACCTTCTGATGAACTTTTACATGTAAAAACAACATATACAAGTGCATTTCAGAAGTCCTTCACTACTTCAAGTTTCGTTTTTTGTGGACTTGCTCTTCAAGGTTTTTCAAAATAAGATTGGACATGACACACAATTGGCTGATTGATGGATGGACTGTACAATCGACATGGAATTTTAATTTAAAATAAATTATTTAAAATTATTTAGCACCTGCAGCACCTTTGTGTAGCCCACACTGCAGGATAAACTTCCTGCTGCAGCTGATCAGCTGTTCTCCGTGCAGAGCGGAGAAGTGGGCGTGGCCAAGAGCACTTGCAGGTAGCTGAGAGCAGCGGAGACAGGGAGCTGAAATCATGACATACTGTGTCTTTTAGAGCATTTAGAAACATTGTTTAGAATATTGCAAGAGTGTGAGAAGAGTTTAAAAACACATATATACTATACACTAAAATAAACTACAACTTACTACTTGTACTACAATTCCTACTTTGCGGTTTTTCACTTATCGCAGGTCTTCAAGGTACAAATCCCCTGCGATAAACGAGGGACTACTGTATTTAGCCTTTTCTGTTATTTTTATCTAATAGAAAATGAGTTGATCTCATTTTCTATCCTTTAAATCTTTAGATGTGTTTACAACCTTTTACTGCTCCTTTCATATTTGTTCCGCGTTTTTCAGCTTCCTTGTGCATATTTAAACTTTTTTTCAGCTACTTTCAGCTAAGTTCAGCTGTTTTATGCTCCTTTCAGCTTATTTCAGCAAGTTTAAGCTTTTTCTGCTATTTCAGCTTCTATTTAGATGTTTTTATGCTATTTTATTTCTAGTTCTGTATTTTATGAGCTCATTTCAGCTCCTTCCACTTCATTCTGGTAGTTTAAGCATCTTTCTTCCTTTTCAGCTACATTTCAGCTATTTTCTTTTCTAATTTCAGCCTTTTTTAAGCTAATTTCGTATTTGTTGTGCTAATTTCTGCTTATTTAAACCTAATTCAGCAAACATGTTCTGTCTTCTGCTAACTTAGGCTTGTGCTTCCAGTTCAGCATGGTTCACGGTTTCCATCCGTTTGCAGGTTCCATTCAAACTGCATTTTCACAGGACGTGCAGTTTCTCTAGTTTAAGGTTTATAAAGTGTTCACGGCTCATTTAATACCTGTATTATTAACTACGAGCAGCTCGTAAGTGTCTGCTCATTAAAAAGTGGCACCATTTTCCACAGAGCCCACATCAGAGGTCTGAAGTGCACCGAAGGTCTGAGATTGTTCCAGTTGAACTTTGTTGACCAGCGGGAATTGAAGGAGCAGAGGAACCAAAGCTCGGGTCGAGGGGACGACGTTAATATTTCATTCTGCTTGTCTCTGTGCTCCCAGGTGTTCGCCGTGGCCGGCCTCCTGCCGTCGGCCTCTTCGGCTGACCTGACGTGTGAAGCTCTGCTCATGCTGGCAGGAAACATCTCATGTAAGCACTAACTGGACGCTTATTACAGCGGGATTTAACGGGCGTTTTTACAGGCTCTTTAAAGGCGCTTATTTCCCAGAGCTCTCCGACCTCTGCGCGCAGAACGCTCGACTCGCGAGGCTCAATTGATTTTCAGTCTTTTCCTTTATTCACATAACAGCTAAATGCCAAAGCCTCGTCTTCTGTCTCAACTTGACCTCGGTGGGTATCGGCAAGCTGTCTTTGTATATTATTCCATATTTGTCAGACCTTACAAGCACACACAGAGTCGTCAACGAAATGCCTGGAAAGCACAAGAAAGCAGTTTTAATTGGCTTGTTTCAGATCATGTTTGTAAAGATTTTCAGAGGCAGTTCCTAATGAGCTAATATTTACGGTTTTACAATCGCACCGCAGGAAATTTGACCTGCTACTGGATCAAAATATCAAATATTAAAAATAACGTTATTAAAATTAATTAGTTAAACACGTAAGCATGGAAATTTCCTCAAGTGGTTAATTTTAATTTATTTTTTCCTGCTGACTCAATAGGTTGTAATCAGCAAATTGTCATTCCAGTGAAACTATAACTAATTGTTTAATTAAACTGTTTACGAGCGACTAAAATACTGTAAAAATTAATATCATTCATGGTTCTTAGAGCTATCAAATGTAGGCTTATTTTTTTCTATCTTAAATCCAATAATTCCTCATACCAAAAGACGCTTTTTATACTTTAATTTCACGGTTTTGCGTCGAGAAGTCGATGTTTCTGACATTCACTTTAAAGATGAACCCGAGGTTTTCCTCTTATCTAAACTCCAGGACAGTTGTTTACCGGCGCCGTTCCTAGATGACCCATTTTCTGATCTAACGCCCACATTGTGGCAGGATTATCATCCGATCCTCCAAATTAAACCACACAATACATCCCACGGTGCAGCTGAGCGAGGCTGAGACACGGCACCGTTGCTTCCATTCAGCCCCGAATATCTCCAGTTAAATATAAAGCAGGCACGTTATTGTGGATGGGATTTATTTATTTTACCGTGCGTATGTGATGCTCAGCTCAAGGCCAAGGATGATGCTTTCTATCGTTTATCTCTCAAACTTTACATTTTTGACAAAACATGTTCCTCTGGTGAAAAATCAACCACCTTGAATAATACTTAAAAATATATATTTTGTCCCCATTATACAATTCATTTATTTTTAGCTACCTCAGCCTGAAATACAAATAAATAAAATTTAAATGACTTTTTCACCATGTTAACTCTTTAAGGGGGTTTAGTTTTACAATACAACACAATTTGTTGCCGTGGAAAAAGCGATTCCCAAAACAACCAGGTGTCGATTTCATCAGGTACATTACAAAGTTTTGGAGAACAGCCAGCGAGATCATTGCCTTCACCTGTCTGAGTCTCTGACCTGTTCGGACTGCCTGAACTGAAAATGTCACTTTTATAGACACCCCCCCCCCCCCGACCACCACCACCACCACCACCACCACCCTGGACAACAGGAGTCAGCTGTAGTCGGCCGACTCGGCAGACGTGGATAAATCCTCAGGCTGTGTGCACGTGGGTCTACTACCAAATGTTTACTCGTGTACAATACAAGTGTGTTTTGGTTCTTTACATCCAAACTAAAACAATGTAATTGAATGAGACCGGACTGGACCATTAAAATGTCCACACATGATGGACGCACCAGACAACCCGTCTGTGACTGTGGCGACCCTTACATGTAAAAGCAGAGATCACCAATTTGTTTAATATAAAAATCATAAAGAAAGGGAGGTAAAAAATACATAAAAAATATTTTATTATATGATAAATATTGGATCAAAAATGCATTTATAGTGAATATGATCGATTTTTTATTACCATAAGGAACGCTAGAAGATAGTAACGTTACGTAGGTGTTTCAAACTAAAGCGCTGGTCACGGTAACTAAAAATAGATGTTTTTGTTTTCCAAGTCGATGTTGGCCTCGAGAACATCGACTTCATTTGGTTTACATGGTCTGAAGCGTTGGAGGTGGCCATCGTGCACACAGTCTGCAGCGCTGTTTCTCCGACATCTGGGACTTTGGAGAGTCCCAACGATTCCCTGACTTCATCCCTGATCAGATCTGACAAAGTAAACACAAGCAAGGATCTTTAGGTTTTGTCAGAGTGGTAGTGTTTGTTGACAACCAAAAAATATAGAAAAACTAAACCACAAGCAAATAAATTCATTTATGTGTTCCCATACCGTGTTTGTTGCATTCCCTCCCTACACTGACCTTTAATAACTGGGAAAAATAAAACAGGTAAAATGGAAATAATAATAATAATAATAATAAATCAGGGTAAAATCAACATTTTGTTTACTGCTTCCCCCATAATCCAACTTTTAAAACTATAAAAACTATTAGTTTTAAGCTGTTCAGGACATTTTTTATGTTTTTCTCACCACATTTATGTGTGAAAACAACGGTTACAGGAAAAGGTGATGAAAGCTCCAAATTGAGTGCCACCTTTTGCCCAAGGGAACATCCTTATTTCCGGATCTTTTTCTGTTTAAATCCTCCCGAGTTATAACAGAAAAAAATGTCCCGACCCCCGGGTCATGTTCATATTTGCTGTCCTGTCTTCGATTGAAAGGTCCGACGTTTACTGCTGCCGTTTAACGCTCACCTTTTGTAGCTGTTGGGATGAATTCAGCATGATTATATTTTTAATGTGTAAATAAAAATGGAGCTTTCTGATGAAGCTGTCTCTTGTTTGGATTACAGTGCAGTCCCTGGTCGCCTCCTGGAACCAAACCCTGAGCAACACCACGAGCCAGTGGAGCGGTGAGTCGGACACGCCAAGATGTGTTAAAAAACTGATTTCCCACAAAGCCCAAACAAAACAGAGCCGCTGTGGAATACACACAAGAGTAACAACACACAAGTTTGATCCAAAACCCAGATTGTTAAAGCTAACATCAAAGACGAGAGCGGAGCTGGAAATAGATCCAACACCGGAGACGATGCTCCGCTCAGAGAAACAAAGCGCTGGAGAAGTCATTAAAATCTGAACACATGAACGCATCATTCAGCTCCCTGGTTTATTACAGCGCCGTCTGAAATTCATGGTGTGTGTTTGTAGTCACGACTGACGTTTCCGTCCCCTCGCTTCAGGCTCGGGAACCTACTGCGACACCTCCATCGACGGCATCGGCACCTGCTGGCCCAGGAGCAGCGCCGGTCAGTTGGTGTCCCGGCCCTGTCCGGAGATGTTTTACGGCGTCAGATACAACACGACGAGTAAGTCCTCGCCGTCTGCTCCAAACAACAACCCCCCTCCCACAGCTGTTTCATTTCCCTCCAGAGAAAAGGCTGCGTGAGAAATTAGCATACAAATTAGCAAGAGACTTTAAAAGTGTAAGAAAAACAAACCACGATAGAGCAGAAAGTGCCCGAGGACGGGAGCTCAAATCGACATGACTCAAAGATAATATCTTCAATTCAGAGCTGAAATTTACCTGATAAATCTCTTAATTATGCAAATATTTCTTATTTATTCGCAACCAAAATACAGAAGAAACTAGTTTGTTGTCTCGAAACTTTAGTTCAGAAACTTAAAAAAAAGAAAGAAATCCTATGTGGTGTTTCATTATTCATTACTATAATTAATTATAATTTTGTCATTATTCTTTGTTTTCAGTAAAATCTTCACGTATTACATGGACTAATTTCAAAGTTACAAATATGACTAATAAAATCTGCACCATACTTTCCTCATATTCACAAATGTTTCCCTAAAATTAAAGATACCGTAATTTTCAGACTATAAGCTGCTACTTTTTTCAAACGCTAAACACCACGGCTAATACATGCTGCAGCTAATTTATGATTTTTTGTAATATATTTTTTTGACGAGCTAACGAGCTTCCTTCCTCCAAATAATTTAGTCTCGTCACAGTCGGGCGCTCACAGAGCTGCACAATACACGTCTCTCTTGGGGGGTGGGTCCTCGTGATTCAATGAGACTAATAAAGATAAAAAAATAATTAAAAAAAATCTGTCCAATGAAACTACCGAACAGGTCACAGTGGACCAATGAAACGAGGAGGGGACAATGGGAAGTTCTCGAAAGGCAGCTGCGTGACGAAGGACAGCACAAGCTTGTGCAGGAGGAAGATGAAGACGGCAATCAATGACTTTTTGTTAGGCTACAGTATTTTTTATTTTTTAAGCAGCCGTGTTACTGACACTTCAGAAAAAACATTTATGGCACGTATTTGTGTATGTATTTTATTAATGTTTGAAAAAAAATTCAGTGTAAATATCTCATGTTACAACATGGACACGTGGCTTATAGAGATGCGCGGCCTACATATATATATTATTATAATTTTTTTATTTAGTAGGTGTGGCTTATATTCAGGTGCCTTCAATAGTCCGGACATTACGGTATTAAGCAAAGTTTGCGACTGGATGCTTTCTATGTGTTTGTTTAGCTCTGGGAAATGCTGAAAGCACTCTAATTTAGTAAAATATTAAACTTATCAGCCATATTTGTTTTGTTGTTATTTATGCTGCGTGTGGACCTGCATTTCATAACTGTATTTAATCAAATCTGGGAAACTACTATAATTAATCAAATCTGGAAAACTACCGGCGTAAACTCATTCTAACTGTGCATTTGATATAGTTCAGGATAAATTTTGTTCAAGATATTTTATATTTAATATTGTATTTTATAGTGTGTCTTTAAAACTCTACAGTCAATCAAAATGACATTATCTGATATGTTCCAGATTTCTTTATGAGTTTTATTTTAAACCGAAGCGAAGATGCTGTATCAGCTCTGTAAATTACATCTAATCCTCCCGAAGGAGAATCTGCTCTCAGCATTAATAATTCATGTTTACATTCACCATCTGTGACGGGCTGGTTTTATTTCTCACGTTGTGCGTCTTGTGTGGCGAACGTTGCTCTCTGAGGTGCCTGCTGTTGGAGAACAGGAAGAAGGAGCGTTGTTTTGTCGTCTGTTTACGTGTCTGAATGTTCGCGAACAGGATTTTCCAACAAAATGTCTTACAGATGTCAAAGTAAAGACTCGGCTTGGTGGTTTAAAACATTTATGAAGAGGTGAAAACGGACAACTGAGAAACTGTCAGAGGTCGTATTTCCTGCAGACCTTAAGCATGTGAAGTTATCTGATCGGAAAAAGATCAGAACAACTCGTTTGACCTTGGTGTCAACCCGTATCTAATCCAGAGGCTAATGGCAGCCGAGGCTAATGACACTGCTACACTGAGGCTTCATGTCAGCTGATGTCAGCATATCTGAAGTCAAACCAGCAACCTTCAAGTCTTAAGTGCATCCATATTACGGTCTCTATAGCCCGCCTGGAAATGTCAGAGAGCACAGATATCCAGGAATAGTACCTCCATTTACTGTGATTTAGATAGCTTCTTGTTTGACAGATCAGCATGCTAAAATAGGTTCACAGCCTCCAAAACGTGCACGTTTTCTGATATTTTTTCATTTATAAAACCGTAGCCTGCCTGATGGTGCTCCTTTACATTTACCTGAGGGTTAGCTACAAGCGTAGCGTTGATGGAGTTTGGTGCTAATGTTCATGTCTCCCTCAGGGAATTTTTTATAAACCTCTTGTTTATAAACCTCTTGATTATCTCATGCTGCTGATTATCTCATGCTGCCGATTATCTAATGCTGTTGATCATCTCATGCTGCTGATCATCTCATGCTGCTGATTAGCTTATGCTGATGATCATCTCATGCTGCTGATCATCTCATGCTGCGGATTATCTCATGATGCTAATTATATAATGATACTGATTATCTCATGCTGCTGATTATCTCATGATGCTAATTATATCATGTTGCTGATTATCTTATGCTGCTGATGATCTCATGCTGCTGATCATCTCATGCTGCGGATCAGCTCATGCTGCTGTATTCATTCATACCTTCTGCTCACCACAGGCTCATGTTCGGGCTGCTGTTGTATTGTTTTACATTATTAGTGTTTGGCGTATATCTTAGATCTTTTAGCGTATCGTTTGGCGTTCATTTAGCGTATATTTTTGTGTATATCTTAGATCCTTATATAATGTTTTTTAAAATACTTTATATGTTTGCTATTGTTGGGTGTAACTGAGACCTTGAGTACATAATTTCGTTCCAGCTCATGTACCACATGTGATGCGAATGACAATAGACTTGACTTGGACTTGTTTGTTTGGCACTATTATAATCTACAACATTTTATTTTATCTAGTCTAGTTTCTGATCTTTTAAACTGGACAGTAGTTAGACTGGTGGCAATGCTAATAAGCTAATTTTAATGTGCTAACAAGCTACTTTTCTACACTTGTTTAGCATCAGCGTGGTAACTTTAGCATGCTAACGCATTAGTTTTAAATTTAGCTGATATGATCCATCTGGGTGATTTGTGTCTTTTTTATGGTAAACAAAAGTACGTAAGTTTCTTTTACAACTTTTATTTCCTAAAAAAAAAAAAAAAAAATCCATTGTCACTTGCTAATAGATGCTAACATTTATCTTGAACACCTGATTAGCATTAGCACTGCATCAATATTAGCATGGTAACACAATTTTAAAAAAATATAATAAATAAATGGTGAGACAAAAGTTATAATATACTGTACTGTAATGCTAAATAGATCCTTATGTTAATACGTACTTAGCAGTTATTGAGTAAATTTGTTTTGACTACAAGTTTGTTTTTTTTTGCTATGATGTTTGTCTCTACAGCCAAGTGAGGCTAATTGTTAGCCCATTAGCTTATAGTTGATCTATGAAGATTACTTGTTTTAAATGAAACAGAAGTAACTTTGTACATTTTGTCTATTTTTCTCAAAAAAAAAAAAAAACTGCTAATGTTGCTAACATGCTAACAACTTATACTTGGACATCTGCTTAGTATTGGTACTTTAGCACCGTTAGCATGCTAACATAAGTTCATTTGTTAAAGTTGACAAAATACATTTATGTTTAATTTGTTTTTATTTTTATATTCAGCCGTTATTAAGCAGCATTTGTTTGGACTCAGTTTAAACATCTTTTAGCTCTGATTTTGTACTCAGCCTCATAAGTTTTAGCCATTTAAGTGATAAATTATCCAAAGAGTAACTCTTTGTGTTTTTGCTGCCTTTTGATAAATAGAATGTTTATATTCTTCTATTTTTCTCTTTAAAGAAACTCAGCCAGTTGGTAACATGCTAAAGTTGGACACCTGCTTAACATTTGTGCTTTAGCACTGTTAGCATGCTAACATGTATTTTTTTGAAGTAGGAAAGGGAAATTAATGTTGAACTTGTTGGAAAATAGCTTCTCATGTTTTTATCTATAAACTAAGGAGCAACATTTATTTGGACTCCTAACATAAATGTTCTTTTTTGCTCTACAACCTAAAGAGGCAGCCTTTTAGCGCTTTAGCTGATAAATGGTCCACAGATCTCACTCGTTTGTGGCTCTATTTTTAACAGAAGTGACATTTCAGACATCTTTTTTTCCTCTTGAAAACGTCTGCCAGCTGCGGCTGAAAATAAAGCTGTGAGGACGCAAAGGGTGAAGCAAAACACAGAGTCTCAGATGGATAAACAAGTCACGCTCACCATGCAGCTCTGAAGCTGAGGGGAGCTGCAGATTCTTGTCGTCTTGTAGAGCTGGACGATAATTCGATATCGATATATATCGCCGATATACTTTTTTTCGATAACGATAATATGAATTTTAAGCATTTTTCGATATTTTACAGCGTTTCATTGACGCTTTTTTTTTTTTTTCTGTTCGGGTTGAGGCGGCTGCTTCAGCTTCAACCCGGACAGAAAAAGCTGCGACACATACGTAAGTG
>JARVGV010000527.1:27824541-27837186 GCA_031762435.1 Hypsolebias longignatus | reverse complement strand
CACCAGAGCGCCAAGTTCAAAATGACTTTGGATGAAATTTTAATATATTTATCATTTTGTTTGCAAAAACGAACATATTTCAATAATACAAGATTTATATGTTGTGCCATTTTATGCAAAGCTCAAACATCATGTCACAGACACTTTAAGACTGGAACTTTGAGGCTAAAACTAATTGTGTGCATGTTTCTACATCTGAGATCCTTTTGTCTTCTGTACGTTTTCAGTAACTCAGTCCACCATTTTGGATTTATTTCAACAGCTCATAAATCAAAATGTTCGGCTCATTCAGGACATTCCTGCTGTGACTTTTGCTATTTGTGCATTTTTATTTTTTTAATATTTAGCTTTTTCTTCCATGTTTTTTCCTCAGTGATAATGAATAGAGCTCACCCTGTCTGTTGTTTACAACATTTTACAGCTTGTTTCAGCTGCTTTCAGTTTATTTCAGCTTCTTTCAGCTGTTTTAAGCTCATTTAGACTTTTTTCAGTTCATTTCAGCATCATTCAGCTCATTTCAGCTGCTTTCAGCTTCTTTCAGCTGTTTTCAGCTGTTTTCAGATGCTTTCAGCTCATTTCAGCTTCTTTAAGCTCATTTCAGTTCATTTCAGCATATTTCAGCTCATTTAATCTTCTTTCAGCTTCTTTCAGCCGCTTTCAACTCCTTTCAATTAATTTCAGCTTCTTTCAGTTCATTTCAACTTCTTTCAGCTCATTTCAGCTGTTTTCAGCATTTTTCAGCTTTGGAGCTGATTTAACAGAAAGGAGCTGAAGGAAGCTAAATTAGCATAAAGAAGCAGAGCAGCAGCTGAAACAAGCAGTAAAATGTTGTAAACAGCTCAAAGGTTCTGAAAGATGTGGACAGAGTGTCGTTCTTCATCTATGAGAAAAACATGGCTGACAAAGCTAAATGTTTCAAACAATAAAAAATTTCATGAAAACCAAAAGTCACAGCATGAATGTCCTGAAGGAGCCGAACGTTTTGAGTCATGAATTGTTGAAGTGAATCCAAAACGGTGGAACCAGTTGTGCTGAAAAACGCATGGAAGAGAAACAGAGCTCCGTCGTGAGAATAAAAACATTTAGATTATTGAGATTAAAACCAAACGTTCATCACTAAACTGAGTAACATGCAGGAAACACCCAGGCTGCCATGAACTGGGCTCTGTCCACCAGTGTCCCTGTCCACCAGTGTCCCTGTCCACTGCGAGGACAGTTTTGTGTTACTGCAGACTGAGAGGACCAAGAAACAAAATCCGCCTCCAAAACCAAGAAGACAAATGTCTTCTGGAGAAAAGTTTGATGGACAGACCTTGATCTGTTTGGACATAAAGACCAGACGTCTTTTTAGATGAGTCAGAGTGAGGCTTTAGGACCTGAGAAGACCAGACCAGCTGTCAGGCATGGTGGAGGCCACATCATGCTGTGGTACAACATGAGAAGAACTTTAACGTCTTCATCTCAAAGCAACAGCTGGATGGTTCAATCTTGGACCCAGTAGGGTCCAACAGGGATGGTTCAGGGATCCTAAACATCACATCTGGTTTCTGATTGGATAAATAGGGCTGACATCACTCCTCTGGCTCCGCCTTCCCAAAGCTCCAACCTCTACCCCATTGAAGACTTATGGACCGTTCAAAATGTCTTTCAGGAAGCCACCCAGTTTGAAGGAACTCTACCAGAACCTTGCTGATGGGACAAAAAGCCACATTTAACCCAATCATAGTGAGATGTTTTATTTATTTGGGCCTTTAGAGAAAGTCCACGTTAAATTTAAACGTGTTTTATTAAACTCCTTCAGTGATTCATACGTTCATCAACAAACTGTTACACTGAAGTCCACAGCAATGACCCGGTCTCTGGCCAAGACTGTTCTTGTCCCGCCCAAAACTTCTGATCTGCTCAAGATAATTTAACAAACCTTCATACACATCTGCACCATCGCTAGACGGAGTGTCCCGTACACTTTCCATGACCCCAGCTTCAATGTTAAGGTCATAAATCAAGGTTACAGGTTATTCCATCTGCTCCCTAACAGGTCTCTCTTGAAAATGAGTTCTCGTGGCTCAGTGAGACTAACCTGGATAAATAAAGGTTAAATGAAATTCAGGGTCTTTGCTTGTTGCTATGGATTTCTGTACAACAGTTTGTTGACGGACGTGTAATGAGCCGTAAAATCCTTGAAGCTGTGGAGCGATGAATCGTTTGACCACGGGAAACGAAACGGTTCATCCAAATCCTTGAAACCTGAACGTTTAACATCGATCTCCCTGGCTCCTGTAGAAAGGAACAGAACCTGACGTGTTGTCTTCGCTTTTACCTCACAGGTATTCCCTTCCCCATCATCGTGGCGTGGGCCATCGGGAAGCTGTACTACGACAACGAGAAGTGAGTCTCTGCTTTGATGTCTGAGGTGAAAGCTCTGCCCAGAACCAGAAAACACCAAGACGACGAGTGCGTAGTAACTTTCTGCTGGAACCTCTTTAGCATTGCAGAGCGTCCGTTGTGTTTGTCAGGCCGGCTCAGTTCGCCTTTTAATTGGGAGGATGACGATTCCTGGAGCTGCTCTGCAGCAGGGAATAAACGAGCGGCGGAGTCTGGAGCCTGCAGGTCCCACCTCTGCTGCCGCTGAAGGAACTGAGTGGCGTTTTCTTTCATTACCATGAACGTCTGCGCTGTGTTTGATCATAATTCACCTCCACACGGACCGTCCTGCAGCCGGACAGACTCTCCCAACGTGTCGGCTCTAATGGCCGAGCGTGTTGACCGTAGAGCCTCGGCTTGTTTGCCCATTAGCTGCAGAGATCCAGTCTGCAGAGGAATGTAAACACAGATGCAGATCTGAAACATAACAACTCTGAAGCTGCTTTAATGGTTTGTTTTTTATCTCTGAGGCTCTTCTGTGCACATTTTAAACACTCGGGGCCTTTTTCTTCGTGTGTTCTGGTAAACTGTTTTCAACGACCCGTGAACGTCACAACAACCTTCTTCTTCCAGGGAACTTTTCAACTCTGGTTTCTGCACAACTTGCAGACGTACGAGTGGAAAAAAACCATTTTGCTCCACCTTCTACTGCTCGCCGCGGTCGTGTCAAGAGGCAACAGGTCCAGGAGGGGAGCCCAGACCTCTGTCTCCCCAGGGACACCCTCCAGCTCCTCCTGGGACCCAAGGTGTCCCCAGACCAGAGAGGATATAGTCTGGTCTGGAACTGCAGAGTTCTGGATCTGCCCGGTGGTCTCTTACCTGTGGGACGTGCCGGGAGACCATCTAAAGGGACGCAGCGTAATCACATGAAACCCCTTCAACTGACTTCTTTCGATGCAGCCTTGATGATGGAGCTCCTGAGCCCCCCACCCTATGAAAGAAGTTCACCTCATCTACTTGGATCCAGGATCTCCTTTCAGTCCTGATCCAAACCTCATGACCACAGCTGAGGGAACATAGACGGACCAGGAAATCTTTGAATTCACGTCTTCCTGACCGAAGCAACGCCCTCATTACTGAGGACGAGGTCCAGGTCCATGGATCCATCTCCTGCTCCATCCCACCATCCCTTGGGAACAAGACGCTCAGATTCCTGAACTCCACTCGGGTACTGTTTCTTCTCAGGAGCCGTGCATGGTCATAAAATTTAAACCAACCAGACTCAGACTCCTTTAAAGGAAACTGAATATCTGGTTTATGATCTGTGATGCGTTCAGTGACCAACAACTGTGATGGTGATCCTGAGCTTCCCGTGTTGCAGTTTAGGTTGTTTTATGTAGAGAAGCTTTGTGTTCAGCAGGTTTTCTGCTTTTCATCTCACCTGATCTCCATCTGCTCATCAGCTCAGGTGTTCCACTCATTAATCACCCCTTCCTGTTCCTTGTACTCTGCTGGGAGATCTTGGTCACCCGAACCTCGCCTCTACAAGTTTTCCTTGAAATGTGTCTGTTAGTTTTGCACCTGGTCAGCGATTGGATGTTTTAAAGTTCAAGATTATAATGGGAGTTGAACCTGGGAGCTCCACAGGCTGAATCTAAAGATCTCAGTGTAAACACTTCTGTTTGATGCTTTTAGTGACGGATGGTTCTGTTTGTGTTCCAGGTGCTGGTTTGGGAAGCGACCCGGCGTCTACACGGACTACATTTACCAGGGTCCCATGATCCTGGTGTTGGTGGTAAGAAGCCTTTCTGTCCTTCAGTGGCAGCAGGAAGTAAAGAAACTGTCCAACATCACCTGTCGATGTAATTAGTCTTCATTATGTGGTGAGACGGGTGGCAGGCGTGACGAGACGGACACCGCGGCACATTCTTCATGTTAACGGTGATGAATGACAACGTTTTCCTGTCTCTCCCTGGGCCCAAGTTTTTAAATCTGTGCCGCTCGAAAACATCTGGGCTTGGTTTTAAACTCCGGGGTGGAACACGAGAATGAACTGGATGTTCAGTCATGGAGAAAATACTTTGAACGCTCGTTGGGTGGTTTCCAAACCCCGAGAAGAGCTTCTGTTACGACCTCATGTTCAGCCGTTTGTAAATCTGCTTCAGCTTCTTCAGCTGAAACGTCCTCTGATCTGCTGCAACTAAACTTTAAATTACAACTAAAGGAACATGAACGTCTCCTGAACCGGATACGATCAGGCAGAGGAACCTCTTCCAGCCTGTGATGTTCAGCTCCTCCGTGAACTCGTGTCAAAGATGTGACAGATGTTACAGATGTTTCTGATTCCACTTCAACAATTTTTGGGTCATTTCTTCTTTTTTACACCAAATTTCTTCTGTCTGAGCTGCAAAAACTCCGTCCTCGGTCCATTTCATTGCCATAACATTATGACCACTTGTCATGACAGGTTGAAAATGTTGACTTTGTCTCCAGATCTGCTCACATTAATATTTGTTTATTATTTTCTTGTGAAATAATCAAACGAGATTCCTCTGTAGGGAGGCCGGGCAGAGCTGACACTGTTGACTAGTTATACAAAAAAAAAAAAAAAAGCATGTATTTTTTTTTCCATTATAGTCACAATTGTTGCAGAAGCCTCAAACATGTCTTGTTTGTTTTGCTGTTGTCTCAAGACCCATCCCAGATTAGTTGCAAATGTCTCAAATTTGTGTCATTATAGTTGCAAGTGTCACCTAAACCTGTCTCAATTTGGTTTCTGGTGTCAGATAACCTGTCTCAGTTTGGTTTCTGGTGTCAGATAACCTGTCTCACTTTGGTTTCTGGTGTCAGATAACCTGTATCACTTTGGTTTCTGGTGTCAGATAACCTGTCTCACTTTGGTTTCTGGTTTCAGATAACCTGTCTCAATTTGGTTTCTGGTTTCAGATAACCTGTCTCACTTTGGTTTCTGGTTTCAGATAACCTATCTCAGTTTGGTTTCTGGTTTCAGATAACCTGTCTCAATTTGGTTTCTGGTTTCAGATAACCTGTCTCAATTTGGTTTTGGAATTCACTGAAACCTTCAAAACACATACAAAGCAGGCTGAGGGTGGTAGAATGTGTTTGACGTTGGTCACAAATTAATTGAGGCAAACAGGAAACAGGAAAATACTCTGCCTTTTTATTTATTTATTTTTTCAAACGCATGCTAAAATTGTGGCCAAACAGCTGGTTGGTTGCAAACAATCAGTGAGACTGAACTTGAAAATGTTCCTGTGTCCTTGTAGTTCTCACCATAATTTAGTAGAGCTCAAATTTAGTGTTGAGAATGAATCTCTGCGACTCAGACCTGTAAGTGCAAAACGTGTTTTCCTACATCTGGTTCTGTCTGAAGGAAATCAGAGTTGGCCTTTAAAACTTTGTTTTGGATCAGTTTAGCTGTTTGTGCCTCCTGTCTGACAGCAGATGACCACACAAAGTCATTTTCTGGGCATTTTTGATGAACATGCAGAGTTGGCGACTCATCTTGAACTTGAGGAGAAACGCCAGCTTTGTGTCCAATTAAATTCTTTCCTTTTTAAATGTCACATTTCAGCAGCGATGGTCCAGAACGGTGCAGTGAGACCATTAAAGCTGCTGGAGGTCTCGCAGGCTTCATTCAGTCAGAGACACCAGGTGAAAGATGGAGGAGTCAAGTGCTGGACAAACAGGATGAGAGCAAGATTTTACTTCCAACAAGAATCTAATTAGAATCAGAAAGTGGTGCCAAAGCAGGAAAATCAGTTTAGAAGAAGCAGATTGAAGACAAACAGGAGCAGAGAGGAAAGACATCAGATGATCTGAATCTGAAGGAGTGACGTCAGACGGCCATCACAGTTTCAGATTATAAGAGAATATTCTCTTTTCTTCTCTTAGTCTATCTCTACAGTACGGTACGCTCTTTACTTCCTGTTTTGTTGTAAATATGTAGTTTCCTGACCTTTGTCACAGCTAATCCTGTTTTGTAATTAGCATACCTGCAATTTCAGGTGTTCCTCACCTCATCACTGGCGTGTTTGTCCAAGTTTTCTCTTGTTACCTTTGAGTTTATTCTGTCTCTCCTCAGTGTTTCCTCCAAGTTTCCACCTGGTTTCATTAGTTTTTTCTTTGTGTTTGCTCCTGGTTTCCTTAATGTTTCCTTGGTGTTTCCTCAGTGTTTCTTTAGTGTTAACTTCTGGTTTCCTTAGTGGTTCCTTACCTCAGTTTTTTTCTGCATCTTTCCTGTGTTTCTCAAAGTAAAATGAATTTACAGGAGAACCTTTTGTTCAGGATTGAACTCAAACATGGCGGTCTCGTTTTGCTCCCCGTCTCTTCTGAACCCATCTGGTCTGGCCCACTTTCATCACCTCCATCATTTTAAACGTTTTCCTCTAATCGTAAACGCAGCAGTGATCATTGTTTTTCTAATGTCAGGTGGATTTTAGTGTTTTTTTAATCGCAGCAGCTCTTAATGATCTCTGCTAGTTCTGGCGTGGGTCCACCTGGTGTCACACAGAACCTTCTCCCTCTGCCAGAACCGGCCTCACTGAGACAGTTTGGCCTCATTCCTGCTCAGTTTCAGTGTGAGCATCCCCGCCAGCCGTCCAGACTGACCTTCCCACTTCGTCTTCATCCGGAACAAAACATCATCTCTTTAAGAGGCGCTCCGCCTGTGTCTCCCCTCCAGCCCACATCTGCCTCGTTCAATCTCTCTCTGCCGCTCTGCGAGGAAAATCTACAGCCGTGCTCGCGACAGCGCGTCGTGCCGGGGTCCGGCGTCTCTGCCGAGCACCGGGTCCGGCGGGACCAACAGCGAGTCATTGGGTGTGAAGGTCGTGACCTCTGAGTGCCTTCATATCAGAGGAGCCGTCCTGCTCCGACAGATTAAATCAGAAGGTTTTGTGTGTGTGTGTGTGTGTGTGTGAGTGCATGCGTGCGTGTGCGTTCGTGTGCGTGTGTGTGTGTGGTCCTAGAAAGCCAGCTGTACTTGTGTTGGAGCCGCGGTCAGGTCATCTGGCTGTGGAAAATATTCTTCCGTCTATTTTTTGCCTCCATGTTGCGTCACCCCTCCACTTCCAGCGGCATCGATTCTGTCGTTCATCTCCAGTAGCTCTCCTGTCACACCGAAGCCACAGGTTTGATCTTTTATAACGGGCTGCCAGTGGCTCTTCTCGAGCTCGGCACATGCACGCTGGGCGACGTGCGCCTTGGCAGCATCGCGCCGCAGTTATTTTCAGTCGCTGTGCTGCTGCTGCTGCTGCCAGGAACACGGCTGGAGGAAACTTCACGTTCTCTACTTTCCTGCAGGGGTTAGAGCTGCTGGATTCTTTTTAGCAACTGAAGAAACAAAAAGAGGAGCTGCAGCGGCCATGTTGAATCTGTCTGACCTGTAGTTATGTAGACGCCCATCCACTGATTACTTTTGAAGTTTTTGTTCAAATCCATCCTGTCGGACATGCCATGCTAACAAGCTGACAACTTCTGGAGTGAATCCAGTTTTATGATGGCTGCCACAGCTTGTCAACATTAGCCAACACAGAAGTGGCTACTCCTTTACAGATACTGAGCTCTAATTTAGTGTGGTAGTAGCTGAGTCATCCGCAACACATGCTCTGAGTGCTCACAGATCGTTCAAGGTCTTTGAATGGACAAATACAGAGGAAAAAGATGCACGAGGTGCGTTCTTTAATGAAGGCTAGGTCGATAATTTACCACAAACGGTCTCTGACTCCTGGTGTCAGTTTACAGCTGCTCACTGAGACTTTAAAAGGCACGAAGCAGAACCAGGAACATGAAAAACTTGTTTTCATACTCAGAAACATCGTAAACAGTCAGAGACATCGTGAACAGTCCGAAATATCGTAAACAGAAACATTGCAAACAGTCAGAAACTTCGTAAACAGAAACATTGCAAACAGTCAGAAACATCGCAGACAGTCAGAAACATCGTGAACAGTCAGAAATATCGTAAACAGAAACATCGCAAACAGTCAGAAACATTGCAAACAGTCAGAAACATCGCAAACAGTCAGAAACATTGCAAACAGTCAGAAACATCGCAAACAGTCAGAAACTTCATAAACAGAAACATTGAACACAGTCAGAAACATTGTGAACAGTCAGAAAGATCTTGAACAGTCAGAAACATTACACATATAATTCTTACATGCTTTGAAACGCATACACTGTCTCTGGGACGTGACTCTCTCACACATTTCACAGCTTTAATTCAAACAGATTTATCACTGAGAGAATATTGATGACAACCCACAGCAGCTTTGCAGTTAGTTTGTAAAAGTAGTTCACAAAGAGAATCGAGCGACACGAGGGAGACGTCCGACACACTCTGGATGCATCACTTTGCTTCAGTAGGGTTCTGTTCGCCTCTTTGGTTCTGGTGGACCAGATTATTAATTTCTGAAAGCTCATCTCTGAGCGGGACATGGACGCTGTACCTGTGATTTACGAACCGTTCAGAGTTGTGTTCACTGACACCGTTGTCACATCACAGTCTTACAGCCACAGCAGTGTATGATCAAAGTTAGCGCTTTACTGTTAGCGTCCGCTAATTTAAAAAAAATCTGTTTAGTGGTTTAGTATTAGTAAAAAAAATTTAAGTTAGTAAATTAGCAGTTAGTGAAGCTAACTTTTTGCTTAGCTGTGCCCACCACTGTATGTATGTTTACAACCTTTGTGAGTTGGATAACGTGATAAATAAGCGGTTCAGCAATGATTAATCTACGGGGGCCAAGGCCACCGTTTGTCACCCCCTGGCTCCTCCACTCTCCATGACTTGTCACTCTGCGCTGCTGCCTCAGACAAGAATAATAAACACCTCCCTCTGTTCTTCCACAGTGTAACTCCTCCCCACTTGAATGTCTTGCATCAAAAACATTTAGGTTTTCTTCTTTGCCTGTTCAGTTCCAGTCCAGAGAAACAATCTTAAAAACTACAAACATTCACTATTTAAATCCCTCAGTGGAGGCATCGGTGTAACGTTTATTAATTCTTTACAGTACTTGCAGACATCTTCAGGTTTTTTTTAAATCTGGCATGCTCTTTGTCATCGAAACATGTTTAAATTTAATTAAAAACATCCCTTTATCATTTTGTGACACATAAAGCTGAGTGGAGACAAACTGTTTACTCGGCACTTTTAACAGGATGTATTTGTGTGCACAGCAGCAGAATAAAGACGAGAGGTGGATTAAATCCAAACTGTGTCCGGTTCTTCCGCAGATCAACTTCATCTTCCTCTTCAACATCGTCAGGATCCTGATGACCAAACTGCGAGCTTCCACGACGTCCGAGACGATCCAGTACAGGTAACTCTGCTGCTGCAGAAGGCGCAGTAAATATGCCGACGACATGAGCGAGCGCACCTTGAATTATTCATGCCCCCCACCCCCCCTCTGTGGGTTGGTGGAGCCTGGCGACGAGACCCTGAAGAGGTCTTTTAACAGACGGAGCTGAGGCGTCACGGCTGTCTGATCTCCGTCTGCAGGAAAGCTGTGAAGGCCACGCTGGTTCTCCTCCCTCTCCTGGGAATCACCTACATGCTGTTTTTCGTCAACCCGGGCGAAGACGAGATCTCTCAGATCGTCTTCATATACTTCAACTCGTTCCTGGAGTCGTTCCAGGTACAGCTCATCTCACGAGTAAACGGGTTCTCACGACGTTTTTGCATCGTTTGTTCGATTCTTTGCGTCACAAGTTGGGACGTTGTGCAAAATGTAAATAAAAACAATAAAGTGGAGCGGAACTCATAAACTCTTTTTTTAGAATAAAGCAAAGTCCATTTGAAACAAAGACTGTTCCATTGTGGACAAAACAAAGTCTTAATGAGACGGAACGTCTCAAGGGCCAATGAGAAACAGCTGGAGGGACTTTTTAATGTGAAGTAGGTGAAGGAGCCTCAAGTCCGTCAGAGGAACGGGTTCAAAAAGACTTTAAAGATGTTTCACCAGCGTAAAGAACAAATCCTGAATAATTAGATGTTGGTGAGGTCTGCATCGTCTCCAGTTCATCATCTGTAGAAGTCTGAGCTCCAAGGACGAGGCTGAAGGTCAAAACTGGAGGGTTGTGGTATTTGGACCTTCAGGAGCCACTTCATTAAAACCAAGTCTGGTTCTGGTTCTGTTCTGGCCTCAGGAACTCTTCCACAGATCATCATGTAGTTCATCCACAGATGCTGCTTAAAGCTCTATCAGGCAAAGAAGAAGTCTGATGTGAAGAGCATCCAGAACTTCTGCCGTCGTCTCTGGACCAGAACTCATTGAAATTGGACCAAGCTGAAGTCCAGAACTGTTCTGTGGTCAGGCTGGTCCAAATCTGAAGTTCTGTTTGAAAATCACGAACGCCACGTCCTCCACACTGAAGAGGAGGGACCATTCTGATTATTATTAACACAGTTCAACAGCCTGCCTCTCTGATAGTATGGGGGTGCATTAGTACTTTTGACAGCTTCTGGAAGGACTCTGTCAATGCAGGAAAGTACCTACAGATTTTAGAACATCTGCTTCCATTCAGCAGAGAAGATCCAGAGCTGTAGAACAGCTGGAACCCTTCATCAGACCAGGATGGGACAAGACCTCCAACTGGTCTCTTCTGGTCCTTCAAGACCTCCAACTGGTCCTCCAAGACCTCCAGCTGCTCCCCTCTGGTCCTCCAAGACCTCCAGCTGGTCTCCTCAGGTCCTGGACGTTTGGACCGTTGTTAGAAGGCGTAGATGCTTCTCAGGAACGTGGAGCTGGACCAACGTGTATCAGATTAGTCTTTTTCCTAACAAGTGGTTGAGCTCCTTCGTTTGTGACTTTGTTGTGTTTCACATTTTGCACGACGCCCCGCCTCCTTCAGGCTGCAGCTTGTGTTTGTAACGATCAGAGAGCAGAACTCTGAGAAGATGAGAGGTCATCTGCAGGAGAAGCAGTTTCAAACAGATCACAGTTCTGATGTTTTGGATGCTCTCCTTCCTGATGATGCTTTATCCTCTTTGTCTCCTCACGCAGGGCTTCTTCGTCTCAGTATTTTACTGCTTCCTAAACAGTGAGGTAAGCAGATTTACATCGGCTTATTGATTTAACATTCCAGTGATGCACAGCTCCTCCTCCTCCTGCTCCTGCTCCTCCTGCTCCTCCTCAGGCACATCCACTCACGCTGTTTGTTGTGTGTTTTCGCAGCTCGAGGAATATTTATTTTAGGGCACAATTAGAGCTTGTCATGTGCCAACACAAGTGACATCACTTTCTGCGCTGCTGACAGCGTCAGACCTCGTTTGGATCCAGAGAAACGAGGAGGGGAACCCTCAACGCTGCAGCGCACGCGCCTCCATGTTTGAACGTCGTTTTAATTATGAGCAGAGGCTTTAATTTAACCGTCTGTGGCGCAGCCGACAGATGTAAAACAAATGATTGTTATTGTAGCTGCCTTCAGCAGCTCTTTGACCGGCTTCATTTTGGAGAAATGGAGTTTAATTTAGACCGGACTGACGAGCAAACGACTAGTCAGAGCTAACATGTGGGGCCAAAGTAGATTACGGCCATCTTGAAACAAATCTACAAAAACTACATGCAGCCACAAGAGGTTTAAGTTTACATCCTTATTTCAGCAGAAAACTCTCGTTACAAAATGTTTTTAGAACTATGAATGCTAGAAAATGTGTTTGATGTTGATTTATTTTGGCTGATTTTTTAACCAAGCGTCAACATGCACAAAACCTAAAAGAGGCAGAACTCTAAATGTAACCTTAAGTAGCAAAATACTTGCTAGAAACAGCTAGAAGTTGCAAAAAACTAACTAGAGACCGCTAAAACTGGCAAAATGCTAACCAAATGCAGCTAAAAGTGGCCAAAAGCTAACAAGAGGCAGCTAAAAGCTAACCAGAGGAAGTTAAAAGTGGCAAAAAGCTAACAAAATGTGGCTAAAAGTGGCCAAAAGCTAACCAGATGCAGCTAAAACTGGCAAAAAGCTAACCAGATGTAGCTAAAAGTGTCTAAAAGCTAACAAGAGGCAGCTAAAAGCTAATCAGAGGCAGCTAAAAGTGGCAAAAAGCTAAAAAGAGGCGGCAAAAAGCTAACCAGAGGCAGCTAAATGTGGCCAAAAGCTAACCAGATGCAGCTAAAAGTGGCAAAAAGCTAACAGATATAGCTAAACGTGGCCAAAAGCTAATCAGATGCAGCTAAAAGTGGCCAAAAGTTAACAAGAGGCAGCTAAAAGTGGCCAAAAGCTAACCAGAGGTGGCTAAAAGTGGCCAAAAGCTAACCA
>JARVGV010000527.1:27777320-27794992 GCA_031762435.1 Hypsolebias longignatus | reverse complement strand
TGCGGCCGTAAATGCGGACATACGGCGCCATGTGCGTTCGGCTCCGACCTACGGCAGAATCGAGCTACGAACGGTCCATAGGTCCGGAACCCGTTCGTATCTCGGGGACTACCTGTATTTATGAATTTTTGACCGGAGCACATTTGCATATTTTACCTTGAATATTGAATGTAACTAAGAGTTCATACTTTTTAAAATTAATTAAAAGTTTATTTAGCAGGGGTGTCTAAATGTTTGGGTGTTTGGTTTTCTATGTGTTCCTGTTTTAGTTGGTTGGTGAGTAGGTTTGGCATCACAACGGCTAAATCTCATAAACTTGAAGTCTGTTTGTTAAAAAGATTTGATAAAAGTAAAGCTGTTTGTACTTGATGTTCTCAATCTTAGCTTTAGTTTAATCAAAGCGCTTCTTGACCATTTTATTTTGTCTTACACATTCATTACCACGACACAGTGAGGCTGTGAAAAACCAACTACTACCAGGAACCAACGAGCAAAACTATAGTTTTCTAAATTACAGTTTAGATGATGACTGTTAAACAAGAGAAACATGACGTCATCAAACCTGATTTAAACAGTAAAGAGGTCCTCCACTGACTATTGTTTGTTAAAAAATTTAAACTTTTATATGTCCACATATTAATCCTCAGAGGTTGATCACTACAGACCAAAATAAACCATCCTTCTATTTGCTTTGCTGTGTAATCAGCACAAGGTAAATATTAATTTACAGTCACTGTACATCTCCTGACCCACAAACTGACGTGTGATTTTTATCAAATGCTGGTTGAAGTGAACAAACATTTTCTAATAAAATAAACATGAGCTTAATGATGAACAACCTTAACCAAAATGTTGTAAATGTTTCTTAAAATAACTCAAACAGCTGAGAAACTTGTACTTCAGTACGATTTGACTTTTGACTTCAATGTGACCGATAGTTTTGATAATTAGGATTTTTTATTTCTAGTTTCTAGAAGCTGCTCTTTATTTTTCTGCATTTTATTTTATTTTATTAATCAGAGTTGAGTCTCCAGCAGCTGCAGCTCAGTTCAATTACACCTTAAAGTCAGAACAAGTTTCAGTAACATAATAATGAAAGTATGTTGCAGCTTGTTCCCATTCTGAGGTGTAATGTCTCTGGGCTGCAGCTGCTGGGGACCAGTCAGGACTCAAAATGACAAAGAAAGAAATTTGGTGACGTTCTTCTTGAACTTTAAGCATTTGCAACCAAGTGACCAGTGAAGAGATGGTTGTTAAAAATCACGGCCTGTTTTCAAAGCTGTCCACTCCGCCCTCATTGTGCCTGCCTGCTTCGGCAGGTCGATATTTACCATTTAATCTGCAGGAGATGGACAGATTTGGACCATCAGTCCTCCACTTGTTCCAGAGCCGAGAATCGGGGGCAGCAGCTGGAGCACAGAGGTCCAGACATCTCTCTCCACAGCCACCTCTTCCAGCTCTTCTGGGATGACTCCAAGGTGTCCTCAGGCCAACCTAGAGACAGCTTCTCCAGTGTCCTAGGTCTTCCCCAGCGTCTCTTTCCAGTTGGACATGCTGTGAGAACTTCCCTAGGGAAGGTGCCATGGGATCTTCCTCATCGTATGTCTGATCCTCCTCAGCTGGCTCCTCTGAACTAAACTTTGAGTCTGTCCTTGGAGAGCTGAACTTCTCACCCTATCTCTAACGAAGAGTTCACCTACTCTGTTGAGGAGACTCTTTGGACCTGGTTCTTTTGGTCACTGTCCAGACTCATGGGGTAGATTTGAACCAGTTTTAAGACCTTCTGTCAGAGGGGTGTTCCCCTGCAGATGTTAAACTCCAGCTTTAGGTTTGAGGGAAGTTGAAGACGCCCACAATGACCCTTTGGACTATCAAAAAAAAAAAGTCATTTTTTAAAAAAACATTGTCAAAATGCACGACAGGACTGAACACCTGCGACTGAAGAATCACAAAACATTCTGGAGTGCCAACAAGTCCCAGATCCAGCCTTCATCACAACAGCTTTTTGGTGTCCACACAGTTCCACAAACACAGATGACTCAATCCCTCAGGACTCTGGCATCCAAACATTTTATATGTCAGCCATAAAATGATTGGTCTGGACTAAAGAAATACAACTACTGCTAATAACCCAGTAAAACATGGGTATGACGATGTAAACAATTATCCTTTGTAGTGAAAGTATCTCATTAATACCAGTCGTTTTATATAAGTTTTACATCTGGGGGTTATATAATGAAGGGACGTCTGAGTTTGTCATCACAGTACGTTTCCTTACGAGGAAAGCAGTTTTCTGCATTTAACCATTGCACCTGGGATGCACCCAGGTGGCGCAGTGGGCAGCTGTTGCCCCTTGTCCATAGCTCCTCTTCAGCACGGTTCGGCTTGGTACGGTTCCAAGGCTTTTTCCACTAGCAATTTTTCGTGGGACCGGCCATTTTTTCAGGATCCGTTTCTCTGGGGTTCCAGTCGAGCTGAACCAGCACCAAAACGTGACGTCAGAACACCGTTGGTCACTTATTGGTCGGGGGCAGAGTCAGTGGTTCTTTGACAAACTAGCAAAACAACCTGATCCTCCATTTGTAATTACTCGGATCAGCGACTGGATCTATTTAAAAAATTTAAAAACTATAAGTACAATACTGTACTGTGATCTAATCTTGACGTGCAGGCGTTTTAGTGTTCGCTGACCGACAACAAAATTCGGAGCGAGCTAGTCAACGCGGAGGATCATACGAGCCGCGGGCCCGTTAAAGGCCAGACTCTGAGCCCCGGCAGACGGGCGGACCGGGACAGGTCTGGGACAGAGGGTGGAAACAACTTTTAAATACCTTTTATGTATAAGAAAATAATTATCAGTGACGATTAAAAATAAGTGGTGCCGGCTTTATCATGAAATCCTGTTTTCACGTTGACTTTATTAAATAATCTGTTAATTAAAGTTAACTCAGCTGAAAAGTCATAAAAAGACATAATTATTGGATCTCAGGAATATTTTCCTTCAAACATGTTTAAAGAAGAGCTACAGCCTTTAGTTCAATTTTATTTTATTATAATTTCATCCATCCATCTACAGTGTTTGGTAAATAACTAAGGTGTCATAACAAAAGTCAAGATATTTTAATACATCTTTATTGTCAACATAAAATGTTGACATCAACAAGGTTGAATGAATGAAAACACATCTATACTGAAATGATACATGGATGGTTTGGGGCAGGAACAGACTGCAGGTGCTGCCATTATTTTGCTGGAGAATCATCTGAAACGCACATCATGCATTACTAAACCATATTTAATCAACATGTACATACTTTTACGCTAGGCTCCCACTATAGATAGCAAATTAGCATTAGCTTACCCTCACACGTCATCTAACTTGTATCATTATCATTACTCTCCTGTAGTTCTTCAGAGTCTTTTGCTTCGCTGCTCGCAGCCTTTCTCTGGTCTCTTCTCTTTGACGTTTGACAAAAAGCCACAGGCTGAGCAGAATGTTCAACAAAGCTACGAGATCCTCTCATTTTTGTTGTGCGTCTTCCAGGGTCGTCGTCTTCTAATACGTTTAGTGGTGGTTAATAAATGGCTTAATGGAGCACTACCGCCACCAGCTGGTACATTGCGTTGGATTCTGGATACGCCCACGCAAAGCGGTACTTAAGTTTATCAACATGTGCTGAGCTGAGTCAAACCGTTCCGGTGGAAAAGGGGCATATGTAAGTGCCCGTGGGGCAATTGAGGATTAGGTGTCTAGCTCAGAGACACCACGGCATGTGGGAATGGCTGGGAGTCTAACCTTTCTGGTCCCAAGTCGGCTGCCCTACCCCAGGTATATTCAACAAAACTGCTCGGCGGGTGGGGCGTACAGTTTTTGAAAGCCCAGGGGCCGGACATCCAATGGTTTAAAAATCATTGTGTAAATAAACCAAAGTTTACAATGATCTGTTTACCTTTTAAATTTGATTATTGTTATTGAATTAAATTATAAATGCAATTAACAGAACTCCCCACACACACATGTACAATATTTTTTTATGAAGTGGACCAAATTGAAGTCGCCGGCCTGCGGGCCACCAGTTGAATAGCCCTGCTCTACCCCATCTTGACCCCGAGAAACAGGGTGTGGGAAACCCGGCTTGGTGTTTCATGACCCACATTGAGGCCCTGAACAAGACTGACCCACTGCGTCTACATAGTCACTGCTGCCTCTCATACAATAAACAATATTTAACACCATAACTGAGGTTTAATTAGCTTTATTGTGTTTTCTACAACGTTACACGCAGCTCATTTAAATAAAAGTTCTTTAGCCTGATTATTGACCCACATCAAGTTTACTGTTGGGCCTGTATTGTCATACACATCCCTAAGCACTGTTAAGCCAATTTCTTCCAACCTAAACAGAATTTAAACCTGCGAGCAGCTAGTTAAAACTTGCTCTTCCGCAGCGTGGGAGTGTCGCTGGAATTTGGGCTCAAACTGGTACAAAGAGCCGCTTAACTGTAAAACATCACGTTTTAAAAGTTGCACCGGCGTCAGAAAATGTTCAGCATTTAAACGGCACAAATCGCATCAGCAGTGTAAATCTTTATTTAATTTAATTTTTTTGTGGATTAAGTGAAGCTGTGTTTTATCAGCTGTATATCAAGTGCAGTCGTTCATCCAGCAGGTTACAAACTGGTTCTCAGCGCCCGGCCCTGCGAGGCATTGTTAATGCGCTCGTCTTCCAGGAAGTAAGGTGTGTTTTTGTTACACCATCATGCCACGTTCTCACCGCCAGTCGCTGCACATAATGTGATGGCCTCTCCAGGCGGCAGCAGCTCGGTCGCTTTACGTCAGACGGGTTGACAGCAGTCTGGAAAATAACCCTTTTGCTTGTTAGCCTCTTGCTTACATCTAATCCTGTTAGCTGTGTCTGATGAAGACGTGGTTTCCCGTATCTCAGAGGGTTGATTTTCAGCCAACAGCTGTTGCAGCTTATCCTGCAGGGCCTTTTTTTTCCTCTAGTCGGTGTTTCTAGTAAACGTGACATCTATAATGACCTTTACTGGGCTGAGGGTGCCACCAGCTTCAGAAATATTCACGTTAATGTCGTTTAGCACAAACCTGCGGAGTCAAATGGAGACATTAAATCAGGCGTGTTGCACGGAGCACGGGATGTTCTGTGTAAAGAAACGAGTGGGCACAGTTTCTGGTTTCTGAGGCAACAAAAATGCTCATCAGGAAATCTGAGATCTTACGTAATTGCTCACGGATGGCACAAAAAAAAAGTCTGAATTTGTGTAAGCTGAGTTTGCAGGTTTCTGTGGTTTAAGCTCTGATCCAGACTACATGATCTTTACGGTTCTGCTCGGTTAAATGCCTGTTTGTGTTCTGAGTCGGGGTGATTGGGATGGCAGCGTTCCTTTCATGCTTCTGGTTCAGCATCACTCTGCAGTCTGAGTCACTTAGCCGTGTTTTTCCTCCTTTCCTCCGCATGCACACATGTTTGAGCTCCTGTGAAGGTTGTTGTCCTGCTCCACACATCTGGATGTGTTTAGCTCGACCCGAGTTCCCCCTGCACAAACCCACAGGCGTTACATAACCCCTTCTCTTTTATGTAATGACTGCTGCAGCTCTCCGGCTGAATTTGCCCTCCCAGGTTTTTTTTTTCCCGACCCACACCCCGGCCCGCCTAGTCCAGAAACCCGGTTCTTCAGAACTGTTTAAAGCAGAGGTCCAGTTTGGTTCCAACCAGACGTCCTGACATGTCAGACTTCACTTGGAAAGTCAACAGTTTTCATCTGTTTGGTTTAAAACTGAACTCCAGAGAACAAAGAAATGAAGCAGATTCTTTTTGTTCCTGTTGGAGCAGAAATGTTGAGACGTGTTGCAGAATTCAAAGGTTTTGTTTAGTTTATTTTGAAAACGTGAAGTTTAAGGTGTGAAGTATTCCCAAGTTTTGTTGTGGTTTTTCCTGTTTTTATCACCGACAGATTTTAATTAGCAGAGGAAAATATAAACCTGATTATTACGAATCAAATAGAAAATTTGCTGAGTCTGAACCTCATCTAGCGTTTGAGGGTTTTTGTTGTTGTTTTTTTGGTCGCTGAAGCAGACAAAAAAATTTGCATGTGAACATGCATTTGCATGTGTCTGTTAGCAAAATATCTCGAACAACTGAAAAAGTTTTAATATAGCCATCAGAATGGCTGACCTGTCCGTCCGTATTAAGCACATCGTAACTTGGACAAAAATAAAAGAGAGGTGCCAACTTCCATTTTGGTGAAGCTGCAGCTAGGCATAAGAAAGGTCATTATTGCAAGTTGGGTTGCCATGTCAAAATCCAAGATGGCCACCATTATATACACATGCAATCCAGCCACCCCAATTATTTGAGGGAACTACGCTTTTTAGTTTTTATATTAAAAATATAGAGCAGCACGGTGGCGCAGTTGGTAGAGCTGCTGCCTTTCAGCAAACAGGTTTCCCCGGCTCAAATCCCAGCCGGGGTCTTTCAGGTGGAGTTTGCATGTTCTCTCCGTGCATGCGTGTGTTTTCTCCGGGTACTCCAGTTTCCTCCCACAAACCAAAGACTTGCATGTTAGACTGACTGGTGACTCTAAATTGTTTCTAGGTGAGAGACAGAATGAATAATTGTCTGTTTCATTTGTCTCTGTGTCCCTGTGATGGACTGGAGACCTGTCCAGGTGTCCCCTGTCTCTCACACAGTGATGGCTGGACACCAGTGACCCTTGCGACCCGAAAAGGAAGAAGCGGGTAAAGCTAATGGATGGATGGATATTAAAAGGATTGGGGTGGCCAAAGATGAATCTATGGAGGCTAAGGCCACCCATTGCCACCCCGTGGCTCCTCCATTGCACCTGGTTATGGATAAAGTTGCTCCCTTCCACTCGCCAGGATCCGTCACTTTGTTCTGCTCCAGACAAGAAAAGATAAAACCTCTGTTCTTCTCCGCAGTGTTACTCCTCCCCACTTAAACATGTTGCGCCAAAAATATTTAGGTTTACTTTGCATTCCTTGTTCAGTTCCAGTCCCCAACATGCAGACATGTGGTGTTCTCAACCGTTGGATGGGTTAATAAATGGCAGCTACATGTAGAAACTCTGGAAGGTGTTTAATGTCACCAGCTGGCTTTTATAGATTCTTCTTGAGCCGTTGTAACCTCAGCGTGATCAGAGCGGTCAGCGTCAGTTGTTTTCTTGTGACCTCTGTCTGCAGGTACAAAGACACAAACGTCTCTCAGAACTGTCTCTTCCATCGAAGAGTTGTAAATGTCTTTCCAGGGACTGTGATGTCCATGGTGGCTTTCTGGATGTGGAAGAACAAACTGGTTCTGGAGAACAAGCTCTGGTAGCTGGTCCAGCATTCTGACACTACTCCAGCATGCAGCTGTCCAAATCCCAGCTTGCATCAAACGGCTCAGAAACTTTATTCTAACTTATGTAATCATTTTGCAGTGCTACATTCCTGCAGCCTTGAACTCCTGTTTCAGACTTTAAAGAGTTTGTTTTAATGAAAAGGGAGAGGCGTCACTCTGAAACCTGGCAGAATACGGATATTTTAATGAAACGGTTCTTGTTGGATGAAGGCAGAGCCAAAGGCAAAGCCTACGTGAGTCACCTTCACTGTTCAGGTCTCTGGATGTGCATGTGTCAGTTTGTGGTTCAGTCCAAATTGCTGGATGCAGCGTTTGTCTCGTTGTTTCTGCCGAACAGAAGCGATGGCAGCCACTTTTCCTGAACTTATTGCAGCGAACGAGCTGAAGTTATTTCAGCTGTGCTGCAGCAGCTCCAGCCTTCAAGGAAGAGAAGTGAAAGGAGCTGAAGGGCCCTCGTACCCAAAATCAGCTCTTGTTGATGAAGCTGCTTGATGAAAATTGTGTCATTTTGTTCTCAGAGTAGCTCCGCCTCTTTTCGACACAAGGTCCGGCACAAACTTTCTCTCACAGGCCACATATTGTGTGATTGGTCAGAAGTTTGTGTGCGTGTTCATCAATGACTACATGTGCTCGGACCTTCAGCTACATGACCCTTCAAACACTAAATTAGTCAAATGGCCAAAAATTCCTAGATGGAGACCGTGCACACATCGTGCACGGAGGAGGCTGCTGAAAAGTGTGGCCCTCTCTTCATGATAGATTTGTGGCTGAATGGCGGCTGCAAAGACGCCATGATGTATGCTGCAGGGGGAGGGGCTTCCCAGGAGCTCTGCACCTGTGTCTCATGGACGATGAAAGGTGTGTCTGAAAACCTCACCTGTGACGGCGAGTCAACTGTTCGGCTTTGGATGGAGTATGTCGGGCCCTTGAGTCTTCTTCTAGGAGGCAGTAGTAGTCAGAACCTCCTGATCTGAAAACAGCTGGATGGTGGTCGTGTTAAACTGGTGCAGATGTA
This sequence comes from Hypsolebias longignatus, assembly GCA_031762435.1. NCBI lineage: Eukaryota > Metazoa > Chordata > Actinopteri > Cyprinodontiformes > Rivulidae > Hypsolebias > Hypsolebias longignatus. Next base: position 27,786,596 of record JARVGV010000527.1, on the reverse strand, counting down.
TCGTATGCCTATTTTATGACTATGTTGTCGTTGTTATCCATTGTTGTCATCGCTCTTTAAGAAACCAGGTGTCTCTTGTAAATGAGTCTTCGAGGCTCAATGGGATTAATCTGCCTAAATAAAGGTTGAATGAAAAAAGATTGGTCCAATACACAGTTACAGATGATTTACCTGTTTTGTGTGTGTTTATTCTGGAGCTGATCAACAGGACACACAAACATTGTGTCATAGATTTAACTTAAAACATCTGCACGTTTTCTCCAATTTACAGGAAGAGAATTTGCTTTGGCTGATCTTTTATTTTAATTTTTTAGCTACCTGTTCAGTTCTTTGTAAAAAAAAAAAAAAACGATATATACCGGTATATATATTTACAGTCTGAGCGCAAAGACACGAACTGGTTTTACACAATTTTATTTATAAGGCACTTTAAAAACAACCGTTGGCCAAAATGAAGCCAAAATGCATAACATTTCAAAACAGTTATAAAGGATAAAATATCCTGATGCATGCTCAATAATTCAGGTAGGAAAAAAAATATAAAAAAGTTAAGTCTGGTTCTCTGGAAGGATTAAAAAAAAATAGTAGAAACATTTCTTCTTTCCTCTTCAGACTTCTTCAGTCTGAAGAGCTGTATTCAGCTCAGTCTTATAAATAGCACCTTCTCAGTAGCTATGTTTACGTGGACACAAGTATCAGATTAAACGGCAGTTCGGAATAACAATGTGTCATGTAAACGCCCCGTTCTGGTTATTATTTGTTTATTCAGCGCAATCTGAAATAATTTGTGATCAGAACAAAACTGGTGGTCTACGCCGATTCATAACCTGAACGGTGTCCATGTAAACACTTGATCTGTTCATTTTTTTCCGATCGTGAAAAACTGACCTGACTGCGCATGTGTGACCTATGTCATTTCTGCCTGGCTAATGCTAATGGCTAATGCTAATAATATTAGCATGTCTGGGAAGTAAAACTGGTCGGTGAGCGACAACATTTCTACTAGAAACTTAGAAAGAGCTCAAAATGATCTGTATGCTCAGTCAGGGGGAGCAGTAACATCTCCACCGTCATTAAAACCTGTCGCGGGTCCATTTTGGGTGCTCAGGTTTGTTGTTCATCCCAGAAGTAAACCGGACGTAGAACTACTACCGGTACTTCTGTGGGTTTTTTTTAAAGGAGAGTTCACCACTCTGCGCATGCCAGTACTTCTGATCAGAACAAAGCCCGCTGCATGAAAGCGCTAATCATGAACAAATTGTGCCCATTTAAATGATAGATTTGAATTATTTAATCTGAAAATATTTCTATCTGGTCAAAGACTTTTGCGCATGTAAACATAGTGGATCAACCAGTTTGTTGACATCCAGAACTAGTGGTTCACATGATCAAGGAGGACCATCAGCCTAACAATGTATTGTTAGCACTCTGTGAATAGCAAGCAGCCATCAGGCTATGAGGAGGTGCTGTTTATTTATAAGACTGAGCTACAGCTCCTCAGACTGAAGAAGTCTTTTGGATTTCTATAATTTTTCAGTTTTTGAACCCGTCTAGAGAACCTGACTTAACTTTTTTTTTTTAGATAAACAATAAACCAATTATAAGTAATAATTTTTCTTTTTAGAAGTCGAGAAGAAACACCTCGACCTTTTTGACCTTCTGTCCTTGTATTAGAGATTTAAAATAATCTGATTTAATTCAGTACAAAAGTGTTAAGAAATGTCTTTCAATTATAATTTAATTATAGACGGCAGCAATAAAAATAAGTTATCTTCAATTCAAATAAGTCGGGTCATTCATAAAACATTGTAAATAAAGTCCCAGCATTCCTTGTTCATTGTCTGTTAGCTTTCTGAGTACCTGTTAGGGCTGACTCTCAGCAACCACCACACACGATTTTAACTCTGTAAACATTTGTTGCCGTTTCTGTGTTGACTGTCAATCAGCTGTGGCGCTCATCTTGAATTGAAAAGTTTCGGTTGTAGAAGTTCATCCAGAGATACGGGTCCAAAGATCTCACACAATCAAAGATTATAATTATGAACAAAGTAAAAATAAATCTTTAACAGCGTTTACTTTCCAAACCGTCTTGCCTTTAGTGCTGATTTCAAACAGTGTGTTAACACATCGACCTCTTTGCTCTTTGCTTCAGGGGAAAAAAAAATGCTGTTTGACTGTTCTGGCTCCATTCATCAGTTTTTTTTTTTTAATTAGTTTTTTTTTTTTTTTTTTAAATCCATTAAAATGTCTGAATGTAAGTGTCATATGTTGCATTTATGTGGATTGGAACGTTGATGACCTGTAGGACGGTGATCTGTTCTCGGTCACAGGTCATGATTAAACCAAGTTCAGGTAGATTTACAGTCCATGACTTTGGTTACAACGTCTCCAGTCTGGTGTTTATGAATCAGACGATCGTTCCTGTAGGAGGTTTAGCTCTATATCCTGTTTTTTACTTCACACCCCGTTTGAAACTGCAAGTAAATTTCAGCGTTCCTGTGAATACAAGTGTCTTAATTATGCCTCAAATTGACTGCAGTCTCTTCTTGTTTCATGTTGTCTTCAGTCAGTCACAGTTTGGTGTCAAAGGTCTCACTTTGAATCAGGAAATCTAAATCCACACGGCTTCCAGGCGGCTCTGTTTTCAGAGTCAATCTGACTTTATGACTTTGAGAACCCTCAAGTGTTTCAAGACGTTTTGGGAACTCCCTCAGGAAGAATGCCTGTCACCGATAGTCACAGTTCAGAGGTTCAAGCTCGGTGCTGAAAGAATTTACAAATAATGGCTTAAAATGTTGTTAATCTTTCAGTCATGTGACAGTAATATTGATTTTATGTATCTACTGAAGGAGAAACTATAGTTATTGTAGAAATCATGTTTCTGTGAGAAGATGAAGATCTGGACCAGTTTTCAGGGTCAGGCTGTTCATTTCAGTTGGCATGTTTGGGAGCAGGGGGAAGTATGATGGTTGGGGTCATAATGAACTTCATGTTTTTGTTTTATTAAACTCAAATTATAATGGATGTGCCCCTTTTATCCTCTGATGACTGATTTAGACTGCCGCGTGCGTGGTTTTCTTTTTTGTTTTGTTGTTGGGTCAAGAGAACTTCTGATTCTTATTACTTTTATTACTCCATCGTAATGATGAATCATGTTAATTAACTATTTGTTACGGTGTTAAAGGGATACTTCAGATCATTTGAAGTGGAGTTCTGAAGAATTTGTGTTTGAGCTGGACAAAGGCCAGAGCAGATTCCTATTTCGGTTTCATCCAGATGCTGTTGAATGAACTGTTATTCTGGCAGAATTGTTATATTTCTCCAGGAGGTACCCAAGGCCGCACAGGAAGTGCTACAGCATGCTCCGTCTTCAGCTACTTGGTAAAAAAATTAAAACGCGACAGACTTCTGTTGATAATTAACAGTTGGTTTGCAAAGGTTTTCATGAAATGCTGTTTGAGATCAGAAATCTTGGCAGTGATCCTCTTTGGTCTTGGCTGCCTTCAGACTAAGGCTGAACGATTTTGGAAGATATTCTAATTGCGATTTTTTTTTTTTTTTTTTTTGTTCCCACCTCAATATTGTGAATTAAAATGCAATGTGGGTTCTGTCCTGGCAGTGGAACTTTGGATCAGCTCTTTACCCTCACTAGGGTCCTCGATGGGCCATGGGAGTTTGCCCATCCAGTCCACATGTGTTTTGTGGACTTGGAGAAGGTGTTCGACCGTGTTCCTCAGGGCACACTGTGGAGGGTGCTCCGTGAGTATGGGATTGGGTGCCAGTTGCTACAGGCTGTTCAGTCCCTATACAAGCGGTGTGAGAGTTTGGTTCTCATTGGCGGCAGTAAGTCAGTCCCCTTCAGGGTGGGAGTTGGAGTTGGACTCCACCAGGGGTGTCCATCGTCACAAATTCTGTTCATAACTTTTATGGACAGAATTTCTCAGTGCAGCCAGTGGGCGGAGAGTTTTTGGTTCGGTGGCCTCAGGATTCATCTCTGCTCTTTGCAGATGATGTGGTCCTGTTGGTGTCACCGTGCCGTGATCTTCAGCTCTCACTGGAGCGGTTCGCAGCTGGGATGGGAATCGGCACCTCCAAATTTGAGGCCATGGTCCTCAACTGGAAAAGGGTCGATTGCTGTCTCCAGATCGACGGTGAGGTTCTTCCTTAAGTGGAGGAGTTCGAGTATCTCGGGGTTTTGTTCATGAGTGAGGGAAGAATGGAGCGTGAGATTTACAGACAGATTGGTGCGTCTGCAGTATTGCGTACTCTGTACCGGTCTGTTATGGTGAATGGGGAGCTGAGCTGTAAGACAAAACTCTCTGTTTACAGGTCAGTCTATGTTCCTCCCCTCCCCTCTGGTCATGAACTCTGGTAGAGACTGAAAAATGAGATCATGGACACAGGCAGTTAAAATGAGTTTCCTCTGCAGGGTAGCTGGACTCTCCCTTAGAAACAGGCTGATAAGTTCAGTTGTCAGGAGAGACTTGGAGTAGAGCCGCTGCTCCTCCACATCGAAAGGAGCCAGTGGAGGTGGTTCAGGCATCTGGTAAGGATGCTCCCTGGACACCTCCCTAGGGAGGTGCTTTGTCATGTCCGACTGGGAGGAGACCCCAGGGAAGACCCAGGACACGCTGGAGACTACGTCTCTCTGTTGGCCTGGGAACGTCTTGAGAGTCCTCCCAGATGAGCTGGAAGAGGCTGTGGAGAGAGATGTCTGGGCTTACCTGCTCGGGCTGCTGCCCCCGCAACTCAACTTTGGAGCAAGCGGAAGATAATGGATGGATATGCAAATATTTTCCATGTCGTCTTATGTATTTTTCAACAAACACAAACAATAAACCATCATCTTTTCTAGCCAAAATAATTCCAAACAATGGACGTGCTGCCTGTCTTTGGTATCAAACTTTCAGATGTATCAGCTTCTGTTGAGCCTGACGCCGTTGTGCATCCGGTTAAAATGCAGTGTTGACTTCTCCGTCTCCCTGCTCCGCTCACTCTCAAGTCACGTGACCAGATCACGTGACCAGTCAAACTGCAGCCTTTGCAATTAGAAAATCTTGTTTTGTCATATTGCAATATTATTGCAAATGCAATTAATTGTTCAGCTCTACTTCAGACTAGCCAGTAGCTCATCAGTCAGGTCAGAGTTTAAACGGTTTGACCAAACAGACCTCACTCAGCGTCAGTAAAATGTGAAGATGAAATGATTGCTGCGGTCCAGAAACTTTAACTGAATGTTTGTACAGCAGTCATCTGTTCAAACCTCTCCTATCTGTGGTCGCTAAACCCGCTTGTCCATCGTCCAGTCTCACCACGACTCGTTCAGACTCCGCTCGGGTCTGTGTGGTCTCAGGGCCATCTCGATGTGGGGGGGATCATCAGCGCGGCAGTTCCTGAAGATGTCGTAGTTGAGTCAAGGCCACGTGAAAAGACTCGAGGGGGGGCCATAGGAAAAAAGATCGTAAATTAACGTGTAAAATGTTGACTCTGTCCCCACAACCTGCAGTAAAACATCACCTAGTTCATTTGACCAGAAACATTTATTAATATTTCTGTATGTGATGCGTCAACAATAAAATAAAACATCTGGTCAGTTATGGAGACGTTTTGTTAAAACGGTTCATAAGATCGAACAAAACATCTTTTCTTTATTTCTTTATTTTACCAAAACCGCCTCAGCTCATCCTTTTCCATCATGAGATCTTAGTTTAACACTGTAGCTTACAGACGGCGGGCGATATGCATTCAGTCAGAGGACTCTGGTCTGTTTATGTTGCTGTGGTCAGTAACCAGCCAGACTTTAAACTCAGATTTCTGCTTTTTGTTTGTCGTGTGATGACCTTGGTCGGGTCAACACAGCTGCATCTGGTCCAGCTCTGGCAGTGTGTGTGTTCACCTGTAATCTGATAGATTACACCTGGTTTGTTCTGACCCGGGTGTCCGCCCGCCTCTCTGAGGATCAAGCCTCTAGTTCAGTTTGAGCCTCCGCCCGACGTGGCTCTGCTCCGACGCACCACGGGTGTGCTTCAGGAGTGTTGCAGTGTTTGTCACCGATTGGTCTGTGAGGAGCGCGCGGCTGTTTATCTCAGCAGAACAGGATTGGGTCTGAACGAGCGAAAGGAAGTGGCGCTAGCAGGAAATGCTGCAGCTGTTTGTGTCCTTGATGCTGCTGCAGAGATCCTCGGACGAGGAAACGTGGCAGCTGAGTCAAAGACAGACTGGAGCGGCGCGTGATGGTTCTGGTTGGCTTGGAACGTCTCCCTGCTCTCAGCTTCATGGAGGAACGGAGCTCTGGGGGAGGATCGGAGGTCCTGGTGTCTGCTGCACTGTTTCCTGACCCAGCCCCACCTCCTCCGGCGCTCCTCGGCCTGTAGAAGCCCGTCTGTTCCCCCTGCAAACTGTCCGCTCTCCGTTTCACTCCCCCTCCTGCTGCTCTGGTGGGGCGTGGGGGTGAAGAGCAGGAGTGGACGGTCTATCTTTATCTACAATCTGAGTCGTTATTTTCATTGTTCAGTCTCTGTTTGGAGGAACGGCGCCCCTGCTGGTCGCTGCCTCTCGGTGCAGCAGCAGACATTTTCCTCACTTCTGCCTTTGAAATGGCCATTCTTTGTCGGACCCGTAAGATGGAGAACCTGGCTCTGACGGCAGACTCTGTCCAGGGTCACACCTCACCTGTCCAGGTGTGGGTCTGCAGCTGTGAGACCCTGTGGTGCTGATTCACTGACCTCTGCAGTCCAACAGGAGAAACACTTGGAGACCTGATCCAAACTCTGAGGTCTGAAGCTCAAGATGAGTCTGTGATGAGTTAAACTCAAAGCAGTCTGCTCCTCAGATTAATAACAGGGGTTCGATTCCACCAGCAGTCGCATGCTGAAGTGTCCCTGAGCAAAACACTGAACCCCTCATTGCCTCTGATGCGTCCCATCGATGTATGAATCTGATCTAAATGTCGGCACTGACATAAGCCCATGCTTGGGGGGCCACCAAAAAAATAAGTAAAAAAAAAAAAGTGTGTATTATTTATTTTACAAGCATGTACAAGTGGTTTTTGATTCTGTTTTCTCAAAACTAATTTTTGGAAGTTGAAAAAAGAATTTAATTGTCTTGAATGAAAAATACCCCATGTTTAAAAGTAAAAATTGTATTAGCACTGTTTAAGAACAGGTATTAAGTATGTGTTACACAAATATTTGAGAGCCCATGATCTAAAGCACTGATTGTTCTTTGTACAGATCTAGTAGAGTTCTGTATGAACGGCACAGATTGTATTGTAAAGCGCTTTGAGTATCTTCATAAGATAGAAAGGCGCTGTACAGTCCATTTACCTTTTTTATGTTTTGTCTTAAACATTTTCATTCATTCAAACTGAAACCTTTTGTTTGTTTTCTACACAGATGGAAACGAGCGGAGAGTCGCTACACGGTGGAGAGAGCCGCCATCATCAGCCACTGGAACTGGCTCCAGGCCCACATCTCGGACCTGGAGTACCGCATCCGGCAGCAGACGGATATCTACAGACAGATCCGCGCTGGCAAGGTGGGTCAGGCTGAAACCCGTGTGAACGACTGCGGCGAGACAGCTGATACACATATCTGCACCTGCAGCTGCTGAAGTAAACCAATAAATTTAAAAAATACCATAATTTCCAGACTATAAACCGCTTCTTCTTCAGAGGACAGTAACCAGAAAACTTTAGTGTTTTTTTTATTAACCCAACATCAAGTTCTGAGTTTTACTAATCTTAAAAACATGTTTAAATCAAAGTCCGGCTGTCTTGATTGTTCGCAGGCGGGAAATTCTGGATTTTACTGAAAATGCATAAAGAAAACTTTGGAAACGTTTCAGAAGAAATAAAAATGAAGTCCTGAAACATCCACTGGTGCTAACATAAAAGGTTAAATCATTTCATGTGGACCAGTTTCTTTAAGGGAGAAACGTTCCATCGTCCATACGGAAGATTTCATCAGTCTGTCGCCTCTCAAACCAACCTCCTGTTGGAATCTCAGCAGCTTTTAACACGTGCAAAAGGGCCCAACCATCCAAAACAATAATTTGTAAGCTCTATCAATGATTGCGCTTCTTCTGAACCATTGGCCTTTGTGTCCTCGGGCAGTTTCTGTGATTAGCAAGTCTGCCATCTGGCTAAAACATTTGATTGTTATACAAATGATTGTTTTGGACGGATGGTCCGTAAATGTCCATCAGCTGAAGGAGCAGATTTTAAATGTCCATCAGCTGAAGGAACAGATTTTAAATGTCCATCAGCCTTTTGTGTCCCTCAACACGAGATTCTTTGTCTTGGTCGTTTTCTTTCTTCATCTTTGTCTTCTTTCGGCTGTTCCCTCATCGGGGGTCTCAACAGCAAGTCATCTGTCCTCCATGTCTTCTGTCCTCACCCCAACTATCCCCATGTCCTGTCCCTCCTCTGTCCACATGTCCAAACCATCTCAGTCTGGTGTCTTTCTCCCATTCGTGTGTCCACCTGTCGGTGCGTCAGAATCGAGTCTTCACCTCGACCCGTATGAGTCGAGAAGCTAAAAGTACGTCTTAATTTGTCCTCCTTGACTCGTCCTGCTGCAGCTCCTCTGAGGTTGTTTTTGAATCTCGATGCGACTCTGAGGTGGAGGCGTGACGCTCTGTTCTCTCCGCAGGGCTCGGTGGAGCTGGGCGGCGCCGCCCCCTGCAGCGCCACGCTAACGGGCGGGACAGAAACAAAGATGGAGGCTGCAAACACTCAGGTGAGCTCAGCTCTTCTGTTTCCTCGACATGAAGCTAAAACCTGCTCTTTGTTCATCCTGTTTTTATTTTAGCTTCTGATCTTTTGAGCTTCCAAACCTTTTTCATTAAATCTGTTCGTTCGCTCGAGTCAAACCGGAGGTGGAAATGAAAAGAGTGTCAACAGGAAATGATTTATCCTTTGTCCCTCGGCTCCGACTGAAGCAGATAAACCCTCCTACCTTCACACATTGATTTTAGACGGAGCCGGTGATTCTGTGGATTTGTTGAAGTCGTTTTAAACTGAGGTGACTCAGAAGAACCGGATCTTTTAGACGATGTCCGTCCGTTCATGTTGTGAGCATAACTTGAAAAATAAGTGAGGTACCGACCTCCATGTTGGTGTGTGGCTGCATTCAGGTGTAAGAAAAGTTCCTTTGGAAAATTGGGTTGCCACGCCATAATCCAAGATGGCCGCCACCATATACAGGTAGTCCCCGAGTTACGAACGGGTTCCGGACCTAAGAACCGTTTGTAGGTCGATTCTGCCGTAACTCGGAG
>JARVGV010000527.1:27758102-27770123 GCA_031762435.1 Hypsolebias longignatus | reverse complement strand
CCCCCCACAGGACACTTCACTTCCTGTTTTTAAATCTCTTAAAACTCACCTGTTTACTTTTAACACTGATCTCAGTATTTTAAATTTTTTTATTACAGTCATTGATTTTTATTAAGCACTTTGGTAACCTGCTGTTTTTAAATGTGCTTTATCAATAAAGTTGTTCAGTTCCTGTTTGTGTCCGTCCTCCAGCTGCAGCCAATCAAACGGCGGCGAGGCGAAAGCTCCTTCGACATCAACAACATCGTGATCCCCATGTCTGTGGCCGCCACCACCCGAGTGGAGAAGCTGCAGTACAAAGAGATCCTGACGCCCAGGTAAGAACCGGGCCGAGCCTTGCCCCTCCCACTGCCCCTCCCACCTGAGTCCGGACCTGATTGAACCCGATCCTTTCTTCTTCCCGTCAGTTGGCGGTCGGTGGACATTTTCTCTCAGCCAATCACTGAAGAGGAGAACGAACGAGAGGCGAGTCCACTTCCTGTTTCATTATTACATTATGACCTTCATCATAACCTTCAGGTTGAGTTATCAGAGGAATCCGACACGGCGCCACCTGCTGGTTGAACTAAAAACTTCTTTTAACGATGTAAACGTTTTGCGTTTGACGCTGAGACGTTTGTTGTGACCCTGCAGGTGGAGGACCTCTCAGAGGCAGCCTTCATCCAGCTCCATCAGCCGTACGAGGACCAGGAGCGGTCCCGCTGGACCTGGATGGCCCTGGCTCCGGCCAAGAGGAGGGGCAGCAGGTGAGTCCTGGTCCCCCTGGGCTGGTTCTCTGCAGATCCGTCTCTAAGACCTGCGTCTTTCAGGTCCTATAAGTCTGTGGACGGGAGGACCACCCCCCTGCTGTACGGGACCAACCCTCCCACCCCCCAGCCTGCGTCCCCGGACCCCGGACACTGTCCCTCGCTCCACGATTACAGCCACGTGCTGTCCCCCATGAGCCCGGCCAGCCCCGACGCCTCGTCCAACCCCCACACGCCGTGCTCCAGGGACTCGCACCGACTGCTGTCCAACGAGGACACGAGGTGCTCCACGCCGGACTTCACCTTCGAGGAACGGGTACGTAGGTCCAACTCCTCCCCCCCCACACACACACATGGCAGGTGCCTCCCAACAAAAAACATTTAATCAACTTTAATGTGACTCAAAGTGAAAAGTGTCGCTGCACGATGTAAACAAAGACAGGAAGGTTTTACCAGATTCAAGATGGCCGCCTCAACACAAACGACTAGCCCTCAGGTGGTAGTAGCAGACAGTAATCCCCAAGTCTAAAGTTCTTCATTTAAGATGGCTGCCGCAGCCAGACCTGTGGTCGTCATGATTAGCGACACGATGCTAACCAGGTTAGCAGCTGCAGTCAGAAACCTTCCGTTTACAAACAGGAAGTCTAAATCGAAGTTGTTGCTCGTTTTCAGACGGTGGCGCCGTGGGAGCGCCGCAGCTTCCCCCTGCCGGAGGACCCGGCCCCGGAGCCCGACCCGGTGGTCCGGCCCCGGGTGCGCAGCATCTCCGGCTGCCGAGCGGCGCCGTACGGCCGCCTGGACTCTGACGACTCGGAGCTGCCCTGCGACGACGACAGCGGGTCCAAACTCAGAAGCTCCACCCACCGATGAGTGACGGACAGCTGGGCGGGGCCAGCCCCGCCCACACACAGCTCCTCTGGCATTAACGAGCAGAACCTGGAAGCTGACTCGGATCTAAATGGGTTCCTGTTGTTTGATATTCAAACACAGAATAATTTCACAGTTTTTAGTGAACTTTATGGAGATAGAAGCCGTTCCCTTCACTTTGTCACAAAGAAAAAAGCTAAATGTAATTTAAAAAAGTATAAAACACGTTTAAAGAGTTCTGTAGTGGCTGAACGATGTACATGGGGGCTCCGTGGTGTTTCATACGTGGCGTGAAACTCGTAGCGCACGATGTAGCCGACTCCTCAAAACATGGCCAAAGGGTGTTTTCTATAGTTTGCTTGTAAATCCACATGTACATTTTTAGTGGCGTGACAAACACAAACAGGAAAATAAAAAAAACACCCCCGCCCCCCTTCAGATCCAGGTCCATCTGACCCCCCTCCCACCACCAGAGGGCGCCTGAGCACTTCTCTCTAACTGCCAAGTCTCTTTTCACTTTGTTTTCATTCCTGTTTGTTTGTTTTTCTTGTTCCTGTTGGTTCAGTAACATTTTTTATTTGTTTATGGAGTAAAATCATTCCTCCGGTCCGTTAGGGGGGTGGGCTCCTCATTCGGGGGGGGGGGGGCTCCTCCTTTTCGTTGCTCGCCTGGCAGAACGCTGCTGCATGTTGAGGAGAAACATTTAATCTGATCACAGTAATCCCAGCTAATCTCACCGGACGTGGCTGTAAATTGAACTTTTCCTGCTCTTCATTGAACTGTAGCAGCCGTCAGAAGCTCAGGTCGTTTCTTCTGATCAGAACTGGGTCTGGCTCTGGCCCCGCCCCCTCCACTTTAAATTGCTATGCAAAAAATCAAAAACAAACAAAAAAATCTTTTGTTTCTCACCACAGCCATTCACTGTTTTTTTTGTTTTTTTTTGTAGTTCCAGATGTGGATGTTCCCGTCGGGTTGTTGCAGCAGTTAACCTAATCAAACAGCTGAGTTTCCTTTTTGTGTAAATAGTCCTATTAAAACATTTATGTTTAACTGGGCCCGCTGTCCCGCCTCAGTCATTGACGCACTCGACTCTTTGAAGCGTTTATTTCAAAGACACAAACATCAGAAACCAGTTTCATTAATGGCACGAGAACAACCACCACATCTGTACAGTGTCAGAAAAACTAAACGGTGGAGAAAACGTTACTTCTGTCTACGGCTCGTTCGTCCTCTGTGCTACTAAAGAACTCTGCATGCAGATAACGACCCCCTCCCCCTAGAGGGGGACACGAGGAGACGACTGGGTGGGGGGGGGACACGTCTCACATGAAGAGCATGCAAGAAGCGTGAAAATCATCTGGTTTGTGTCAAAACAGGAAGTGTTGTCTTTAGAGGACAGAATGAGATTTGACAGCCTGGTTTCAAACGATCCACACAGTCGGCTCAACTGGAGCGACAAGCGCAACGTTCCGCTGCTCATTGGGTTAAATACTGTACACGTTAAGTCCTCCTCGTGACTCGAGCTGTAAAAACCAAGAACACTGACAGAAGCAGGCACGATACAAACGTTTCATGTCAAACACGGGTCATAAATCCACAGAACACGGTTAGAAAACTGGCCCGACACCGACGCGCCTCCCCCGAGCAACACCTGGTTCACCTGTAGGGGCGTCGCACCAAGAAGACGAACGGAAGATCCAGTTCTTACAAAACGTTCATTTTGAATTTAACGTTAAATAAATGCTAAATTTACAGCACCTATTTATTAAATGTTGGCGTGGAAAACAAAACAATTTGTAATTTCAGCTTTAGAAGAAACTTCGGCTTGTCTTTGGCTGGTGACTCGACTTTAGAAGTAAATGTGTAAATATTAGCAATGTTTGGCTAATTATTAGCATTCCCAGGGACGATGCAGCCATTTATCATCTTGTAGCTAATAATTCCATCCAGAAGATATTAGCAACAGCATTTATCTTTTCTATCTTTACGCTAACAAAAGCATGTTTCATCCACAGGGTGTCATTAGCATGAGCAGGCTAATAACAGCAGATTAGCATTTTATCAGTGGTGGGCACACTCTAGCTAACGGTGAAACTTAACTTTATTTTTGCTAACTCTTAGCTTCTGCTAAATCAGGTTTGGCTAATCAAGTCTGTAAAACTGTCAATTTGTTTTATTCATCCCGAATTAAAAATCTGGCGTAGCATCTTTAGCATTTTGTGCGTCCACCTGTTTTAGCTCTGACTTGGCTTTGCCAAACTGCCACAGATGACTCCGCCCACCTTTAAATTAAACCAATTGAATCAAAGCTTATCAGGTTTGGATCATCGCTTTAACCATTGAACTTTATTTCACCTGTTTAGTATTAGCGAAGCTACTTTTTGTTCACAGTGTCCACCACTGTATTTTGTCATTAGCATCTTTATGCTAACGTCGGCACATCTTGGCCCACGAGTCGCTGGTCGTTAGCCACGTCAGCCAATGACTGATGCTGGGAATGAGCTTTTACCATTTTAACACGGTATGAAATGGGTAATAAAAACATTTAAAGTGTAATTTTAAAGGTAACTCAATAAACCGTTGGAACCAGAACTAAGCCAGGGATGTGGGTCAGTCTGGACCGGTATCTGGGTTTAAAAAGCCCGGCCCAGACTGAACCTTGTAACTTCTGGCTGATCTTATTTCTGGCTGCTGGGGACGACACGAAGCTAAAGACTTTTTTTTTTTGCTTCAACAGGAAATTTGCTACTTTTCTTTAAACTGTTTTTTCCCAGAATCCCCTGAAACTTCCTTCAGATCAGAGCGCCTCCGTTTCCTCTTCTTCTGTGGTTAAATAAATAAAACGCAGCGGACCCCCAGCAGGGGTCCTAAAGGGTTCACAGTCCGTGAGAGGAAACCGGGTCAAGACGTGAGACTTGAAACGGTCACTACAAAAGGTTGGAGAAAAATCAACACATTTTGTCTAATTCATTTCTTTTCTAAGCCTCTAACGGTAAAAAGGTTAGCGGGTGAACGGTGGAGGAAATGAAGAGTCCGGTGACGGCGAGGAGGAAGGCGTCAGGACTGCGTGGTGCCGGCGGGGCGCGCTCACAAGCCCTGCTTGGCCAGAGAGGCGGACACCTGGTCGGCCAGCGTGGACAGCTGCGGAGAGTCGGCCATGTTGATGCTGCCGGAGGACGACACGGTGCTGAGATGCTGCGGGGACTCGTCCAGGGACACGATCTCTGCGCCGTGGTCGGTGCGCGCCTTGGCCGTCTCACGGAAGCTCAGCTTGTGGCTCTCAATCTGCGTCGGACCAGAGAAACATTATTATTATTTCATCATTTATTTAAAACAAACAGCGTCTAACAGGTTTATTTTAGTGTGGAGCAGCAGAGAGCGCCCTCTGCTGGACAACACGAGGAACAACAACAAAATAAACACCAACGATGCTGAAATAACTTCAATTAAATAAATCTTATAATTTTAATCACCTCAAACTAAACTAATTCTTACCTGTGAAACATTTCCTTAAATTTAATGTTCATAAAATGAAATGTTTTAAAGGGAGTTCAGTTGTTTAACTTCATGCAGTTTGCACAATATTTTGTTTTCTACAGAACTGTTCATTTTATTTTAAGGATTTAAAACATGCGGGGAGTTAAAAGTTTTGTTTTATTAAAGTGGAAAAATAATTAAAAATATATTATGGTTTACCCTGATGCATGCTCAATAATCCAGGTAGAAAAATCTAAAAAAAGCTAACAGACTTAGCTTTTTTTTAGATTTTATGGTTTAACACAAAAGCAGATTGACTCATAAATCTAATTTATTTGTGTTAAAGCAGCAAAAGACCATAAAATAATTATTTTACAAGAATTTGTTTTGACTTTAATATAAAATACTTTACTGTTGGCCAGTTTATAAACTGACATTTAACTTTATTAAATATTGACTCAGCACTCGAACATTCAGCTTCAGTTTGTCTTCGGCTACTTTTACCTTTTCAGCTACTGTCCTGCTAATCGTAAGCTTTTAGCTAGTTTTCTAGCATTTAGCTTTTTTCCAAATGTTTTGCTGTTTTAGTTTTCATCTACCATTAAGTTATGTTTAAGCTTTCAGTTGAACTTTTAACTAAGGTCTTGTCAGTTTTGGGGTTTAGCTACTGTTTAGTTGTGGTTTGCTTATTTTAGTTTTTGTCAGTTGTAGTTTTTAAGCTACTCTAAAGAAGTGAAGTCTGGTCCTCTGGACATTCAAAAAACAAAACAAACAAAAAGTTTTGTTTTTTGAATGTCTTCTTTAGATTTTTCTACCTGGATTATTGAGCAGCATCAGAATCTTTTTAAGCTGCTGTTTAGCTATGTTGTCCTAGATTAAGCTTTCACTAAACTTTTGCCTATAGATTTTAGCTACGTTCAGCTTTTGATTGTTTCGCAAATACTCTTTTTAGCAGCATTTGGGTTTTCTTCAATGCTGCTAATTTTATCTTTAGCTGTGGTTTTGCCCATTCTTTATTCTAGCTACAGTTTTGCTGTTTAGCTTCATTAGTTTTAATTAGCTTCAAGTTACGATTTTGCTACGTTAAGCTTTTTATCTACAGTTTTGCTGCATTTAGCATTTGTCTACTGTTTAGCTACATTTAGCTTTTTGCTTTGATATTGCTAATTTAATCAACTGTCTGGTCATTCTTAGCATTTACCAGCAATTTTGCTACATGTAGCTTTTAGCTATAGACACACATTTTAGCTTTTAGCTATGGTTTCACTGATTGTATATTTTACCGTTTTCCTACGTTTAGCTTTTGTTCTTCTAGATCATTTTAACCTTCAGGTCCTGTTCAGCTGATTTTAGCTCTAATAAAATTCTTCGGCTGATGTCTCAGACTGGACTTTAACAGAGGTGACTGAAAGTTGGTCCTGAGGATACACCAGACGTTTCGGCTGATACTCACGGGAGTCCTCAACCTTTATGAGGGGGTTCGTCAGGACGGGTGAGACAGGAGCTGAAGGGACTGTCTGAGGCGACTGAGGGGGGGAGACAGCGGGGGAGGGGATGGACGAGCTGCCTGAGGCGCTCCCCTCGGCATCCCTCGGCCGCTACAGAGGAGCCCCGGCAGAAAGAAATGAGGCAACAAAAACACACGATGGTTTCAACAGAAATAAACAAAAACAAACAAAAGCAAAACATGAGAAAACAAAAGTCCAAACAAAAACAACGAGAACTTCAGAAAACAAAAAAACGATGGAGACGATGGAGGTGGAGACCTGCAGCCTCAGGAGCACCTTCAGCTGATGTTTGTAAACATCTGCAGACAACTCCAGACCTTCAGCTGATGTTTGTCTGTAAACATCTGCAGACAACACCAGACCTTCAGCTGATGTTTATAAACATCTGCAGATGACTCCAGACCTTCGGCTGATGTTTGTAAACATCTGCAGACAACTGATGTTTGTAAACACAACGTTGACAAATCAAAGTCAGAACTTGTCACAAAGTTTGTTCTGTCTAAATAAATGGGCCACAGAGACTCTTCCTCTCAGCACGTAGCTACAGAGGCTGCAGGAGGCGGGGCAAGCTCGGTTTGAGTGACATGCCACATGGTCCTAGTGCCGGTCGTGTTTGTTTAAAAAGGTGGAAACGTCTTTGGTGATCATTTCACCAGAAGAAGTTTCCAGACGGTGAGAAATCTTGATGTTTAGCTTCACGTTACGAGACGAGGAAGAAAAATGAACTGAGGAGGATTTTATTTTGGGTGAAACGAGAGAGAACCTGCTGTGAGATCCAGATGTTTTTACCTTCTTCAGTCCACCTCCGGGAACGTGGCCGATGTTGTCCATGGAGCCGACTTTAGACTGAACTTTGAACTCTATCTTCTCGTTTTTGATCTCAATGTTTCCACCGCCTGAAACAGAATAACATCAAGCAGAAGTCGTCTTCATGTTTATGAACGGGGGTGCAAGATGGTGGATTTTCGGCCGATATCTGATACAGATATTTTCCCCTAGACCTACTTACAGAGACTACATGGACTACTGCACATGACTTTCTCCGCTGTGGGATTAAAATCCTACATTATTCTGCAGGGTCTGTCAGTTTGGCCTGCTGCCAAATGCAGATGACAAAAAGTGGCTGAAAATGTAACATTTCAACTGGGATTATGTTTAATGTCAAATTTTTTCTTGACATTTACCCCGACACAATGACAACACTCAGAACAGTCAAACAAAAGTGCCTTACTGTATATATACACATACACACACACACACACACACACACACACACATATATATACCAGGGCCTTTTATATCGGTGAGTTGTTTTCATGGAATGGCCGATGTCCAATATTTCACTTTATCGCTAATGTCAGCCGATACCATGCTGATAATATCGTCCATCCCTGTTAATGAAGACCTGAGGTGGAGGACGTATCCAGACAGAGCGTACAGAAAGAACCGCTGGGTGACCACTCTCAGTCCAAAACATGTAAAACTGGAAGTGGAACCTAATTTGGAGCCATTTTAGCAGCTCAAACGAACGTTTTAGGACTAAAATCTAGGACTAATCTGGGATAATCCCTCGCTGTGTGGGAAGCTTTGACCTAGAGTTAATTCACAGAATCCAGCAGCTTGGATTAAACCCACACAGTCTGGTATTATGATTTATCTTGTCATACAAATAATGCACCTTTAAAAATAATGTACAGTAATAGTTTTTCAATGATTAAACTAAAGAAACAAGAATATTTACACATTCTAACTGGTTGTCTTTGTACAAGTTGTATTTGTAGCCTGGATCCTTCACAGATATACAGTACAATGAAAACCTTTCCTCAGAAAATAAGTACAAAAAAATAAAAATATTTGAAAAATAAAATAAAGCAGCAAATACCATAAATTGTCTTCAAAACGAGCCTCAGATTTATTCTTTATTTTTGGACCGAGTGAATATTGCCCTGAACCCTAAATATTGATTTCTCATTCTATTGTTTAAAATAAATGTGAAGTTGTTTTTTGTTTATTCGATTTGAATTGTTTAAATTTGCACTTTTCATTGGGTGTTTGTTTTTAATATCAACCAACAAATCTGGACAACTGACACTCCGAACCACTTTAGGGGATTAAAGTAAATCTGTTAATCCTGAACAAACGCAGAGGTTTTACATTTTGGATCAAAGTCTCTGGTCTCACCTGGTTTGTGGCGAATGTTGTCCTTGGATCCACATTTGCTCGTAACGTTGCTCAAATCGATCTTTTTGTGCACGATTTGAATCTGCAGACGAGACAAACAACAAAAGAACGTTTTTATTGACCAGTGAGGAAAATAAATCCGTTAGTTCAAACTCCGAGCCGGCCGACCATCAGTCTTCAAAACAAACCAGTAGAAGCCGACGTGGGAAGACAAGCGGGATTAGACATTAGGATTCAGAACCAGAGCCGTTCATTAGTGCTGCAATAAAAACATTCACAGTTTAGTGATTAAAAGCTGCTGATTAGGAATAAAAGATCCTGATCCGTGCACTGACGTGACCTCATCTTCTGGTCGACTGGAAACACGAACCACTCTGAGGTCGAGGACAACGGGAGAGACCGAAGACAAGAGACTCTTTGTCCCTCCTTTGGCACAATTAGTTCACTTCATCCTGAGGACCATCGGCCCCAGCAGAGGCAAAAGACTCCATGACTGAAGAGATCAGCCGGAGCTAACGGGGCTAACGTCTCGTGTGGTAGTAGCTGAGCAACATCCTCAACACCTTCGTCTAAAACTCAGCTCTGAGTCAGCCCCATCCAAGATGGCCGCCACAGCCAACTGACCTTAGAAAACACAAAAAACAGCCAGCCAGTTTTACACGACTGTTTCACAGCCGGGCTGAGGTGGAGTGGGGGGTCGAAGCTGACTCACCCCATCGTACTGCAAAGCGACGTAGTAGCAGAGCCACAACGTCCACACGTGAGCCGAGCCGGCTCGATGATGACTCCCGGTCTGTGCAGCCACCAAACATTTAGTGTTTAGCTTTTAAACAAATAAAATCACTCAGCGAGTTGATTCATCACATTTTTAAAACCAACACGACATCATCACATTTACTACGTTCAGCTCTTTTCAGACGTGAAACCTCCACGGGTGTGAGATGAGGTTCATCTGTGATTTATGAATAACCAGAGGCAGCGTGAAGACCGACTGGTCTGAGCCACCATTTTGCAGAACTAAGCTAACATTTGGTGTGGTAGTAGCTGAGCAGCATCCTCAACACACACTCTGAGGGCTTCGGCCTGTCACGATAACAAATTTTGCTGGGCGATTAATTGTCTCAGAAATTATTGCGATAAATGATATTGTTTGAAATTTGAGCATAATTAGTAATTATTTTGACCACTGGATGGCAGTATAAGACTGAACAAAAGGATGGATGGTGAGGGAGCGAGCAGCGTGTCTCTTTAAGAAAAATGGGAGGGAGGCCCCTTGATGTGACATGGGCTGTCTCCAGTTCCCAAAATGGCGGATGCTCGGTGGTTTGAGCGCTTTAGCATTTTTCACACAAAGCTTTAATAAAAAAATCTGTAAACAAGTTCTCAGCTTCTTTTTTCAAAGAAAAACAACTTTTTACTCGAAGGCACAAGTTTGAACGGTGAATTTTGTAGCTTTGACAAAACGGAGGCGTTTCCCCGAGGTCGGCCTGTTAGCTTAGCTTGTAGCTTAGCGTGTAGCTTAGCTTCTCAGCTTAGCTGCTTTAAAAGACCCAAAAACACGATTTTGGATAGTTAAAGCAGATTTTAAAGAGAAGGGGAGGGGTCAGTGAAGAGTTGAACCTTTTGTCGTCCAGTGTCTTCAGTAGAAAGAGACATGAAGAAACGATAAAGCTGATGAATGAAAATTTATCATGAGATTAATTGATTTATTGTTTATCGCGACAGGCCTATGAGTACTACACACTGCACGATATATTTGCCTAAAACGTTGGCTCTAACAGCCTGGTCTGTTTGTTAGTAAAATAATTCATTAATCACTGGGTGTGCGTCTACAACTGATTCACTTTTGGAGTCAACAAAATCCAAGATGGCTGCTAAAGCTAGTTAACCTTAGCAAACACAACAATGGCTACAACAGTCAGTTTTACAGATGCTGAGCTAAAGTTTGGTGTGGTAGTAGCTGAGCGTCTTTCACATCTTTAAAGGTTTAAACAACTAAAACTTATTGCAGGCAGCTGGCACCGAGGTGCAGCGGGCGATATGCATTCCTGCAGGCGATAAGACCTTTACTTTGAAACAAGCACAGAACTGATGCATGCTGGTCCGGGGGTCAGTTGGGGTCACAAACAGATTTATCAGGATTATGTTCCATCATGAGCATTTAGTGGGAACAAGACTAACAGAAACAACGAGCTACACCCGGGCAGGAAAGGTTCAGGGCAGCAGAGGAAATGCTCATGACTCCATAAGTCCAAAGATAAAAGTGTGAGGCGTTAAAGAGCTGGGCCCGTCCGGGTCAGAGCAGGAGCGCCCGTCTCTACTCACATTTCCACCACCGGGAACGTGTTTGATATTATCTTTGGAGCCGCAGCGGGACTGCACACTGCTCAAGTCCAACTTCTTTTCAAGAATTTGTACCTGGAGAGTTTGTTTGTGAGGAGAAACAAACGGTTATGTTTGGAGAGACAGAGCGAGGCGAGGACGCCACAACGTTCAGTAAAGAGGAGGAACCACCAGCTGACAGTTATTTAACAAACACCTGCATCAGAAGACAAAGAATTACCAAGATTGAAGGAAAAGATTCTTCTAAAAGAACAGGGAGAACCTCAGGGTTCTGTCCTGAGACCCATGTTATTTACCCTAATGAAATATCAGTTTACACTGATGATGTCCAGCTCTACTGTTAAGTAAAGTGAGTTTCATCACCTGAGGTCCTTAAAAACAGTTTGGTGAACTTTAAACTGCAGTGAAGTGACGACAACTTGAATTCAGACATGACTGAAACTCTCATTATTGCCCCTGAAATTAAAAGTTTCAGGCTTTGACACTTTAGTTTTCTTTATATGTATGAAAGTTCAAATGTTATTTTCTTCTTCTTCTTTCGGCTGTTCCCTCTTCAGGGGTCGCCACAGTGAGTCATCCTCCACCTCTGTCCTCTGAATCCTGTGTCCTCTCTCCAACTACCTCCATGTTCTCTCTAACTGCATCCATATGTCTCCTCTTTGTCTTTTTCCTGGCAGTTGCATTTCTAACATCCTTCTACTAATATACCCACTGTCCCTCCTTGGGACATGTCCAAACCACTGTCCCTCCTTGGGACATGTCCAAACCACTGTCCCTCCTCTGGACATGTCCAAACCATCTCAGTGTGTCCTCTCTAACTTCATCTCCCAGTTGTTCAACATGTGCTGTACCTCTGATGATCTCATTCCTGATCTTCTCCATCCTTGTCACTCCTAAGG
>JARVGV010000527.1:27702131-27713025 GCA_031762435.1 Hypsolebias longignatus | reverse complement strand
ACGAAGTCCAGATGACATGATTCAACCTTTTTTGTTGTTATATACCTGGATGACTGAGAAAACAAACTTTGTGAACTAAGTAGAAGCATTTTGCAAAACAAGCACAATTAGCTGCTATCATGTAATGGTTAGTCAGTATTTTGCTAGTCATGCTAGCACGTTTGGCTACAAACTGTTGATAAATGCTGTTGACACAAACTTGGTTGTGTTACCAACCAAGAAGTTGTGTAATTAGCTGCTAACGTGATAGTTAGCACGTATTTATTTACAGCTACATGTCTGCTGACATGTCTCGTGGAACAGAGATAACCACTATTGATCTGCGACTGATTAAAGGCCGTCTTTCAAAAGTCGCTGATAAAAGTCTTTTTCCAAGCCTTCAAAATCCAATTTACACTTTGCCTTTCAGTCACTAAGTAAACAGACAAAGACGCAAATAATCTCTTGTTTTAATTAGGTCAAGAAAACAATTTGCAGCTTAGCATGATTTGTTCAGGGAACAAACTTTTGCAGGTTATCCTGACACAGCACTTCGGCGGACAAAGAGCTCTGAAGGACAGAACGAGACGATCTGAAGCAGAGAATCATAATGACGATGATTTACAGCAGGACCTGGTTTGCCTCCATCATTACCTCTGATCGGAGATGACGCGTGTCAGCTTGAACTCACAAACATAAAATGACCTTCTTTCACCAGCTCTGTGTCTCAGACAGGGGAAAGTTCATGCACTTCTAATATCAATAACTGCAGCGACCGCTTTATGATGACATGAGCTAAAGGAACACAGCATTAAGCAGCTTAATGAAGAAGAGACACTAAGAAGAAGCAACCCCGTGGATGTATCTGAAGGAGCTCATATGTTTATAAAACTCAACCATGATTGTTGGCAAACTGCACGTGTCCGAATATTAAAACCCATAAAACAGCTCAATTACAGCTGCAGAGCGGTGCAGAAAACATTCAGATGTTTCACATTAAGAGGTTTTAAACTACACTAAAATAAACTGTTATATTAAACATATCTGCTTAAAGAAACAAAATGTTAAAAACACAGTTTTACCTGGAAGACAACCAGAAAAAAATCTGTCAAAAAGCAAATCTTTCAATGAAATTTCAGCATGAATTATAAATATTTTACCATTAAACGACGTCTAGGAGTAAAAATAAGTGTGTGACTTTTGTTTTCTGTAACATTTATTCTTATCAAAATATTTAATTTTATTAAAAAAAATTCAAATAAAGATACATTAGGATTTTTTTTTTTTTTTTCATGTAGAGTAATTATCTTTAAACTTAACTTCAGAATTTCGGCCTTTTTATGCTGCTTTTAGCTTTTAGCCAAACTTTTGCTATTTTAGCTTTTAGATAACCTTTCGCTATTCTTTACTGGTGTTTCACTACTTTTAGCTTTTAGCTAGGGATTTGCTACTTTAAGCCAGTGTCTTCCTACTTAAATTGTTCAGCTAGCATGTTAACTTTTTAAGCTTGTATGTTGCTACTGTATTGCTATTTGCCGGCTTGAATTACCTACTTTAAGTATTTTGCTACTTTTAGCTAACATTTTTGTAATTTTAACTTTTCCCTAGGGATTTGCTACTTTTAAGGAGCATTTTTCTACTTTAGCTTTTACATTGGGATTTGCTACTTTTTACTACTGTTTGACATCATATAACATTTAGCTAGCGTTTTACTACTTTAAGCTAACGTTTTGCTACTTTTTAGCTTTTAGTTAGTTTCTCTACTTTTAGCTTTAAGCTAGTGTTTTACCACGTTTACATCTAAAAACGCTAGTTTTACTTTTAGCTAGCGTTTTATACATTTAGCTGAATGTTTCTGCTTTTAGCTAGGAATTCACTAACGTACCATTTACTTAAGTATTTGACACTTTAAGCTAGTGTTTTGCTGCCTCTAGGTTTTTGACAGCTACCTATAAATTACTAAACTAAATAGCTAAATATAAATAAAGTAGCTAAATATAAAGTTTTTAGGTCCAAATAGTTCGTCTAAATTTTAAGCTGGTCACAAACTACTAACTGAAACAAAATCTTTGAAGCAACAACGTAGCATCCAGAGGAGAACGTGGAGTCTTTACAACTGATCAACTTCACACCAAGTTGACTCATTAGAATAATGCACTGGGTGGAAGATCATTTGGAGCGACACGGTGGATCAGCGCCTGATCAGACCTCACTGAGCCAGAGGTGAACATCACCTGATCTGACCTGAGAGTTGAGACGTTAGCGTGAGAGGCGGCTGGTTACCTGGAAGTTTCCCACCATGATGAGCCCGGCAGCACAGATCCAGCCCGTGGAGAGACCGGCCGTGTTCAGGACCGAGTTCTGGTTCTTCTCGATAACGAGAGCGTAACGCAGCAGGCTGATGAGCATCACTGGAAGGAGAGCGTGGAGACGGAGGCATGAAGCAGCTGGAGCTCAGTGTGGAGACCACCATCTTCAAAACTCATCCAACATCCAACCATCATCCATCCACCCATCCATCCATCAGAGGCATGAAGCAACTGGAGCTCAGTGTGGAGACCACCATCTTCAAAACTCATCCAACATCCATCATCCAACTTTCATTCATCATCTATCAACCACCATCCATCCAACTATCATCCATCCATCTGTCCATCCATTCATCCAACTATCATCCAACCATTCAACTATCATCCAACCATCCAACTATCATCCATCAGAGGCATGAAGCAGCTGGAGCTCAGTGTAGAGATCAGAATTCCATCTTCAGGAACCCATCCATCATACATCAGCCAACTATCATCCATCCATACAGACATTCAACCACAATCCATCCATCCAACTATCATCCATCCACCCATTCTCCAACTAGCATCCATCCATCCATTCTTCCACAGGAAGAGTCAGGGTGAACCCTGGACAACCATTCAGTCTCTCTCTCATCTAGGGACAAGTCAGAGTCACCATCAGTCTAACCTGCATGTTTTTGGTCTGTGGGAGGAAACTGGAGTACCTGGAGAAAACCCACATGAGCACGGGGAGAAGATATAAACTCCAACCAGAAGGGTCGTAAGCTCCTTCTTTTAAATTGTGTCCAGATGACACAGTTGAATCTTTTTTGTTGTTGTCTACCTGGATAATTGAGCTGACAACCCTTTTTCTAACCACTTTGGCCTTGGTGTCCTCAGACTGTTTCTGTGAGGAGCAAGTCGACCATCTGACCTAAAACATTTGATTGTTGTTCATGATGGTTGATTGTTTTGCATGTGTTTAAAAGTCTGCTTTTGAGATTTCAACAGGAGGTTGGCTTGAAGCGCAGCAGTGAAGGCTACCTATGGGACACATCTGGTTGACAGGCTGTGTAGACTGAAGAAGTCCTCTGGATGGGGGACGAAATGTTTCTCACTTAAAGAAACTGGTCCAGATGACACGATTTAACCTTTTTTGTTCCAACCTGAAGGGTTGCAGCTGCACTGTGAACCTGCAACAGACCTAACCACTGCCGATGCTCACAGGCACTGAGGTAAATTTGGTGTGGTAGTAGCTGAGGGTCACCCATGATGCATCCACAGATTATCAACATTTCAACATGTAGTGATGCCTCAAATGTTTGAGACTTGAGTTGGTTTAAGGCGGCAGCAGGTACGGACTAGCTGTTAGCGCATCGGTCCAGTCAGAAGTAAACTCCATTTCTCCAAGGAGCTATCTCCAACAGGTAAGATATTAACTGTTCATAGCCTGTCCACAGAATCACATTTATAAGATCTGAACTGTTCTAATAAAACCTGTTAAGTGCTGTTTTTTTATGACTTCAGACCTTAGCTTGTTTTACTTCCTGGTTTCTGTTTGTTCAGTAGACCTTCTTTCTCCTTTGTGCCGAGTTAAAAGTCTTTTTTTTAATTCTCCAGTCAGTCGTCCCTCGGACGGCTCAGTCCGGCGTTTGAACCGAGAGGGGAAATAAAAGGAGCGTTCGGTTCACAGCTTCCTCGTGCAGCATGAAGCGGTGCTGCTGCAGATCTCAGTGTGAGCAGATTCCTGACGTCTGTTGATCCAGCAGCTCCATCAAAGCTTCACAGCAGTCTCATCGCTCACATCTGGCGCTCATCGCTCACATCTGGCGCTCATCGCTGAGAACGACTGTTTGGATGTCCCCGTCGACTGTCCAGCAACGAACGCAGTGGTCTGTTTTATTTTTTTATTTTTTATCCAGTGAACGCAGCAACAAGCCTCCATGTTTGAGGTTCGGGGTTATCTGTGCCATTCGAGGCCCAGCACAGGTCTAATCTAATCTAATCTAATCTCGTCTCGCGCCTCAACTTTGAGTGAAATAAACCAAATATGAACTCAGAATTGTTTATGGGAGTTGAATCAAACAGTGAGGGGAGGCGAGGATCTCTGGGAAATTTACAGTTTTAATCCACGGACGCATCAGACTTTCACTGAGAGCAGAAATATTTGAGATAAAAGTTTGTTCATCGACATTCAGTTAATAAAAATAATAAATTCTAGATGATGTTTTATAGTCAAATAATTTATCAGCATTCCTTAACAGCATGCATGTCACCCGCCAGAGATTTGAAGTAAACTCTTCTGTTGGAGTTTTAGCCATCTTGGTCAAACCTCCAAACCAACGCTGAACTCATTTCCATGCGAGATCGCACAACGTCCCGTTCTTATGAGCTACAAGCGACTCTCAGCTTCTACCACACCAAAGTTTAGCTCCGTCTCTGTAAAACTGATTTAGCCACGTGGTTTTCTAAATGCAGTTGGCTGTAGCAGCCGTCTTGATGTGGTTTCACAACCCAAAGACGGAATTAAATCAGCTAGTTTTACAAAAATAACATGAGTTAAAATCTGGTGTGGTAGTAGCTGAGAGTCATTTGTGGCACATCCTCTGAACTGTTATGGATCATGTGAGATTAAAACATAACTTTACTCAACATCAGATGATCTTAGCCTGAAACTCTGGCATGAAAGGCGGTGGGCAAACTGCATCCCTTCAAGGAAAGCCTGAATCTACAAACTGAAATTTCTGTCTGCTGCAGGTAAGATACTGACCACTCATACCATCAAAAACTTATCTATGACTTTATGAACGAACTAGAATGAAGAACTTCTCCCACTGAACGTGCACTGTGGGGTTAAAGGTCAATTATTATTATTTTTTTTAGCTGCAGTTCCTAAAATTCAGCTGTTTCACGGCTCTTTAAGTCTTTATTTAAAAACATGTAAGTGGATCAGTTTGGTCCAGTCCTGGACTGGAAGAATTTTTACAAACATTCATGAAGTAAATGGAGATATAGTCCACATGACGGGGAACAAACGAGGACCACCCAAAATAGATGGTTTCAAGCAGTTTTGGCACACTGGTCTGAGGGTGAATGTTTGTGGTTCACGTGGGGCATTAAAAAAAAACAACCCTAATTCGAGGCACTGAGTCATTTTCCCCTCACATCGGGCTGAGTTTGGGCCTGACAGAGGGTTAGCTGAAGCTGCTGCAGCTGAGAAAACAAGCCTGAAGGTTGGAGGGTCTCTGAAGGTCCAGCTCCTCGTGCAGACTCACCCATGAAGGCTCCGGTGCTGCAGACGAGGCTGAAGAAGCAACTTTCAGGAGGCAGCGTCCCACATTTACTACAAGGGGAACAGAGAAGAGCAGAGGGGGGTCAGTACGTGTCGAGCTAAAGCTGTTCACCGACGTCTGTCCGTTTAAAGTCCTGATGGAGCGTCCTTTAGCTGCTTCTCTGTTCGTCTTTAAACAGAGAACTTTCTAGAGATTCAGAGAAAGAGTTCCTCAGATCATCATCTTCACCAAAGGAAAACACAAGAAACAAGAACACGCCATCTTAAAGAGGGCGGCGACTCGGTCTGACATTCAGGACATTCAGACACCTTGTTGGTCACTCGGAAGGGAGGAAATAAATATTTACGCTCCGCAGCGGCATTTAGAACGAAGAGGGATCTGCGGTTCACGATAAAACCTCCTTCCTGTCGAGGTGAAGGAGGCCTCACTAACTTTACATAACGCCAGTTTAGCTATAAACTCTCGGCTTTAACTGAGTTAAATGTCGTCAAAATTTAAAATTAAGGAGTAAAAATGACGTGGCAACATTTTACTGAACAAATTGTTGTTCAATTTTATATTTAAAGGTCCAAACCCTAAAGAGAAGGTTCTGTTCAGGTCACTAGCTAGTGCTGCTACATTTAGCCAGGTACAAATAAATACTGTATTTTTCAGCCTATAAGTCATTTTTGCATATTTTCCAAAACCTGCAACTTATTTATGGAATTTTTTTCCATATTTATAAACCTGAGATATGACGTTTTCATTCATTATGACTGAAAATATTGAACACTACCACTTTCAGCTGCTAGATGGCACTCGAGCAGTATGGCATGCCGTTCTGTCATGTAATAGGTGAAGTGCATTTATCAAGTAAAAGTTCAACTGAGACACACCTTTACTATAATTTCGAGCAAACAAACAATTGTTTTTAGCTGTTTATGTTGTTAAATTTTGAAGAAATGCACAGTGAGTCATCCCTCTGAGCGCTCCTGCGGCCGTAAATTGGCTTTTGAAAAATGCAGCTGGTTTGACCATCAAAGTGCATTTATTAAGGAGAAGTTAGACTGAAACACAACTTTACTGTAATGTCGAGCAAATAAAAATTCTGGGTTGTCAGCGGTGATGTGTAACAAACGTGATGTGTCAGCGGTGACACATAATAGATGCTACTTATATGGAGAAGCGACATATTTATGGATTTTTCCACTTTATTAGACATAATGGGTCTGAAGCGACTTATAGGGAAGAAAATACGGTAACAAAATGCTGACAAACCGCAGAATGTCTTTATCGTCACGTTTTTTTTTTTTTTTGTGTAAAATTCTAACAGCAAAGACATTTTGAGGAAAAGACCTCCTGCTGTGTGGAGCCTGAGTGACCTTTGACCCCACAGAGTTTCTGGTCTTGTGTTGGGTGTCCTACCAGTTTAATGTGAGACACTAACACAACTGAATACTTAGCTAACAAACAGTTTAGCTGACATGCACGTCTCTTTTTTAGCCACTACAGATGAAGCGAACATATTTTTCAAACGCTCGGCCTCGAACTTATTCTACATGTCAGAGAAGCAAACGTTAACGTCACCTCCTCCTCCGCTACACTGTTATCTACGACACCCCAGTTCTGTCAGTCTGGTGTATTTTTCTTTAGGTCAAATATAAAGTTTTTATTTTAGAAGACATTAACTGAGTGGAACCACAACAAAACAAGCTGCTCTTTATGTCGTCTGATGTATGAATTCTATTTACATAGTTCAAACCGTGTATCAAGGAGAGGCTGAGAGAGTTGCAAATTAACGAAGGACAGAACTCGGTGCGTAAAAAGTTCAGTTTCCCAGAAATAAATTAATAAATGAATAAATGTAAAGTTTTATAGTGAAGACGGTGCAGCAGCTCTGACCTGATGAGTGGTACGTTGTCTGGACTGCAGCAGAGCTCAGGTCCTCGCTGCAGAGGAAGCTGCTCCTCACAGGACTCGTTATACAGCCTGAACACACACACGCGCGCGCACACACACACACATGCAGATTTATCTTGTTATTGTGAATGAATGAGTTTTCAGATGGTTGGCAGGTCAGTTTTTTTTTTACATCTCCCTGTTTTTATGGCTGTAACTCTCCATGATTAGAGCAAAAACATCTAAAACATCCTCCAGGCTTTAGTTTGTTTCTTTAAAAACACGTAGCGTGCGCTCTAAGTGCGGTGTGTTTCATTTAAATAAAAACCTAACCTTCCAGGAAGGAGTGCACGTCGCCCGCTGCCTTTAAAACCAGAGTTTTAGGCTGAGACCGATGAGACATGATGGAGTCGTAAAACTTTTAGTCAAACCTCCAAAGTAATGTGTTGTTATTTTGCTAACAGACACAGAGACAGGCAAACACATGATCACCTGTCTACCCTTCAGTGACAGGAGGCAATAAAACTAACACGTTTTAAAGAGATAAAACTAACAGAAATATTTGTGTAAATGCTGAAAACATTAAAGTGAACTCAGCGTCTCTGAAGATGTTTTTACTGATAAGTTTCAGCACAGTTTGATTTTGGAACCAGCTTTAACGTAAACTAAACCATAAAATCTGTTTTTTGTTGAAACTGATGTGATTTTAGGAGCAGGTGTGGAGACGAGACTCAAACAGGTGACTTAAATCAAGTTTTTCTGTTTTCTTTTCAACCGTCTTGTTTGCACTTTTCATCGTAGAAATATCCAGCTCCCTGCTTTCACCGGCTCGTGGACGCTTTATCTTAGAAAACTCTCATCTTGAGTCAACGTTTGGCTTCACGGTGCATTTCTCTGGTTCGCTCCTCGCTGTACGTTCACACTGAGGCTCAGAGGAAGAAGCTAGCAGGGCGGCTAACGGGGCTAGCGTTCCTTGAAGGAATGCATATCGCCCGCAGCCTTGATGCCGGCAGACGTCAGCTCGTGTGCAGAAACGAAACTGCTTTGGTCAAAGCCTGAAAATGCTCTGAGAGAAAAGCTGAGACTCAGAGTTCACGTTGGGGATGACTCTCAGCTACTACCACACCAAATCTCAGCTCCGTTTCTGTAAAATTAACTGAATTATTTTAGTGTTTCGTTAAGTCAGTTGGCTGTGGCGGCCATCTTGAATTGGGTCAACTTCAAAGGTTAATCAGTCATTAATGTCCGGCCAACAATTACTTCCTGACAGTTTCATTAAAATCTGTCCAGTGGTTCAGGAGAAATTTTGCTAACAGAGTTTACCTAAAATAGTTGTGTTGGGTATTATGCTCAGCTATTACCAGTACCGCCCCAAATATTTCATCAAGATCTGTAAAACTGACTAAACTGCATGTTTTTAGTGTTTTTTTTAGATCAGCTGGCTGCGGCGGCCATCTTGAATATGATTGGCTCATAAAGTAATCAGTTGTAGCTGTGCAGGTATTGATCAGTTACTGAGTAAAAACATTATGGAACTCAGTCTGTTTAGAAAAACTGAGCTAAAATCTGTTGTGGTAATAGCTGAGAGTATTCCACAACATGCACAACGAGCGCTGCCAGGTCACACATCTTTATTTAAAACGTTGGAGTGCGAGGCGGCGGGCGACATGCATTCCTTGAAGAAGTGTCTGTTTTATTACAGCAGTGATAGGAGCTGAGGTGTGCAGTGTTTTTACCAGTTGTGAACTGGGCAGACGTGCTGGTTGTAGAGGGCCATCGCGTACCTGGAGGGGAAGAAAAACATCAAGTTTAGTAGAAGTTAACGGTGCACTCATCGCTGACTGAGGGATTTGAAGATGAATGTTTGTAGTTCTGGAGACGAGTGTTTTTCTGGACTGGAACTGAACATCAAGTAAACCTAAATGTTTTTGGTGCAAGATATTCAAGTGTGCAGGAGTTGACAGATTCTGATGAGTGGAGGGAGAAATTTTATCCACCAGATCAATGGAGGAGCCAGGGGGTGGCCAATGGTGGCCTTGGCCCCCATAGATTAATCTTCAGCCACCCCATCATTTGAGGAAACTACTTTTAAACAATATAAAAGCATAGTTCTCTCAAATGAAATTGTCTCTAGGTGTGAGTGAGAGAGTGAATGGTTGTTTGTCTCATTTGTCTCTGTGTGTCCCTGTGATGGACTGAAGACCTGTCCAGGGTGACCCTCGACTCTCACACAGTGATGGATGGTCATGTGCACCAGTGAACCCCGCAACCCAGAAAGAAAGAAGCAGATAAAAGGCAATGGATGGATGTTATGGATTTATTATCCTCTCATAAATTTAAAATACTTTTACTATACTGTATTTTGTTTTCTAGTAGAAGTACAAGTACACATCTAATCAATTATTCTTTACTAAACGTTTACAAAGACCTCATCTCACATCTTAAATTTAGCTTGGCCTAAAACAACCTCACTAAGCATTTTCAGGAAAACATTTTCTTAACTTCTAATTATGGAATAATATTTAATGTATATATGTATATATAAAAAAATGGAGGTCAAGTTAAGGTCCAAATAAGAATTGGAAAAAAATGTTCAGAAAGAACTACTTGTAGAAAGGCAAGAAAGACTGATTAAAATGTCTTCTTGGCAGCAGAGGGTGTTCAGGAGGAGCTTTGAGGAGATTTAGTTGAGTTTGAAGCGATAGTGAAATGTTACTGCACTTTTACTGCATGCACTGTACTAAAAAATATAGAGCACAACAAAGAACAAGAATCAGCTCAGTTAACAAAACCTATAAAATGAACAGGTTCTTTTTTTCCAAATACATGAACAAGAACATGTTTGAAAAAGTATGAATCCAAAAGTAATATTTTTGTAGAAATAATAAATGCACCTCTTAATTATCATACAGCAGCATGAAGGCTTTTTACAACCATGTAACAAGCTTGTGCTGCAGCTACTAGAACAGTAAACACCACACTGCCAGAAGGCAGGAAGTAATTAACCTAAATTTGAGTGGGTTCAGGAAAACCACTTCCTTCCAGCTGAAGCATAGGATGAAAAGAGGACAACTTCTACAGCGTTCAAATGGAACAAACCAACATTCACCAAAAATCCCTACTCTGATACAAGGTGTTACTGCATCCCCTCCACAACATCTGGACCTCTTAGACAATACCTCATTGAGCTGATAAATAAATTAAATCCTTTTGCATAAAGGTACTTACACTTGTATCTGTAAAAATAGATACAACTTAATCGTTTGACTTTCATTGAATTAGATGTTTGGCCTAAAACATTTGCATGCCTCTGTCGCTGGTGCAATATTACTCAGAGACATGCACCTTTTTGAAAATAAAACCTGTTCTAGCATTTACTGAAAAAAAAAAAAAAAAAAAAATTATGGTAAATTTGAGTTTAGTTCCAGTCTTTCAGTGCCTTCATAAATGTTCAGA
>JARVGV010000527.1:27587527-27607178 GCA_031762435.1 Hypsolebias longignatus | reverse complement strand
TAAGGTGTGATGACGTCACTGGGGGTGGCGCCGTAAGTCCGAGTTGCCGTAAGTCGATGGCGCCGTAAGTCGGTGACTACCTGTATTTCAAAAATGCTGGTGTAGGTGCACTTCCTGGTACCAGTGAAGTTTAAATTGGGATGGTCTTTGAAGAAGAAGAAGATGATGATGATTGAAGAAGAAGACAATGAAGGAGAAGACAATGAAGAAGACCAAGTGTTGTCATTGTATGTTCCCATTAGGGGTTGCATGACCATATTTTTAAAGTCGACTTCAACATGATAAAAGTTGACATCACTTAGTCGCTGTGACATCTTAGGAACCCGAAACTATATCATATTATCAGAAGAAAACATAATTTGTGCAGAATAATAACCAAAAAAGAACTCATAGCTGGGCATTTGATGAAGGAGGTAACTGACGGTTGACTGGACTATGTGGGTTGTACTGGAGTTAGCATTAGCGGGTGCCTTGTCATTTGACTGTGCATCAAGGTCGTACTTTTGTTGTACTTAAGCACAGTTTTGCAGCGTTTGCATGTTACGGTAGTTAGGGTTAGGATTGATGAATTTCTACCTGTTTGCCAAGACTTGGCCTGCTCCTCGCCTTCCATCTGCTTGGAAGAATCCACACAAAACGTGCAGCTAACACTTTACACATACTGGGTGTCCAAGAGCATGCTGATAGTCTGCGACTACTTTGAAATTTTACACTGAGAAAAAAAACTGCTTTTAAATTATTGAATGATTTGCCAAATGTTTTTTTTTTTAATCAGAGTATTGACCCTTCCCAGTTTTACTTAGTTTGAAACAGGTTTGCTCCTTATTCTCCCTGTTGCCAAATAACAAAACGAGTCATGAGGTCCTCCCACAGATGTTTTTTATTGCCATTTCCATTGGAATGGTACGTTTAAAAGTCAGATGTCTTGGTAATACCACTAACAGAGGAGATGTGTGCACTCTATAGTCCCCCACGCACTAGACTGCAGGTTGGAAAAAAAAAGGAAGAAAAATATCAAGAGTTTTTAGACAGCCATTTATTCATGACGGAGGAGTTCTGAGATTTTTTTTCTCTTTATAAAAAATGTATCTAATCGAGTAATTAACAAAGTCATTTGGTGTTTCAGTGCTGTTTATCAAAAGAAATGGCTTTTTAAATAGCTCATTTATACTCATTTAGACTGATTGGCTGTCCTGGCTCTAGACAGCTCCTCAATAGGTTTGTGTGTGCTTTAGACGCCATCGCTATGGCATCTCGTGAAGAATAAGAAAACACTTCAGCTTGTTTGTACCTTTTTAAGAACTAATCAAAGTAGTGCAAATGCACATTAGAGTCTCTCCCTGCAGTTAGTCAGCTAACAACTGTGGGTGTTTCTGGTGGACAAACATGCACGTACTCCAAATCTTGTAAACACAACATTTTTAGGCGTTTACAACCATTCGCTGAATGAATCACACAGACTTCGTATTACCCGATCCAAATCTTCATCAAAGCTTGCCATGTTTTAGCATGTTGGCTAATCGCTTGGAGGTTGTTTTGAAAAGCTAAGGAGATTTTGTAAACCGTACAGACACGGAGGAAACTGCAGCTTAAAGGGAGCAGCCAGCAGCTAGGCTCATATCATCTGCCAATGTCCAGTGAGTCAGACCAACTGGTTTAACTTGCTGTGTTAGGTATTATCAGGGATTTGGTTCACTGTATATTTTAGATGTTTAACATTACCTATGAATTGTATTTATTTATTGGTTAATTTGACAGGAAGTGATCAAGTGTTGATTACAAAAGGGAAGCTTTTTGCACCTGTCATGAGTAAAGGCAGCATCAGTCAGCTTACTCTGTAATGAGATGAGCTTTTCCTCCCAATACTGTCAGTGTAAATTTCACCATTATATGGTTTCCCATTACATGGCTGTAAAAAATAAACAGAACCCCCTGCAATTAGAAAGGTCTGATATATTGCAGCAGAGTGTTGCAATGCAGTGCCATGTGTGTGGTTTAGGAGGACATTTGTGTATGTGTTTGGCTTGAATGTATCCATCAGGGAGCTGCCAAATGAAGGAGGGCTTAAATGGAATGAGGGAAATGGAAGAGTCCCCTGGAGTGAGAAAAGAGAGATTGCATGCCAGAGAATGTGAGAAGTAGATGTGTGAGATGGCAGTATAGGAGGCGAGGGGATAGAAAATTGGCTAACAAAGAAAAGGTAAAATGTTAGCGAGAAGACAACGGAGTGAAAGAGGGGAGGAAAGCACACGGGACAGTGACGAAGAATGAAAGAGAAGCTGATGGAGATGAGAGATTAGGGAGGGTGGCAAAGCACATAAGAGAGAGAGAAAAAAAACTGATTCATTTTCTGTGGAGACAGGGAATTAAAATGGTTGGCAAGAAGCTGGAAAAAAAAAAAGGGCGATCTGAAAACAGTAAATGAGGACAGGGTCATAGATGCTGGCAGAGCGGGAGGTGGAGAAAGCACCAAGCAGAGAAAAAAGAGAACTGCAAGAAAACATGAGAAAGCAAGCAGAAAACAGAATATCTGTGAAAATGGGAACAAGTAGAAACCTGAGAGACAGATGCACACACACAAAAAAAAAAAAGCAAAATAAAAGCAGAATGGAAAGAAGCACTGGGGAAAGAGAGAGAACAAAGTGAAGGATCAGGATCAGTGGATTGAAGAGGAGCCAGAGTGGTGAGGTGGGAATGAACCAAAGCAAGTTAGACAAAAAGTAGGGAGAAGTTAGCCGTGAAAGCAACAAATACAAATGGAAAAGGAGTGTTTGAACAATGGTAGGAGAGCGTAAAGGGGAAAAAAACATTTTAAAGAAACCTTTCAAGGAGTGGGTCATAGAAAAAAAACAATCAAATACAGGACGAGTTTAGTGCCTTTACACAACTGTCCTATTTGTTATCTAATTTAAGTTTTTAATATGTCTGTTTTAGCAACTTTTGACATCTTTGCTTTAACTTGTTTGAAAAAAAAAATCTGTACTTCTCTCTTGTGATTGTCTATTTTTGATTGTCTAAGGAAAATCTATTGTTGTATTGTTGTTGTTGTCATCATCCTTAGTTTGTAGCCAGGCCTCTCTTGTAAATTAATCCTTGAGGCTCAATGAGATTAACCTGCCTAAATAAAGGTTGAATGAAAAAAATTGCTCAGAACAAGAGGGCATTCTGTCCATCAGCAATTTCCAGGTAGTGACATAGCTGTAGTGCTGGAATGTTTTGTGTCCGTGGATCACGTGACATGAAAGCTATTCATTTTTTTTTTCTCATAAATGTTTGACTTGGTAATTAATTGATGGTCCCTAAGCGAAACATTACACCTCGGAGGCGGGGGCAGACTGAGCACAGCTGACCGAAATCAGGCTGTCTGCATCGGAACGAACAAGAGGAAGAACCCTCTGAATCCAAGGAGCTTGAATATCTAACTAACTTCACTGCAGTTTTTTAACTTTAGATCATGAGTAAAATCTTGTATTTTTCTTCATTGCTGTAAAAGTCCAAATAAGTCTCTGAACATTTTTCTAGTCAAGTCCAAAGTCATAATATTAATGACTCGAGTCTGACTCGAGTCTAAGTCATGGGACTCAAGTCCACATCACTGCGAACCAACAACCTTCCGATCACAGGCTCGTCTTCTCTGCACCACCACTCCCCAAATTAAAGTCTGAGATTAAATTGTTTAAATCCTGCCTCAGCCAACTCCAAATTCTGCTGATTTGATCAGCGCCTGAAAACTCTCAACATTAATATTTTAATATCTCAATTCAACTGAGCAGACTTTTAAGAATACAATGAGATGTTTGGGTGTTTCCAGAAACTGGAGGGACAACAGAGGAAAAAGAAGGCTGAATGTTTCAAGACCAAAGATCATATGTATTTTTTTTAAAGTTCAAAAAGTTTAATTATGAGTAATATTGCATATATAAATGTTTGGATTTAGAGTTTACAGCATTCTAATTATACAACCCAAATTTAAAATGCTGATATTTTAAGGTCAGTTAGATTAGGCTATGTGTGCTCTCTGTTACGGGTTTCATCTTTCACTGAGTTTCCTGTGCCATTCATCATCGCATCCTTTCATAGAGTGGACAATGTTTGATCTTAGCTCTGTGAGCCAACTGATGTAAAAGCATTCAGGCCCTCTCAGTGTGCCAGAAGCTACAAACACAAAGACCAACTTTGTGTTGTGTTGCTCTTAGTCCCTTATCTTCCCTGGATGCATTTCCTCTCCTTCCTCTCACTGGCACAGATGTGGTAAAACTCCAGCATAAAAGTCTTGCTTAGTCACGGTTTCCCACAAGAAATGCTGCTGATGCAAAAATTAATAAATATATAAATAAAGGAGTGCATACATGTGCATAATGACTTTGTTACACTGGAGATTTTTAGGTGAGCATTGTACTATAGAACATGCACTGTAAAATGAGAAACAAATACGTACATCAAAAAGAAAACGTTGAATAAAAAGAGTGCAGAAAGAAGAAGAAAAATCTTGTATCACCCCCTTATTTAAAAGAACATAAAAATAACTTCAAACAATCACTTAAATTAATCACTTTAATATCCACTTTAAAGCTAGGAATAAAAAAAATATTTTGTGTTAGTAGAATTTAATTGTAACTTTGAAACTTATCCAACGTTAATAAAATTTACTTCAAGTTGCCTTTTTGGACATGCATGCATGTACACATTATACTTGAGACGAGATTATTACAGCCTCATATAAAATCAATGATGATTATGATATCGGAATGGGGTTGGTACTGGCCGATATCCAGATTTAAGTATCAGGATCGGATCGAAAGTTTAAAAACAAGTGGATCGGTGCATCCCTACTCTGTGTCTCGAGCACTCAGACTCCATTGCTTAGCAGGTTGGATTGCAAACTGTATGTGATTTGTGAGAATCGCTGGCCATACGCGGCCCCTAGCACTCGTTGGAAGGATGGAGCAAAACTTGGGGAAAATGCTCAGACACGGACCAGTGGTGTGTCCACTTAATATGGACCTTTTGGAATCTACATGAGACCATCAAAGACTCAAGACAGATAAAATTCAGTAAAGTTCTGCCTGCCTTCAAAACAAATGTTGTTCATCTGAATTTGGTTCCTTTGGCTGGCCTTGCAGGTCACCGTATCTCAATTCGCCTGGAGGCTCTGTAATCTGACGCTCTGCCCCCCTCCCGCCCACCGAGGAAGTCCACAAATCAATCAGAGGGAACCAGCTGATTAAACATTGTGTCATCATTTCAGGACTCTTGGATTCTCACTGGCGTTGTCCTTGGCCATTCCCTGACACCCATCGAGATCTCACTGGAGGGAACTGCTGATTACCCCATCCCTATCAGAACTCCTACAGTGCCTCTGGGAGTGTCCTTGTACACTCTCACCGCACTTGTCATCTCCTCTCCCCCCCACTCTGCAGAAAGTCTACATCACCATGGGCTTCAATGTGTGGGGTGTTTTTTTTTCCCATATCAGGGGCTTTCTTCTCAGTCAAGAAGAAAGAGTTTGATAGGATTTTATTTCCCTCCAAATCCTACGTGTTCACTTTCACTACTTTTTGTCTGTTTTAACAGGTTTCACTTGATTTATCTGTCTGAATAAATGTTGAATGAATGAGAAGTGTAGAACCACTAGACTGAGGAACAGCTTCTACCCCGAGGCTGTTAGACTCATGAATCTCTAACCAGGATAATCATTGTAAAAAGTCACATCATGTTGCTACTGCTCTACTTCATGTTGCTGTTCATTTGTACTCAGCTGCTCACACAGACTCATGTTCGTGCTGCTGTTTGGTGTATTGTTTTTATGCTACTTGTGCTTGGTGAATTTCTAGTTAATGTTTTTCTTAGTTCACAATATGTTAGATCTTATTACTGTTTTTCTTTTACATTTTAATACTTTTGTTGGATGTAACTGGGACCCTGTGTACACAATTTTGTTCCACCACATGTGCCACATGTGGTGTGAATGACAGTTAAAGAACCTTGGATCTTGAACATGAACCTAATTAAAGGCCAAATATAGGACTCATGGCCTCAGTGTGTATTAAAAAAATCCTTTTGGCCATCTTCAGAGAAGGTCTGAACCCCTTTGATCCACCTACGTTTGGTAGTCTGGACATAGTCTGTGTAGAGCTCATAGGACCTCCTCCTGAACCGACGCCACCCCACACAGGCAGCGAGTTATTACCTGGACAATTCAGGGTTTTAAAAATGTCATCTCAGCTGTCAGCTCATTAAACATAATTAAACAGCCAATTCATTAAATTCTGTTCAGAGGTTCACAAGATATTTTTTTAACAGACAGATGAATTACCACAAAGACAAAATCATTAGATCTGCCTCTCTGTACAGTTGATAAATATATTTGTTGAGTATCAAAATATTAACTTTAGGTTTGTTGCAAGACTTTTTCTCCTTCATTGTGTGTAAATATAACACTTAATGTAAATAATTACTGTTATCATTAGCAGAAAATGTGAGGACATTTGTGTTTGGTTGATTGTTTTGTTGTTGCAACAGGGCTTCGACAGTAAATTTTATACTGTTGTGGCTGTGTATGGTTCTTCCACATGCTCCTGAGACTCTTGTTTGTTAAATTATTAAATCGTTATAGTCCCAGAATGTGTTGTTTTGTCGGACTTAATAATCTAATCTACAAAGTAATAAATGACACCAAACAAGAATCAATAACTGGAAAATGTGTTTACCAAAGAAGATATGTCAAGTTTTTTATCAACACAACCCACAAACTCAACTTTGCTGCTCAATCCCCCCCCCACCCCCCACCCCCAAATAGATCAATAAATAAATAAATAAAAGCATTTTCCTAACAAATATGTCACTGATTATCAGGAAATTAACAGACTTTTTATCAATGTTAGATCTGTTGCAAACAAGCAATAGAAGCGTCCTTGAATCACCTCCTTGTCGTGTTGGAGGAGTTTGTACGCTTGAATGATCCTAGGAGCCATGTTCTTGGGCCCCCGGTGGGGTCTGGGTCCCAAGGCAGATTGGTCCTAGATGATAGGCCAGACTAAGAGTGATTCAAAACACTTGTTTGGTCAAAACAAAATAAGGCGCTTGATGTTCCTTGTTTGGATGTGGGTGACCGGGGTCCCACCCTGGAGCCAGGCCTGGGGGAGGGGCTCATCGGCAAGTGCCTGGTCTCTACCCATGGTGCCTGGTTGGGCTCAGCCCAAATGAGCAACATGGGTTTGCCTTCCTGTGGCCCCACCACCTGCAGGAGGGGCCATACGAGTCAGGTGCATGATGCCATGGCCCTGACTTGCAAAAAGCTGATTTGGGGTCGTTTGTTTTGGATGCTCGGGTGAAGAGAGGAGCTGAGATGTCATCTGATCTCCACCTGGTAGTGAGTTGGATCAGATGAGCGGGGAATATGCCAGTAGACCCAAATGTGCCAAGAAAGACCCAAAAGGTTTTTACTTTATTTTATTTTTTGCTGTGTGATTTGCCTCTTTGTTCTGCTGTACAGCACTTTGGTTGACCATGTTGCTGTTTTAAGTTCTCTATAAATAAAATGGTATGGTATGGTAAATGTGTATGACGGTTTGCTGGGAACACCTGGCAGAATAACCTGTCAGAAAGAGCTTCAACTCACACCTCCAGGAGAGCTTTAACTGCATCCCAGCTCAGGCGGGGGCATCGAGTCTGGGTGGGCCATGTTCCTCATGTGTCTCAGTTGTTAGATGGCTGCAAGATTGTTGGTGCCTCGATCGTTGGTCGAACCTCAGATCCAGGAGGAACAATGTGGGTTCCGTCCTGACCATGGAGCACTGGATCAGCTTTTTACACTCACTGGGGTCCTTGAGGGGTCACGGGAGTTTGCCCATCCAGTCAACATGTGTTTTGTGGACTATTCGACCGTGTTCCTTGAGGTACACCGTGCGGGGTGCTCTGCAAGTATGGGATTGTGGGCTTAAGCCAGATTCCTTCTAGGTGGGAGTTGGACTCCACTAGGGTTGCCCATCGTCACCTATTCGTTTAATAACTTTCATGGACAGCACTTCTTGTTGCAGCCAGGGGGCAGAGGGAGTCCAGTACAATGGCCTCAGGATTCCATCTCTGCTCTTTGCAGATGATGTGGTCCTGCTGCCCTCATTGTGCCGTGATCTTCAGCTCTCACTGGAGCAGTTCACAGCCGAGTGTGAAGCAGCTGGGATGAGAATCTGTACCTGCAAATCTGAGGCCGTGGTCCTCATTCTGAAAAGAGTGGATTGCTCAAATATTTCCACAAAAAAAAAAAAGATGTCTCTAAAAGTAAATCAGTTCTGTCAACATGTATATTTATGCTCAAAACAGTTTTTAAGGACTAAGTTACCTCATCTGAAATTATTTGTTAAGAGAAACACTGTTTTTACAGTCTTAACATTAAGATAAGATAAATATGTAAATGTGTCTTTTGAGGAGAACCCGCCCACTGAGTGGACCAGAATCAGATCCTGCGTCTCTTGATGTATTATGTCCTCTTTCACTTCACTGTGTTTTGAGAGCTTCCACCATTTGGTCCACTGACTCAGCGTCGCAGGTGAAATGCGGCCAATCTGTTTCCACTGACAACCCATGCAGCACACATTACCCAGCATGCACCTCTCTCAGCTTGTTTTTATCCATCATCTACAGGCTGCACGTGAATTTCTTTTTTGTCTTTCTTTGTTTTCTATTTGGCTCTTTTTTTTGTTCTTATATTGTTTTGCTTTCTTTGGAATGCTTTTTTAATTTTCAAATTTTCTGTTTTGTTGGTTTGTCCTGTATTTTTTAATCTACCTGTATATGTTTCTTAATTTACTTTTCTTTTCATGTTATTTGAATCCCTTGTTTATTTCATCTCCTCTACTTTATCTCTTTTCACTCAAGTCTAGTTTTTTTTGTTGTGTATTTTTGTTGCCTTTTTCCTTTAGTTTTTTCTGTTTCTAT
The DNA here is from genome assembly GCA_031762435.1 of Hypsolebias longignatus. Taxonomy (NCBI): domain Eukaryota; kingdom Metazoa; phylum Chordata; class Actinopteri; order Cyprinodontiformes; family Rivulidae; genus Hypsolebias; species Hypsolebias longignatus. Next base: position 27,598,241 of record JARVGV010000527.1, on the reverse strand, counting down.
TACATTTTAAATTTATATGTCCCTTGTTTACTTATTTTGTTTGTTCCTTATTTCATTTCCTGTGCAGTTTATGTTGCATCTTCCTGTCTTTTGTATTTCTTGTGTTCACCTTGTCATCGTTCAGTCCTCCTCCGTGTTTCCTGCTCCTCTAGTCAGCTCTTGCTCCTCCCACTCTCACCTGATCCTCGTTGTCTCCCCAGGTGTTTGTCATTTCTCCCTCGTTAGTGACCTGTTACATTCATTTACTGCTCTTTAGTTCCCCGTCCTGGCGTTATGCTGTATAAGCTGTTCATGTTTTGTTCCCTGTGTTTTCTCAAGTTTATCGTTCCAGTGAGGGTTTTTGCCGCCAGCCTTTGTTTTCACAAACAAATAAGTTTCTTATATTTCACCTTCGAGTCTTTGAGTTTTGTCTGAGCCTGCAGTTCTACTCCACACTGAAACATGATACCTTTCTTCTTCTGCCCTTTCCTTATCTGGACTGCTTTTCAATTCCTTTTTGTTTCCAGTTTTTTTCTTTCTTTATCCTCTTTTTAATTATTAGTTGCTTTTCTAACCTGTCCAGGTGAGACCCCAGCTCCTCCGCGACCCAGAAAGAAAACAACCGGATGTGTAAAAGACGTTTTAAATCGTTTTTAGTAATTTCTGCTTCCTTCTCGTCATCGATTCGCTCTTCGTTTCGTTTCCTTTTTTTTTTAAATCCTCTTGTCCTTCCGGCTCATCGCTCGCCCTCGATCGTTCTGCCATCTGGAGGAGAAGCTTCGATGTTCTCCTCTGCTGTCACTTCTCCATCCTCTCTCCTCCTTGTGTCTGCGTGGAGACGGCCGGATGGAGGAAAGGCCGGCAGTTACCAGGCAACAGCCCACATGCCCATTGGCTCCGTCGCCGCCTCTCCTCCTCTCGGCGAGGCCTACACGGGGTTAACTGCTGTTATGTTCTCGTTGGTTACTCATAGCGTGTTCTCAGGAGGAGCATCCAGCCATTTTCTATTTTCAGCTTGAACTTTTGCATGGGTGCCACCTGGTGAGGTAACAAGTGGAGTTTCTGTGGTTCCTCGCCCAGAAGGTGCACTCCACGTTGTAGCTTCAAGCTAATGAGACGACAAGATGCAAACAGTGGAATGTATTTATAAAAGATTAGGATTATCTCTGCTGTGGAAACGTTAGGATTTGAGTGTTTTATATTTCTATTTCATCCCGTTTCATCCAGAAGTAGAGATGCTCACTTTAAACCTGGTTTAGCTGATAATTAGTGTTTAAGCTTCTAGTCTTTTAGCACAATGTCTCCCAACTTTTTTTTTAACGGTGACTGCACCCTCTGTGAACCGTTTTTTTTTAACAAAGTATTTGGTTTGAAGAACGCTGTAAAGTAAAATAAACCAGTCACTTATGGGACATAGTTTTACAGAAATGAACATTAAGGTAAAGGGCTCCAGTTTCTAGGAAAATAAAAAAAAAGTTGTTCAAACTGAAACTTTGAAATATTTATAATCAAAAACCATTTAATATGTGGATGAATCTGATTTTAGAAATTTAAACTAATTTTAAAATTTAGTTTGTAGTCTTGTTTTTTTATTGAAATAATGAAAAAAAAAACTACTTTAGGAGTTTTTATGTGTTGATGTTATGTTCGAGGAACTTTAAAAATATAATTACACATCCCCCCAGGGGGGTACATGCCCCCCCAAATTAAAACCAATGATCTGGACCAGGGATTCCCAACTGGTGACCCAGAAGAAGATTGAGCACCTTGGGCAAAAAAAGGTTTAGAGGAAAACAGTCAATGTTCTGATTGTGTTGTCAGCCTGTTCTCACCACAGATCACAATGTCATCTGCAAACATCATAGTCCACGGGGATTCCTGCCTGACCTCATCTGTTAGTCTGTCCTGTTTGGTTGACCACAATAACAAATTATTTGTATCTTGATGTACATTTTTGGTATTTTATCAGTTCTTCCTATTTCACTTCTGAAACTTTTATTTTGACAGTCACATTTATGCTCACAGCTGACAACCATGAGTTTGTAAGATAAACTAAAGCTTTTGTGCTTCGTATTCAACTAAGGTTTTGAGTATTTTATATTGAAGAATGTTATCAGAATTACCAGAAGAGTCGAAAACTTGAAAACGACGTCCTGTAAATCCGGAGTTTTTCAGTTCGGAGCGTCTTGTGCTCCATGTGATGTGAAACAGAGATGATGGAGCAGGATCTCATGTCCTGAGCTGCAGAGCACACAGCAAGCGGACAGGATGAGCGACGATGTGCTTGTCCAGGCAGCCAATGAGACGTGACACGTAAGTGTCCGTCACCATGGGAATCCATGTTTTTATTTTTCATCTCTCCTTTGTCTCCATAGTGACGAGGAAGAGCTGCGGAAGTCGTTTTCGGAGCTCGGGGACAGTCTGTGTGACTCTGATACCTCCAGATCGATGAAGAGGGAGGGCAGTAGCGAGGGGCTGGTCTCAGAGGGGACGAAGCCCACGGGGACCCTGCTCTACAAGAACGGGTTCCTGGTCCGGAAGGTCCACGCTGACTCAGACGGAAAGAGAAGTACGGAGCTCATAAGTTTGGATTCTGGAGACTTCATGACTGTAATGGTTGAATGTTTAGTTTTTTCAGTCTATATGTTTTTGGGATGACTCAGCTACTACTTCACCAAATTTAAGCTCAATATATGTAGAAATGATTGAGTTATAGCTGGTTATGTGTTTGCTAAGGCTGATTAGCTGTGGCGGCCATCTTGAATCAGGTTAACCAACTGTCGTACATCCTTGACAGTTCCTTTAAAGTCAGTGGTTCATGAGATATTTTAGACTAAATTTACCCTTTATTTTTTTTTTTTTGTGACAAATCGAGTGTTTTTAATTTAATTTTAATGTTGTACTTTTCCTTGCAGCACCAAGAGGGAAGAGAGGGTGGAAGACGTTCTACGCCATCCTCAAAGGCCTAATTCTTTATCTGCAAAAAGTAAGATCCTCACATTAATCTTAATCTGTGTTTTACAACCCTCGTTCTGAAAAATAAATTAATCCAGAACTTTATGAACAACAATGATTAAATGTTCGTCCTCTGACAAGGCAAACGGTTTCTCTGCACATCAAAATGAAACCATTGTTTGGGTGTCTTTTTCCAGTTTTCTTTCGGTTTCGGCTCCTGTCTGATGGACAACACCTCTAAGTGTTTCTCTCTTTGACCTCTGTCTCAGGGGGAGTACCGGCCCGATAAGCAGCTCTCAGACGAAGACCTGAAGAACGCTGTTTCCATCCATCACTCTCTGGCGATGAAGGCTTCTGACTACAGCAAGAGACCCAACGTCTTCTACCTGCGCACCGCTGACTGGAGGGTGTACCTCTTCCAGGCGCCGTGAGTCACAAACTGAGCTGATCAAAGTGTTTTGTTAAAAGAGGTGGGACACAATCTTCTTGACCTTAAAGCAGACACAGAGCTTAGCCAAAGCCTTAAAGTCTCCATCACTGAGTTTTTTCTGCTAACCTGAATGTAAATTACTTTCAGATAAACCGCTGTCCGTGCTCCACTACAATGATTAACCCATGCTTACTGCTACTTCCTGTTTGACAGGAATTTGTGCCTAGAATCATTGATACAGCAGAGCCCCCAGGAGTAAGGTGGATAGAAAGATTTTCTCCAGGAAAATTAGAAAGCTTTTATTAATTTGTGGATGAGAGTACAGTAATCCCATCCCATCTGAGTTTTTCTAAATGACTGTCTTTCTGCAAAACGTTTTTACTTCATAATGTCTGCAGCAAATGTACTCATCCAAACCCCCACATCACAAAAAATGGTCAGTATCAGGCGGGAAACACAATTAAAAAATCAAATCAAATCATTAGTCGTATAACTGCTGTGATGTCACCTGCCGGTTTGTGAACTCCTCAGTTTCACAAATTATTTATTTATTCAGTATTTTCTAAAACATTGGACGTTACAAGCAGTTTGAGACGGTACTGTCACATAGATGTGGCAGCCATCTTGAATCAGGTTGACTCCAGTCAGTCAGTCATAGATGTTCCTCCAGTGCTCACAGTCAGACCAGTAATCACACAGGCATTTACATGCTCGCCCACTTTCATGGCAAAGGGCAATCATTACACCCAGCCAGGGTTCTGAATGCTACTGATGGGTTTCAGCTCTTTTGACGGCCAACGGCAGCAGATAGCAAAATATTTTCTTCAGAACAACTCTCAAAGAGTTCACATCGTCAAAAACACGTTTTAGATCCTGACCGGCTTCAGCGAGACTGATTTATCGCTCGACGTAACAAACGATAGAAACGAGCGACTCATCCAGTCGTCTGTGACATCGTTTTCAAACGACTCTCCAACAATGTTCCTCCAGCTGGTTGTGTGTAATAAACCATCTGCTGCGTCCGGCTGCTGCCAAGCACCCATCATGTGAGCCCAGACTCCGTGATGATGGTCCACGAGATCCAGGGTCTGTCGGGTCTGTTGTTCTGTAGCAGAACAAGTGGACGCTCACGTTTCTGTTTGAGACGCCTCTGATTTACAACAAACCTTGAAGTTATCGGTCTCTAAAAGGGTCACCTCGATTATCTTTGAAGCTCTTAATGGTCTAAGCTGTTGATGAAAGAAGCTTTGATGCTTCCTTTGCTCAGGATTCACTGGACCATCATTTAAGGAGGAACAGGAGATTCTTCTGGTTCATATTTGTTTTTCCATCATTTAAAGCGTTACTTGTAGGTTTTTACCAATAAGGATTCATGTCATTAGATGTGAGTTCAGGGTTTGAGATGAACTTTTTCTTTTTGTCACAGTTTCAAACTACAATCCCTTAAATGACAAAGTATCATTTCGTAGCATGTTTTATTTTTATAAGAATATAAAACTAGAAGATTTTGAAGGAATGTCGTTTTAAACACAAATCTGTTAACGCTCAGACTCTCAGCTAGAACTGCAGCAGAATTTATTTTAAAGTTTATTTTAAACTAGAGGTTTTCCTGTGAAAATGCAGTGTGAATGCTTATTGCTGAAAATCAGCTGAAACTGGTTGAAAACTTGCTGAAAAATGAAAAACAAGCATAAATTAGAAGAGAAAGCAGAAAGAACACATTTGATGAATTAGGTTTAAATAACACAAACAATATTAGCTAAAAAGCTGGAATTAGCTGAAAAGGCAGAAAGAAGCTTAAACTACCAGATGGAAGCAGAAAGGGCTGAAATTAACTAAAAAATGTGGAATTAGCTGAAAAGGCTAAGCATAAAACAGTTAACTAGTAGCTGAAAAAAGCTGAAAGGAGCATAAAAAAGTTAATTAGGCTGAAAAAAGCAGACGTTACCACCAAACACTTGAATTTATCTGAAAACAGATAGAAAATGCTAAAGAGGTAGCTGAAATGTAGACAAGCTTAAATTAGCAGAAGAAAGCAGAAATAACATGTTTTCCCATTTAGGCTGAAAGAAGCAGAAATGAGCACAAAAAAGTGGATATTTTCCAGAAAATTCTAAAATGAGAAAAATAAATTGCAGCAGAAAAGTAGCTAAAAAGCACAGAGAAGCTTAAATTACCAGAAGAAAGTGGAGAGAGCACATTTTTGGTGAATTAGGCTGAAGGAAACTTAAATGAGTGACAAACATGGAATTAGCTGAAAAGAATAAAACAGCTAAATCGTAGCTGAAATAGCAGAAAAAGCTGAAATGAAGAAATAAGCTGAAAGGAGCATAACAAGCTGAAATTAGCAGAAAAAAGTTAGAAGAAGCAAAACAATGTTGTAGTTAGCAGAAAGAATCAGAAAGGAGCACAAAACAGCTGAAAAACTGCTGAAAGTAGCTGAAAAAAGTTAAATGTGCAGAAAGAAACTGAAAGAAGCTGAAGCAGAACAAAATGTGAAAGGAGCAGTAAAAGTTTGTAACACAAGATGTGATGGATGTAATATTAGCTCAGTTCATTTTGTTTGAGAAAAAAAATGGAATAAAAGGCTAAATAATTCAAAAAGCTAAAGCTGCAACGAAACCAAAAGTCACAGCAGGATTGTCCTGAATGAGCTGAACGTTTTGATTCATGATTTGCTGAAATAGCTGAAAAACTGCAGGACAAGCATCGAGAAAGAATCGAGCTGAAAATGTACAGAATAAAAATGGATCACAGAGAGAATTACTCGGATTACCTGTGGCGGCCATCTTGAGTCAAGTTTTTATTTATTTTTTTTTTTTTAGAACTTTATTTAAACACAATTAGCATACATCACAACAACAGAATGAACAATACAATAAAACACAATACACTAGTCATGTAAACAAACAGCCAGGGGTGATAATTAGATAAGAACACGCAAAGACGTACAAATTGAAATTGTCCTTTGAGCCTTTCCATTAGTAGAGTCTGTTATTGAATTGATATACAGTTCCATATCTTTAATGAAAAGAAAAAAACAAGGTGTTTTATTAGCAAATTTACATTTATGAATATGAAATTTAGCATAGATGATTAATAGGTTTATTATAAAGAAACGGTTGGTATCCTTTCTATGGAATTTGTAGAAACAAAATAAAACATTTTCCCAGCATAGAGTCAAGTTCTTGTTAAGTAGACATTAGTTTAAGTATTAATGATTCTTTTTGTTGTTGTTGTTGTTGCTGTTCGTTAATCTGGGCTTTCAGTGCTTTAAACTCTCGTCACAGCTCTGGTTTTTAATTTTCTAAAGCTTTTATAAAATCCTTCCCACACTGAGGTCATCGTGTGATAAACCCCAGCTCAGAATATTTAACTGGACCCTGAAACTGTAAATCCAGTGCATAAACTTTAAACCTATTTCTGAAGAGTTCAGTAGTGTATAAACTTTTTTTTTTCCAAACTTAGTGAAAACCTGAAGACGTTTAACAGAAAACATGTAGTTTTGGTGTGAGTTAAAGCTGATCCCTTAGCCCTCAGTGATTCCTGATGAATGAGGGTAACGTGGAGGTGAGCCGGATCCAGGAAGTGACACGTGATTGGCCACATGCTTCAGCCCCAGGAGGGCAGGCTCTGTGCTCCAGTTGCAGCTTGTGTTTGTCCCAGATACTGCTCACCTCTCTCTGTCTCTCCATCTCTTCTTCTCTCCTGGGAATTAAAGCCAGGACTTTTCTCCAGCAGAGATTTTTCTAAAACAGACGTTATCATGTCTTTTTCTAATCACTAGGATGTTAACATCCGGCCAAGTGCTCACGGTAGATGTGTTTTTGGGTAACCGGTTAAAGACGCGAGTGATTTCTGTGTTTGACTCGTCCACGACAGGAACGCTGAGCAGATGCAGTCCTGGATCACACGCATCAACACGGTGGCCGCCATGTTCTCATCGCCTCCTTTCCCAGCAGCCATCGGCTCCCAGAAGAAGTTCAGCCGGCCGCTGCTGCCAGGAGCCATGTCGAAACAGTCCGAGGTAACGTTTGCAGCTGGTTCTCGGGGAGCCGGTCCTCCTCTGGGACCGGTCTGAGACCCCTGAGGTTCAAAAAGTGGGGCGTCGTTGAAATACAGAGTTCTGTTAGAGCTGCTGCTTGGAGGGTCGTCATCCATTATCATCTGTGCTGCAGTGTGCACGCGCACACACACACACACACACACACACACACACACACACACACCTGACTTAAACCTCTTAACTGTTTAAAAGAACAAAGAATCCACTGAATGATACAAATATTAAAATAATTATTTTATATGAAAACTCAAAACAAGAAGCCTTAGTTCCTTCCTCCCTTCCTTCTTTCCTTCCTTCTTTTTTCTTTTCTTTCCTCCTATGCTTCCTTCCCTCCTTCCTCTTTCCTTCATTCCTTTTTTCCTTCTTTATTCTTTTATTTCCTTCTTTCCTTCCTCTTTTCCTTCCTTTCTTTCTTTCTTTTCTTTTCTTTCCTTCCTTTTTTCCTCCTATCCTTCCTTCCTCTTTTCCTTCCTTATTCTTTTATTTCTTTCCTTCCTCTTTTCCTTCATTCCCTCCTTCCTCTTTTGCTTCTTTCTTTCTTCTTTCCTTCCTTCGTCTCTTCCTTCATCTTTTCCTTCCTTCCTTCCTTCTTTCCTTCCTTCCTCTCTTCCCCTCTTCCTTCCTTCCTCTTCACCTGCTTCGTCCTTTCCAGGTCACAGAGGTCACTGGTGCTCAAATCCAGTCATCACAGTGCGAGGGGCGGGAGACACCCTGGACATGTCTCCAGTCCATCACAGGGACACATAGAGACAAACGAGACAAACAAACATTCACTCTCTCACCTTGGGACAATTCAGAGTGACCATCAGACTAACATGAATGTTTTTGTTCTGTGGGAGGAAACTGGAGAAAACCCACGCAGCACGGAGTGAACATGCAACTCCACCCAGAAAGGTCCCTGACCAGAATTTGATCCAGCAACCTTCTCGCTGAGAAGCAACAGCTCTACCAACTGAGCCACCACGTCACCCAAATTCCCAATCTTTTCTAAACTTTTCAATCAAGAAACAAAAAAATAAATAAAAATAAAAAAACATAAATTGGTCAAAAGTTACAAACTTCTTTTTTTTTAATCTGTAGTGTCATAAACAACAAATGTGTTTATTTTTTGTTTGCCTTTTTCATCTTGTTTGTTTTGACTCTGTGCGCTCAGGAGGAGCAGATCCGATCCCATGAAGTTCGGTTTAGAACCATCTCAACTGAGCTTGCTGAGCTGCACTCCTACCCCCCTGATCGCAAGGTCAAAGGTCGCGAGCTGGAGGAGTACCGCCAGCGAGACGAGTATCTGGACTTTGAGGTGAGCGGATCATTCAATGCTGTAATTCAGCTCTTAATGGAAAACTTTGTTTTTTCTGAAGCGGCGTTTTGTTGAACTCTTTTGATCCGTCAATATCTTACCTGCAGCAGACAGCAGTCTTGAGTAACCTCAGGTTAAAGAAACGGAGAAGTTCTTATGAAAGAGTTACGCTAACAGCTACTAAGAGCAGGAACCAGTAAGTTCCTTCTGTTTTTGTGCCGCTCCACAGAAAACGCGGTACGGAACTTACATCATGCTGCTGCGGGCGAAGATCCGGAGCGGCGAGGAGGACCTGTCCATGTTCGAGTCCCTGCTGCTGGAGGACAGCAGCCTGCAGAGGGCTCACTCCAGCCCCACGCTGCAGGACAGCAGCCTGGCCAGCCAGGCCAGCAGCACCAGAGACGGAGGCGGCAGCAGCAGAGCCAGCGGCTGCAGCGGCGGCAAACCTCGACAGGAAGGCCAGAGACACAGCTACAGACAGGCCGTCAAGAAGTGAGGCGAGGGCGGGGGCGCCGGGAGCGGCGCGGCGCTGCGGCCGGCCGTCTCCCTGCGGCGCTATTTATTTCAGATTCAGCTCTGCTTGATGGGGGAGCAGGAGTGAGGGTCTAACCCCACGACCCCACCCCCCACAACCGTGACGCCCCACCCGGCACCTCAGTCTTCTCATCCAGCCGAGGAGGTGCAGAGCCATCGAGGATGTTGGTGCAGGAGGTGGGGAGAACAGCTGTGAGGTCAGAGATCTGCAGCGAGGTGTCTTTGAGAACAAACAGGAGCAGCAGACCTGGGGGGGAGGGGGGGGGGGGGTTGCTGCCAACGGATCAAACGAGGCTCCACACATCCAGCGTCCTTTTTGTTTCTCCCCCCCTTTTGTTCTTTCAGGGCACCTCTCCCACCTTTTCTCTCCATCTCTCTCTCTGTTTGGGACCAACTGTTTACTTTGAACGTCGTGGTGTTTGATCTGACGTGACGCGCTGTAAAAAACTTCACGTTTTAATATTCGCGGAGCCGCTCCATTCAGCTGCTCTTATTCTTCACCGCGATGCGTTCACATTCCACACACGAGCTGGAAACGGCAGCGTTTAGCTCAGTGAAGCCAGCAGGACGAGGCTCGCTCTCTGAACAGCTGAAACTGAACCCCGCAGAGAGAGACGGCCTTTCCTCTACTTGAACTTCTCGTTTCCCCGGTTGCTTCGGCTTCTGTCCCGTGACGCGCTCCAGCTCTCTTTCTCGGCTGAATGTTGTTTTTCTGCATGCCTGCATCCAGCACAGCTTCTTTTACCACTTTTTACTACTTTGAGGTTAAAAGCTGAAAAGTCCAAGTTGCTTTTCGGGGCTTTCAGATCATCGCCTGCCGTTTGTAGCTTCTGTCTGTAGGGCTCATCTACAAACACTCACCAGGTCAGACCCTGAATGTTGATATTTTCAAACATTTTACTCTTAATTCTCCTCCTTCTGTGTATGTCGACTCAAATATTGAACTTTTACAACCCCAGCTTGGAAAAATATGTAAGATGTAAAAACAGAATGCAAATCATTTGCAAATCTTACAAATCTTCATTTTCTTTACATGAACATGGTGAAAATATAAAACATTTAACTAAAACAATTTGGAGGAAAAAAAATCTGAATCTGATGGAAGCGACGTGTCTCAACAAGTTGTTCCAGGAGCAACAAAAGATTTTAAAAGTAATTGTGAAAATATTTGGGGGAGTATTTTGTAAGTAGATGAATTATCAACATGTCAGTCAGAGAACTGAGTATAAACTGGAGTTTAGAGAAGATGAACCAGAAGATGGGCCGAGGTTCACCATTCTCCTCAGGACCTGGACCTTTGCAGCCTGTTGATGGTCCCTTCAGGACCTGGACGTTTGCAACCTGTTGATGGTCCCTTCAGGACCTGGACGTTTGCAGCCTTTTAATGGTCCCTTCAGGACCTGGACGTTTGCAACCTGTTGATGGTCCCTTCAGGTCCTGGACCTTTGCAGCC
>JARVGV010000527.1:27535407-27546576 GCA_031762435.1 Hypsolebias longignatus | reverse complement strand
ATAGTCCAGGCGTGGTTTCTATAGTCCAGGCGTGGTTTCTATAGTCCAGGCGTGGTTTCTATAGTCCAGGCATGGTTTCTATAGTCCAGGTGTGGTTTCTATAGGAGGAAAGACTAAAAACATGTTCAGATAGAAATAATTAGAAACCGGTAGAATAGAGCAGGTAAAGGCAGCAGCAGCAGAGAGGACATGTGGTGTTTGTCCTCCAGCAGTCTAAGTCTATAGCAGCAGAACTAAGGGATATAGCTTAGGAAACCCAAGCCAACTCAAACTATAGGATTTAGCAAAAAGGAAAGTCTTAAGACCAGTTGGTTCCACAAGAGAGGAGCCTGAGAACTGAAAGATCTTCCTCCCGTTCTGCTTTTGAAAACTCCAGGAACCACAAGTAAACCTGCAGTCTGAGAGTGAAGTGCTCTGTTACCAAAAAAAAAAATGGAACATTGATCTGTAATATAATATGGAGCTAGGTTGTTGAGGGCTTTGTAGGTTAGAAGTAAGATTCTGAATTTGGCAGGGAGCCAGTGGAGAGGAGCTAAAACTGAAGAGAGATGATCTCTCCCACCAACTCTCATTAAAACTCTGGTGTCTCTGAAGTGTCTTCACTCAGGACAATTCAGAGGTGTCAGTAACCCCACCTTCCATGTTTCTGGTTGTAGGAGGAAACCCACTCATGATTTAGCACCTTGAAGATGAAACACGACCGAGTGATTTCTTCACGTGAACCTCAGGCTGCTTTGTCAGGTCCTTATCAGAAGTCCAGGCCCTGTCAAAACCACATTCTGCAGCATCATGACTCAAACTTCCACAGTTTCTGTAGATTGAAGTGCTTTGTTTACGTTAAATACGTACCCTCATTTCAATGAATTTGGAAAAGTACAGGAGTAAACTCTCAAATGGCACCACTTGATTATAGTTCAGAATAACTTTTTAGGTTTGATGTCATACTTTGTAACGAGTGCCTTTAATGAGTCTTCTAATTTTCTCTTGTGCTTATTCTAAATATTAATTTTTAAGTCCTCTCAGGTGTCAAAACTCTGCTGTGTTTCTTCAGTCACGTCTCACTCCGGTTGTCTCACCCTCACAGTAAGATCTTGATCAGCAAACAGAAGATTATCGACCTGTTTCCAAAAATCGAGAAGACCCTGGAGAGCATCAAAGACGCTGACAACACGGTGATGCAGATGCAGATCAAGAGGCAGAAGGAGTTCTGGCATTTACTCAAGATCGCTTGTGTGAGTGGATTTTAATCATCTGAAGTTTTGCTTTGATGAACATGCACAAAATGTTTCATTCCTGGAGGTTCCAAGTGAAGATTTGCAGTCGCCAGCAGCTGCAGCCCAGTGAGACACAAGCTCTTCGTTCTTCACTTCTCAACATGAAGTTAGTTTAGTTCATGATGCAGAACAGAATTTAACATCTGTTCCTGCTGTGGAGTCTGTGTCTGGTTGTCCTTGTCGTGCAGCTGCACCCCTCACAGCTCCAGGTGGTGCCGTTCATCCCGGTCCACTCTGGCTTTTTAAATCCACATATCTAGTGTTGTTCTATAAATACTAATGGTTGTTGATTAGCAGTGGCATTAATTATTTGCTTGAGAGCTCATTTTATACTAAAAACAACAAGCTGTATTTTTTACATCAGGAGAAACTGAGCTATAAAACATGACCTTTGACCTACTGAGTGTCTCTCAGAACAGGCACGTCTGTCTTTCTCGTCTCTTGTTGGACAGCCGACATGTTCACCTGTCCTCACCTGTCACATCTTTCCCTCGTTCAGGCCCAGAACTCGTCCCGGAACTTGATGGCGACGAGTCCGGAGTCCAACCTGCTGCAGGTCTCTCACTGGTCGCAGTCGGCGCAGCCCATCAGCTCGCCTCATCCCCTGACCTCTTTACCTGGGCCCAACGACAGGTAACGTTTTCACTCCTCCCTTCACAGAACCACCGGAGATCTGTTTGTAACAGAAATAAATCACCACCTTCAAAATAAAATGCAGCCATTTGTCTAATTTTCTCATATTTTTATGGCAATATTTATGATTACCGGTAACATTTTTTTTCCTGATTTTAAATGAATTGCCGGCTGCTGTGATCATCGCTGTATCACTTCCCTCCTCTTTGTGATTCTGCACATGACGAGAGGTCTGCGGCGTGAATCGATGCTAACCGTCTGTTTCCTTCAGTGACGCCGCTCCTCGGCTGCTGCAGGAGAACCAGAGGTACCTCACTCAGCTGACCAGCCTGATGCAGGAGACCGCCGACGAGCAGGCCAAGAGCGTCGTGGTGAGTTCAAGCATTCCCCTCATTTATCATCTCATCAAAATTTATTTTAATTCAGGAACTGCAACAAAGAAAGGGAATCTAAAAATGTAACTATACGTTTAGGCAAACATTTAATCTGATGAACTTCCTGCACAAAAGAGAACAAAAGTCTTTGTTTTGATTTGTTTTATTACATACAAAATTATAAAAATTCAAATTAACAAAACAAATAAAAAGCTGCACATTTTAAATTAATTTCAGTAAAATCTAAAGTAAAAAATCGAAGTTTTTTTTTTTTTAAAGGTTTTATAAATCAAGCCCTTCATTGGTTTTCTTCAGTGTTAAAGATTAAATAATTTCAAGTTTCTCCAAAGGGAAAACTGAATCAAACGGCACCAAAACCTTAAAGTTTTAATGTCCAGACTGAAAAAATACGTTCATGTTTGACATAAAATAATCACGTGGTCATAAAGTCTGTTCAGTTCCTGGAATTAAAGCAAGAAATAAATAAAGACATGAACTTAATTTAAGAGTTTTAACAAAAAATACAAGTAAAAGAAACCAGAAGATAAAAGTAAATTGTTTCCAAACCCTAAGAAGAAAAAAAAAGCACAAAAATATGATGCAGATATAAATTTAACCCACATGCACCAAACAAAAGTCTAGTTTTTAAAAAGAGTCAAAGTTTTTCATCCAGAAATAGTTTAAATAATTTCCATGACAGAATGATGACCTAAGTAAATACAGTACAGTACTTAAATTAAACTAATGTGGTTAAAAAAAGAGAATTAAACTTGTTTGAACCTGGAGGGAGTTACCGGTAAATACTTGTGCAACATTTACGATCAAGAAAATAACATTTAGATGTTATCTGCCACAGAACTCACTTTAAAATTAAACTAAACTTTGTCTAAACATATTTTCACATTCTGACATAAACACGTCAGTTGTTGGTATAATTTTAAAATTTAAGACTAAACTGGAGAAGAATTCTTCTGAATCTTTTCAAAGTATTTATTTACGTCCACACGGATGAAACTGAAGCGATGCAGACGTTTATTAATATTTTATAGAATCCCAGTTTGAAATAATAAACATCAAGTTAGAGAAAACATGAAAAATAACGTCACTTTATCAAATATTTAATTATGGCTCCTTTATTATTTTTTTTAATAATAAAAGCAACTCACCCACCCCTACAGAAGCTGTTTATCCACTTTAGATTTGAGGGGGAAGGTAAAGTCACGGTTTAAAAACATTAAAAAAAACTTTTTTCATTTTTTGTTTTTCTTCTCTAAAGGACCAAGACTGGAGCTGGACCAAATACGAAACTTTAACAACAAAACTAAAAAAGCGAAACGCCTAAAGGCTCCGCCCCCTCCCTGGCTTTTTGCCCTCCTTTCTGACGCGCTCTCCAGTAACACTAAGGACTGTCGCTCGTTTGTACAGATTTGTACCAGGACTTCCTGTTAAAATGGACTCCTGCTCCCATCGTCACACGGGGGTGGTGGGGGGTCCCAAACCTGCTTTTTTTTTTTACCACAACACGAGGAAGCCGCCTCTCCTTTTCACGACGCTGCACGACTTCATCGGTTCGTCTTCACTGTAGCGCCGCGCCCATCACACGGGAGGAGCAGGAACACGGGAGCTCCGGGACGCCAAGAGGAAACAGGAAGTGGGTCGGGGTGGAGGAGGAAGATGAAACCAAGCAAACTGCACTTTGATGCTCCCATGTAGCCTCTGAAGAGCCGAACCCCGCGCAGGAAACCACCCGCCCACCTTCAGCTGCTAGAGTCAGCACAAACCTAAATGTTTTTAAATATTAATGTTATTCATCGTCGTCATACGTGCCTTGAACATGGCTGGCCATTGTGTGTCTGCGGCGGCGTCACCGTACTAGGCGCCGTTTGTTGCGGGGTGGAGGGTCCGAGCTGCCGTCATCTCACATCGAGTTTAAAGACGTCGAGCCGAGGACGAACGAAACGAAAAAGTAAATGATTCAGAAAAGATCGAGTGTCTTCAGTTTTTACTCATTTTTTAGGCCAAGTTGTTTTTTTTTTTTCCTGATTTATTTTACAAATAAGAAGAAAACAAATGGAAGTTATTTAGAAAAATAACACCAAATGTTCATTTTTTGTTTGTTTTATTTGTCAGCTACGACGGCGCTTTAGGGCCAGGCTAAGAAAAAATAAAATTAAAGCCATAAAATTCTGAGAATAAAGTCATACAAGACTTTTTTTTTTTTTTCCAGCTCTCATGTTTATTTTTTTCCACGAGTTGGATCCACGACGTGACCTGTCAATCAATCCAGTGGGTGTGTCAGCAAATGACCAGTCCGAAGCTGAATGAGTCGTAATATTATCCAAACTCCGACACTTAAAGCAGGTTTACCACATTTTAACTGGTGAAATGAAGAATGTTGAGCATCTTGTTAAGTTATACTTTGGTACTGGTTTTACACATGAGGAGACAGTTAATCTGTTATAGCACATCAGCATCAGATTATTCTCAGTGTCAGATCTTTGAACCACAGTCAGGTGGTAGCTCTGATGGTCTTCAGCAGCTCTGCAGGTAACGAGCATTTAACTTTGGATTGGTCATTTGCTGACACAACTACTGGATTGATTGACGGGTCGTGTTGTGGATCCAACTTCTGGAAAATTAAAAACATAAACAAGAGCTGTAAAAACAAACAAACAAAAAAGTCTTGTATGACTTTATTCTCGTAATATTAAGAGTTTATTCGACTTTATTCTCGTTTTTTTTTTTTTCCTTATCGTGGCCCTAAAGCTCCGTCGTAGTCAGATTTATTGCTGGCAATAATAAAACAAATCAAAATGTTATTTTATGTTCTGAGTGATTATAAAACATATTTCTGCTGCTTTATGACTTCTAGGGGAAAAAAAGAATAACAGATACAGAAAAAATAAATAAATAACTTCAATATTCTGGGGACAGGGATGTTAAACTGAGGACCAAAATAAGAACGCGGGCCTAACCAAGAGCCAATTTTAGTCAATAATCACCAAAAATAATGTAATTATTACTGTAATGTGTCAGATTATTACTTTTTCCTTACAATGTATAAACACCAAAACAGACTCATTGATAATGTTCATTTATTATTGAGTCATTTGATCACAAATCAACACCCTGAATAGCAATCCAGACAAAACGATTTATCATTAATAGAATACAAAATAATAATAAATGTTTTACATTTCGGAGTCTGTTTCTGTAACGAGCTAAAGTCAGATTCCTGAAATCTGTTCTTGTTTATCAGTTTCTTTGGTTCTGTTGCTCTTTTTGCGTTAAAATCAAAGATTCACAGAAAAATTCAAACTTTATTTTTCTCCGTTTCAAAAGCAGCGAATCGCCTTGAAAAGTCTTCCTGTAAGAAAACTCTGATTGTTGCTGGTTGGAGGGCCGTAAAAAACATGGCGAGGGCCCCGTCTGGCCCACGGGCCCCGTCTGGCCCACGGGCCTTCAGCTTGATGGAGGACTCAAAACAAGTCGGATTCAGAAAAAGACATTTTCAGGGATTTTCAGATTAATATATTTAAATTAGTCTTTAAAATAGAAATCTGGTTTGTTTTCTTAACCGACTCTTAATCCAAACATCAGATTATCTGAGCTTTTCATTTTAATCCTAATCTGGTGGTTATTATCCAAACAGTTTGTGTTGAATTAGTTGAGAAGTCACTCGGAGCCTAAAGTGACGTCACAGATAATTAATTTAACTAAAACTGAATATTTGGTGTTTGTTTCTCTGGATTGATGGACAATAAAATCTCTTTGGCTCGTTTTCATCTCGTTCCATCCCATAATGAGTTTCCTTGGTGACGTAAGACTCGATGGTTTTGATGGAAGCAGGGGGAAAGGCGCTCCGATGTATTTATGAAGTTCAAGTGCAATGTCTGTTTGTTTTGTTTGTATTTAATAATTCAGATTATTTTACGTTGAACATTGTTTCCATCTGCTGGTCTGAATCTGTTTCGTTTTCAGAGCTCGCTCTACGGATGTCGAACACGGAATAAAATAAATGATCTTTGTTTTCTTCTCCACGCTTCGGCTCACTTTCTCTTTCACGTGTTAGAAACGACATGTGTGAACAAAGACCGACTCGTTATCTGGAGATCCGGATTCAAAAGTAAAAACCTCCCTCAGAGGAACTCCTCCCCACCTGAGCATCTCGACACGTTTGGGTTTGCTTCGCTCCCCGTTCAGTTCCAGTCCAGAAAAACACTCATCTCTAAACCTACAAACTCCGAAGACGTCGGCGTACCGCCTGTAATCCGTGTAATCTGTGCAGACCTGGATTAATGAGCTGACTCTGAGTCCAGACGTGAGCGTTCTCCTGCAGATGTTCGTGTCACCACCACAACTTTACCAAATCAAAACACTAAGGTGTCGACCTGCCACGAGGCGGGGCCAATGATGATGATGATGATGATTAGCTTCTTGTTGCTCAGTCTGAAGACAAACGTTTTTCATGAATTCCTTTGTGTGTTCGTTAACGCCAAAGGGACAAGAAGCTGAAAGGTGCTTCATTGATCACCAGTTACCAATCAATAATGGTCCGATCGAAGCTCGGTCAGAGCCTGTGATGCTGATGCTCTTCAGCTTCCTGAGGTCCAGCCGAAGCACTTTGAGCTGAAACATGAATCTGTGGGTTCATCTTTAGACTGAAGCTCTTTGTTGATGATCAGCAGCTCCACCCTGCGGGACTTCCTGAAACCGCTGAGGAGCTCTAACATCATGACTCACTGAGCTCTGCTTCATCCTGAGAAGAACATGGAAACGCTCGGCCACAGAGGACCGTGTTCACACCTGCCTCCCGTTTGAAGACTTCCTGTCTCTGCAGAGTCCGGCAGCGCTCAGATGTTTCAGGAAATGTCCCGTCTGGAAGCAGATGAAGTTCTGCTCACGCTGAAGCTTTTCCGGCTAACGGGGTTTGTGGAGTGTTTCAGCTACAATTGTAGCAAAAGTTGCTATTTTTTAATCTTTTTGTTTTACTCATTTTAGTTTTTATCTACAATTTAGACTTTTAATAAATTTGTTCAACAATTTAGCTGTTAATGGTTTTGCTGGTTTGAATTTTTAGCTACCGTTTTCAATTTAGACTTCTGGCTACGGTTTAGCTCATTAGGGCTTTAAACTATAGTGTTGCTATTTTTAGCTTTTAGCTGCTGTTTTACTCATTTGACCTTGTTTTGGATGCTGTAATCTCAAACCTTCAGCTGATTCATCAACAAACAGCTTTGTTCTCATAAAATTAAGACAAATTTATCTGGAGGTGAAGCTTTTGATAAATCAGTTTCATAAAAATCTGTTGTTCACGTTTCTCTGATCTGTTAAAGATTCACGAGCAGCAAAAACTAAAAGCCGTTGGCGTGAATCCGACTCGTGTTCCGTTTTATCTGGGCCATAAAATCCAAACCAGCCAAGTTTTGACTTCTTAACAACCGAAGTCGTTTTCTTGTGTTTGTCTCCGGCTGTTTTCATCATCTCCACCTGCGTCTGTCTTGATGAAACATTTGATGCTTCTAAAACAAACTTTATGGGGATTGTTCGTAAATAAAATGTTTATTTTTGCACAAACACAATCCGATTGTTTCCCTCCTGAAAATCATTTTCACATTAAGGCCTTAAAGAAACAGAGTTCTCTGTAAGCTGCAGTCGGTCCGGTCTGCAGGCGGTAAGCTGCAGTCGGTCCGGTCTGCAGGCGGTAAGCTGGAGTCGGTCCGGTCTGCAGGCGGCTCGGTTCTGGAACAAAGCTCCAGCACAAAAGCTCAGATTATTTCCTCCCTCTGTAATTTGCATAATCTGATGCTGGAACACGTCACGCAGGTGGAGGTTCAACCACAAACAGTTTCTACATTCAGTCTGTCGGGAGATTACTTTTGTTTTTTTGTTTTTTTTAAACATCTGTTTTAAATAAAATAAAAAAACAAGTGTTCTGAACTCTGCAGAGCCTCCTGGTACTGAAGGTACCACATGAAGCATTTCAAGTACAAAAACAGGTTTAGTATTAAAAAAAAAATAAAAATAAAACACTTTGGCTTCATAAAAACACCCATCATGATAAAAAACATTGTGTACATGTTTGTACTTTTACCAACATGTATGTAAAAGTACGTTTGTTTCTGTGGAATATTGGTTTTTTTTTTTCATATATATATACAGAAATAAGGCTCTTAATTATTTATCATATTTATCATCTCCATTCATTTTGGTTGGATTAGCTGTGGCTGCCATCTTGGATTGGATGAGCCCAAATTATTAGTTTGTAAAGTCCATTGATTATTTTCTGAGGGTCATTAAATTCTGCTCTGTGGTTCATGAGATATTTTGCGTAGAATGATCTCTTCCACAGTGGAACGTTCTCCACCACCGTGGAATGATCTCATTCACAGTGGAACGTTCTCATCCACAGTAGAACGTTCTCATCCACAGTGGAACGATCTCATCCACCGTGGAACGATCTCATCCACCGTGGAATGATCTCATCCACAGTGGAACGTTCTCATCCACAGTGGAACGATCTCATCCACAGTGGAACAATCTCTTCCACCGTGGAACGATCTCATCCACCGTGGAACGTTCTCCACCACCGTGGAATGATTTCATCCACTGTGGAACGATCTCATCCACCGTAGAACGATCTCCTCCACAGTGGAACGTTCTCCACCACCGTGGAATGATCTCATCCACAGTGGAACGTTCTCATCCACAGTAGAACGTTCTCATCCACTGTGGAACGATCTCATCCACCGTGGAACGATCTCATCCACCGTGGAATGATCTCATCCACTGTGGAACGATCTCATCCACCGTAGAACGATCTCCTCCACAGTGGAACGTTCTCCACCACCGTGGAACGATCTGATCCACCGTGGAACGTTCTCATCCACAGTAGAATGTTCTCATCCACTGTGGAATGATCTGATCCACCGTGGAACCAACACCAGTGTGTTGACCAGTCTGACTCTTTAAAGGCTGATTTCATAGATTGTCAAGTTTAAACTTATTTAAACACAAAACGGCCAAATGTAAAACATCAAACTGGCCTTCGGCTGTTTCGGCTGCTGAGCAACGACCTTAAATAAACACAGTAAGGTTGTGCAGCTGAACACCTGGTTCCTCCTCTGGCCTGCTGACGCCTCGGAGCTCCTTTACCCAGAGGTTCACGTGGGTCTGTGAAGTCCAGGCCTCGCTGGGAGCCGCGGGGGAGGAGGGGGGGTGGGTTTGGTCCTGGGAACAGGTGGAGGTCCGACTTTGTCTGCATGGATCTGAAAAAAATAACAGAACGGTTGAAAAAGATTCTCCAAGTGCACAGTTTGACGTTCTTTAAAACAAATGTGGTTCAGGTTGAGCTTTAGACTCGGTCGTCCATGTTTAGCATCTTTTTATAAAACTGCAGGAATTTTTCTTCATGTTCAGGAGAAAAGCTTAAGTTTAAAACCATGGGGGAAAAAAAAAGTCCAAAAACTGAGAGAAAAACATTTAGATTAAATTTTACTTTACAATTTTTACTTTTTGAAGCATTTAGCTTTGTCGGCCATGTTTTTTCTCTTTGAGAATGAATGGAGCTCTGTTCACGTCCTTCAGCTGTTTACAACCTTTACTGCGTTTCAGCTTCTCTTTTGCTAAAATCTGCTTTTCTCTGCTCTTTCCAGCTACATTTTAGGTATTTTCCTGATAATTTTAGCCTTTTTCCTGCCATTTTTAAGATAATTTGGGCCTTTTGTGCATCTTTTTAATATCAGTAATTCAAACTTTTCTCTCCGTTCAGCCTTTTTCTGCTAATTTTAGTTTTTTTCTTTTTCAGCTTCTTTCTTGTTTTTGCTAATCTCAGATTGTCATCTGTTCATTCCAGCTGTTTTTCTGCTGCTTTCAGTCAATGTCGGCTGCTCAACTCCAGCTCAATGAAAACTTTTCAGCTGGTTTTTGCGCCTTCGGCTGCTTTCAGCTGAACTGAGTCGGCAGCAAACGTTCACGCTGAGTTTTTACAGGAAGTGACATTTCATCAGATTAACTTCCTGTTTCTCCTCAAAGATCACCTTTTCTCACATTACAAGATTAAAAAGACGCTTCGTGACCTCAAAATGTCTCAGAACACCACGGCGATGCACTCGGTTGTTGTTGTTTACAGTAACTCAACCCAGTAAACAACAAGCTTTTATTTAAGTTCAGCTCTAAAATAAAACGGTTCAACGGTCTCAGTGGTTTTCAGTCAGCAGGAAGTTTTACCTGTTGTGTTTCGGGGGCTGACGGTCCTGCAGACGGTTCCTGGGGGGGCTGGAGGGGACCAGGAGCTTGGTGGTCCAAACTGTTTGGACTTGTACGAGCCGGGTCTACCTGTGGAGCAGGTGAGCTGGGAGCCAGGACCAGAGGACTGCAGGCCTGAGTGGCTGTGGACTCCATCAGAGTGGGCTGGCTGATCTCAGGTCTGTCTCTGAACACCGGGTTCAGTCTCCTGGGCGCTGACTTCACCTTCCTGTCGACAGACTTGAGTCAGCCGGGGGTGGGGGGGGCGACGGATACAAAATGATCTGGACGGAAGAAACGGACCTTCTGCGGGTGGAGCTGCTCCTCCTGCAGCGCATCAGGCTTATGGTTACCACGGCGACCACCAGGAGGCAGGAGGACGCCGCGCACACCGCCGCCGTCACGTTGGGACCTGCAGAACCAGGTGGAAGAATGCGCTTTGTTAGAACGTGTGTGGTTTTCTTTCATTCTAAACTCGACTGATTACAGATCAAACCAACAGCCGCTGTGAAGACGACTCAGTATTTACAGTTTGACTCCCATCACCCTCTGCAGCACAAGTTGGGAGTCATCAGGACTCTGGACCACAGAGCAGACAGCGTCCCCACTAACTCAGGAGCCAGACAGAAGGAGAAATCACA
>JARVGV010000527.1:27515850-27531323 GCA_031762435.1 Hypsolebias longignatus | reverse complement strand
TGTCTCTGTCTGTTTATTTTGCAGTAAGGGCCACATAAAGAGCCAAGCGTCAACACCCCCCCCCACACACACACACACACACACACACACACACACACACACATCTCAAATCTCCACGATCTAAAAAAAGACTCTTCCTCTCGGCTGTTTTCAGCTCGGCAGGAAGTCCTGCGCTGCTCTCGTCACACCTCAGACTGAGACGTCTTACCGGAGCTGTTCGGTCATCACACAGGTGCTGCTGGACGTCGGACCGCACACGCAGCCCGCGGCATCATGGGAGAGCCCAAAGTTATGGCCCATCTCGTGAGCAATGGTGGAGGCGAGGCCCAGCGGGTTTTCTTGATGATCCTGAAGGAGAGAAAAAGTTCAGACGTTTTCAACGTCCGAACATAAAAGCCAGTTCGCTTAAAGCCGCCGCACACGCACCTGGTTGACGCCCGCGGAGTTCTCGGTGCACATGGCGAACTTGTTGGCCAGTCCCACGGTGTTGTCGTCAAAGATTCTGCCTCTGTGGGAGAGAAGAGTCCAACGTGAGCCCAAAGCTTCAGCTGCGCAAACTGAACGTCGGCTGATCTGATCCTCACGTCACAAACTGAGCGTTGTCGTGCTTCGTCCTCTGCAGGAGGTCGGATCCACGCCACGCCAGGAAGTTGTCCAGAGTAGTCTCTGGGTTTGGGTCAACACTGATGTAGTCTTCGTACGACCAAACCTCCAGACCCACCAGAACGATGCGGATGTTCAGAGCGCGGTACAGCTGCGGGCCGAGCGCGGAGACGTTCAGGACAGAGCTTTAGGTTGAAACGACAGCAGCTGGAAGTGTTTTACCTTGTCGACGTGATTCACAACGCCAAGAACACGGGACCTGGTCTCTTTACCGTACAACTGGTACTGCAGCAGGAGGAGGAGCATCATCAGAGCTTTGTCGTTTTCTTAGTTTGAAGCTGCAATTCAAAAAGTCACCTCTGTGTTGTCCACCACCACGAACAGCTCCACGAACCTCTGAGGACCCGCGAGCCTCTCCGAGTTCTGCAAACACATTTCACTTTGTGTTCAACAAACACTGTTCATGCCCCAAGTTCACCCCAAGGTCAGACCATACAGTCAGAGAACATCACAGCTCGGTCACAGACTCTGCAGGTCAAAGGTCATGACAGTTAGAAAAAGACTGAAGTTATCAAAAAAAGGTTTTTGTTGCAAAAATCTGATTTTTATCTAGAAAAAACTTGGTTCTGCTAAAATACAGAGTAGATGCTGAAGAAGCTGAAGCTGAGTTGTTTAAGCTGAAAGAAGCAAAAGACTAAAGAAAGAGCAGAATACTAACTAAAGAACAAAAGAAGCAAAATTCTATCAAAAAGTAGCAAAACTAGGTTAAAGTAGCAAGAAGCTACTAGCTAGAAACTCAAGAGTAATGTTAGCTGAAAGTAACAACGAGCTAGCAAGAACCTAAAAGCAACAAAATGTCTCAATAAGCTAACTGGGGTGGGGGGGGGGAACTGTTGATAAAAGCAGCAAAATGTTAGCCAAATGCAGCAAAAGGGTAACTAAAAGCTAATAGAATCTAAAAGTTGAAAAGGGCTAGCTAAAAGATAGAAAGAGCAGAAAATTAGCTAAAGGGCAAAACAAGCAAAAATGCTACCAAAAAGTAGCAAAACTAGTTAAAAGTAGCAAGAGGCTACTAGCTAGAAATGTAAAAGTAGTGAAATGTTAGCTGAAAGTTACAACAGGCTAGACAGAAGCTAAAAGTAGCAAAAGGTCCTGAAAGTAGATGGAAACATGAAGCCAGCAGCTCCGGCAGATTTCAAGGAGAAAATGTTTTTGAAGGACCCAAAAACATCTCCATTTGTTTCTTTGAAGAAATATTTGTAAATAAAGTAAAACTTTTTTAAAAAGTATAAAACCCAAAAGTTCGAGCACTCATCTCCTGAATGAGCCAAACATTTTGATGTTGGAACAACTAGCAGAACGCCGACTCAGCTCAAACAGAAACCCAGATGTTGAAACGCACCCATGAGCTGGACTTGAGGAAACTGGCGGGCTGAGGCATCGGGTCCTGGTCACACGGCGCAGTGGCGCCGGAGGAGGCGGAGCCACAGCCGCCGACCTTCAGCTGCTCCTTTTTATAAACTGCGTGTTCTTCGCGGTCGCTCCGTCCCAGCGGTTGGATCAGGTAGAGCTGGGGGCCGACTCTCAGGAAGCCGCTGCGCTCCGACAGCGAGGAAGAGAAAAACGTTTCAGAACAACAGAAACATCTGGAGCTGCGCGCTCAGACAGGAAGTGTGGAGCTGATGAAGACCTGATGCCCGAACAGATCCCCACGCTGACCGAGGAGTCGGCCTGGTTCTGGACGTGTCCGTGGTAGAAGCAGAACTCCTGCAGAGAAACAGGAACGCAGCAGACCAGATACTGAAGATTAACGTTAGAAAACAAACAAACAAACAAACGTTTAGTTTTACTGAAGCTGTTTGTAGTTTATGATGCTACAGAAAGATCAGCTGACGCACAAGAGTTGAAAATAAATCCAAAATAGAAACGTTAGTGTTTTAATATACTGTATCACCGCTCATAAGGACTACATTTCCCAGAAGGCAACAGTGTCCTGCCCAGAAGCCTCGTTTCATTCTGCTGAAATACGTAGAGAGAAAGTTCTGATCTGATTAGAAAAAGTTCAGCGCTTATTTACAGTCACTTCTGCGCCCAGTGGATGCAGAGAGCCACAAGGAACCCATCAAACTGGACCAGAACCGGACCTCCAGCCCCATCTGTGATTTTTGAGAGCTGGTAGCAAACCCATAAGGACTTCCGAGCAGGAAGCCAAAGGTCCAGCGCACCATCTGGAGTTCACCAGAACCACCTTCATCTCTTGGGTCAGAGCGGAACCGAGCCACTGCTGTTCTGCAAAGCCCGGTGAGTAAAATTTTATACAGTACTGTATGTGTGTTAAAATGAGCAGGTTTAAGAGTTTAGAACACTGTAGGCTTTGTCACTGTAGGGTCTGCAGAAACAGAACCAAGTCGGACCAGAACTGAGTCGGACCGGACCACAATCGAGAGTGGCTGCTTTAGAGCCCGGTGAGTAAAATTTAGTAGCTACATAAACAGTACTGTATGTGTGTAGTTAAAATGACGTAGGTTTAAGAGCTTAGAACATTGTAGGAGTGTGGGAAGAGTTTATAAAGCCTTAAAATAAAATAAATACAATGCAGCTACTTCAAAGATTTTCACTTATTGTGTGTGTGTGTGTGTGTGTATGTGTGTGTGTGTGTGTGTGTGTGGGGGGGGTGTTAGATCCTAACGCCCGTGATAAACGAGGAACTACTCAGGATATGGAAAAATTAGGTACATAAATATATTTTGCTTGCATATTCAGAATATGAACAGCTTTTCTGAAAATAAAATCAAAAAAATTTATTTTTTACAAAATCTGGTAACAAGAAGATACATTTTTAAGTGATTTTTTTTTTATTCTTATGATTCTTGTGGAAAAATAAAAATATTCATAAAAATAAGGAATGAGCTTCATAAATGTGCTGTTTAATTAAAACTGGGATTTATATAAAACTTTTTATTTACACACTTCTGTTTACAACAAATAACACACACTTATGGAAACCATGTTTTGGACTATAAACTTTGAATAATATAAAATAATCAGGCACTTAATCCACTAATTTAATGTTTTATCTTAGAAATAGTTTTTACCTGTAGTTGCCTTGAGAGGGTGTTATTTATAAGACTGAGGTGAATACAGCTCCTCAGACTGAGGAACAAAACTTTTCTACTTTTTTGTTTTTTGGACATCCAGAGGACCAGACTTAGCTTTTTTAGATTTTTCTACCTGGATTATTGAGCATGCATCAGGGTATTTACATTTAGTTATTATTATTATTATTTTTATTTTGGCTGCTCCCTGCATCAGGGGTCACCACAGCGAACTAGTTGCACGAAGACTTGCAGTTATTTTTACGCCGGACGTCCTTCATGACACAACCACAGACTCCGAGCTGCCACAGCCCTCTGTGTGGAGCAGAGAGCTGCATCTAGGACACCCGGAGGAGCTGAGGGTGGGGGTTAAGGGCCTTGCTCAGGGGCCCAGAGCGGGGCAAATGAGGGTGGAGGCAGGTGTGGGTGCTTCACCTACCCCACCCACATTTTTGATGTTGTCGGTACCGGGGCTTGAACTAGCGATCAACCGATCACAGGCCCACCTTCTCTAACCTCTGCACCACCACTCCCACCTATTTGTTCATATTATACGTACTTTAATTCTTTGTTTCCATTTATAGATGTATTTGTTTGTGACTTCATATATAAGTTTGTTTTAAAGTGCATCGTGTCCTAAAATAGTTTTTAAAATGGATTTGAGTAAAATCTCACCTCAGTCGGTGACACTGTCACTCTTTCTCCATCGCCTGAATAAAATGTTTCTGTGTAGTTTTCACTGAGAAGATTCCTGTCACCCAACAGATAAACACATTTTATTTTAATATTTATTGTAATAAGTTTAAACTTGTTGAGGCTCTTGGGATGTGAAATGTACCAGTTTTTTTCCAGATGAATGGTGTGGTTTCTGCCTTCGATGGTGAGGTCGTACTGAACTCTGTCAGGATAAATCTGCAAGGAAATGACACAATTACTGATTAATTACTGATTAATTGATTGGCTTGTTTATAATAAAAACAGATGTAGGACAGGTGTGAATGTGACTGTGTTGGCTTAGTTTCACAGGTTCCCTCTGGAGAGGCGCTCAAGCTCTGTGGAAAGGTCTGGAGTTCAACTCTCAGGCTCCGCCCCTTCACAGGTAAGGCCTCCTCACCTGGTTGACCCGCAGACTCCTGGTCCGTCTGTCCTGATGTCTGTGAGGTCGAACCACCTCGTAGTTCTGCACATGAGACAGCAGGCCCGAGCTGTGCTCCAAACAAACTGCAAACAGGTGAATTTAAAACACAAAGTTCCTGAAATTTATTTATTTTATTCTTTGTGACAAAAGTGTATTTATTGTTTATTTTTAACTCTTGAGCGGCTGGACCTTTCTGTCATCTTTTACAGTGGTTATAAACAGGTTTTTTGGACTTCAGCTGCTTTTTGAGTCATTTCTGCCCACTTTGTTGGATGAAACTGTCATTTTTAGTGTTTTGTGACAGTTGAGATCAACTCACCTGGTCTGTCAGGAACAGGTGAGATCGTGTTTAGGAGTCTGGATCCATCCTATTATTATTATTTGTCCAGTTTGTAATTTATTGGATTCCTTTGTGATATTGACAGTTTGCACACTGACTCTGTGGTTTCCATAAATCATGGATTTATTGGGTCGCCCTTGTAGGTTTTGAAAATAGCCACATAGCAGATGAGCAGTGTCGAAAAGTCATAATTTTACAAAAAACAATAAAAAATTAATTAATTAAAAACCCGACTAAGACAAGATTTCATCTAACAAACTCATTCCTGGTGCAGACATGTTGGTTTTATGGCTATGTTTGAATTTTATCGCAAATTTCAGTAAATAAAATATGAAAAAAAAATAATTTTAACAAAATGCTACAAAATAAAAAAAAATTAAATAGGGGTGGCTCAAAGCTGTTTAATAGTTTCAGTTTTTAATCCCTTTTATTTAGTTTACAGTTATAAATTCAGTGTTTACAATTTTTTGCAAACGAATAAAGTATTATAATAATCAAATTATAATAATTTATTAAGAAAAGCAGCATGTACTGTATATCAATTAAAAACTAACTAGACTGATAAATGTTTGAGTTAAATTCATTTTAAGTTTTAGTTAAAACATGATTAAAGTGACATACATATATATTTTAATAAATTAGCATAAAACAATAAATAATCAACTAGTTCAATAAAAGCGCTGTGTTGTGTTCCGTTAAAAGCTTTTCCCGCAGTTTTAAAAATAATTTTAACCCAGAAAACGAAAGTTTTCCTCGTTATTTTATCAGCTGATCTCCTGAACGTTTCTGCTGGTCTGAGAGCAGCGGGCAGCCTGGCCCTAACAAAATAAAAGCTGTTTTTTTTTTTGTTAAAGTTGGTTAAAATCTTACCCCAGATCAGCCACAACGACCACATGTTGTCCCCGGTAAGAAGCTCGGTGTGACCGGACTCCGCCGCTCCTCTGTCCGTTAACTAACCGGTGAATCATCGCTGAGGCCCCGCCTGGGGAGGCTGAATACACCGCCCGACATTGATGGGAAGATAACAGAAATATAAATAAATAAAAGCCGTTGGTTCAACTTCCGGTATGACCCGTTTTTAAATAAAATACAACTCGTTCCACTTGCTCACAAATACTCGTTCACTCGCATTTCAGGATATAAAAATGTTTTGAAATCCTTTGAATTGATATAAAAATAAAAACTCAAAAAGGAAAGTTGAATAAAAAGAAAGTTTGTTCACTTCCGGGATTTGATATTTCAAAATAAACATTTTCTTGATTTCACAATCAAATAAAAAAAAAAAAGCAAATTTAGCACAGTCATCCGAGTTAAAGTAAAAACAATCACTTTTATCTGTGATTAATACTGCAACATGGTAAATACGCATACAAGTTAAGGAAATAGCTCAAATTCAACCGGACAGTTTGAAACACTTCCGGTGCTGAACCTTACAAAATAAAATACAACTTGTTTCATGTAGTACAGTACAGTACTGTAATTGTAAAAACAAACTTTACTCTAAATTAGCTAAATCTAAAGTCTTGAACACACTTTTGAGTTTCATTTTCTAAAATAGATCCTGCATTACATTATAGATGCATAAGTCCAGAAAATTATTCAAAACAGGAACATATTTATTTTAAAAGCATTAAATTCTAAAACTTTCCTGTAGACAGGCTCTCTAGTCCTTTTAAAATCTGTCAACACTCCTATTAATAAAGTTGTTTTCTCCCAGTGAAAACAGTATAGTTGGTTTTAAATTTCTTTGCTGCTGAAACCTTTTCAAAACTGATCCATACGTTTCTGAATGACAATTTAATTTAAAAAACAAGATGCAACAATGACCCGATCATTACACAAATCAATTACAAATGTCTAGTTTCAGCTACAATCTATTCATTTGAGGTTTTGGCTCAACTTTTAAAAACCTGAAAAAGTTTAAACATTTGTTCGTAATTAACAAACCAGATTACATCCTAAATATAAAACTTAACATTTATTTTAAAAAATCTTTAATATGTTAAATTTGAAGACTCTCATTGCACAAACCATGTAGTAAAAGATCCAACGTCTAAATCTGTTTAGAAAGTTTTTTTAATGCACTGCAATGAAAATACACATTAAAAAAAAAACAAACTAAAGAAAAAACAACACGTTTTGACTGTACATGCATAATAATTCACCTGTGAGAAGATTCAGAGCTGGAGCAGTGAATGATTCTGCACACATTAAATCTACATTTCACATCATATAAAACATAATTTACACTCAGACGTAAGAGCTGCTCCGTGTGACGGGGGTCATCCTGGTGTTTCTGGGCGACCCGCGGTGCCGACGGCACGTTTTTCTTGATTGTAACGGTTTAAAACGGGTCACGCTGCAGCTTTCTGGTTGCGTTCCACAGCCATCCTCTCCAGACGCTCCGTGTAGAAGCCGTTAAAGTCCAGCCTGTGGAGGTATGGATAGGGATTAGTTTAGTCTAACACCAAAGAAAAGTAGAATGTGGATGTGGAAACAGACGAGCGCAAAAAGTTTAAAGATGGCTGCTCGTCTTTCTGACCTGTAGATGATGCTGATCATGCTGTGCTCGCAGTCGTTGGTGCTGTAGACGCTCAGTTTGTCCAGCAGGTCCAGAAGCAGCAGGCTGAAGTTGCTGTCGAACTTACCGATGGTGGCTTCGAAGCCGGCATCAGACTGAAGGCTGTCGGCGTGCTCGGCTAAGAACTGAGGCGGCGCAGAGCAACACAAATCAAACACAAACAGCAGAACCACACAGCTAACTTTAGAACTTTGTTTTAGACACGAGGGTCGTCACCAAACGAGGTGAGAAGTTTGTCTAGTTACCTTTGTGGTCGCCTTCTTCTTCTCGGGTTCGCTCTGAGCTGGAGGTGCCTCCATGATCTTCTGCTCCTGAGAGAGACGCTCCAACCTCAGGCTCTGAGTGAACCGCTACAAATCCAGAAAATGAAAAGAAAGGAACGATTTTTACGTCTTGGACAGAGTTGGGCGAGGAACTCAGGAACAAGATTTTAAATTTGATTCAAGATGATTTGTTTCAAAACCAAATACTTTAGGTGTTCCTCTCCCTGTAGGAGCTATAGTACGATAAAAACTCTAAAGATTATTTAAAACATAATAAAAAGTATGTGCTGAGGATGAGGTGATCACTAACAGACATTTTGATCATCAAAATGTGAAACAAATGTAGTCAAACATAATTCTGGAGCTTCTGAAACACATTCAGAGCTTCTTTGGGCTTAAAGGTCCAGTTGAAGTCAAGTCTGCTTCTCTGGAGCCAAGTGGACCAAAACTAGATCCGACACAAAACTAACAGATTTAAAATAAATAAAACAGTTGGAGCCCAGACAAAACGTCCAGGAGCACAAACAAGATAATCCTTGTAGGATGAAGCAGAAACAACTGGATTTGTTCATGTTTAAAGAGAAATGCAAAGTTCCAGATTATAAACTGTGTAGAACTCACATGCAAATTACTCACACCTCTCCCTTGTGAGGGTCTTTGTTGGTCCAGTCTGCATCAATGAAGGCACCAATTAAAGTGAAACTAATTCTACAGTTAAACACTTTAAATCTGAGACCCTCTTTGTTAAGATATTTGACGTCTTTTGTTCCTCCATCTTATTTGTCCAAAATCTAAACATTATGTCCTCAACAAAAATAAAAAAGTGTCCCTCGTCCTGAAGACGAAGGACAACAGAGTCCTGGAGCCAGATGTTTGTGCAGCTGCTGCATAGAGTTTTGTCCTCTGGATGAAATAACTTCATTATCTGAGGTTTAAAGTTCTCTGGAATGTTGTGTTTGGAGAAAACTCACAGAGTTTAAAATCTTGGAGCTTCAGACTTTTCAGTTTTTACTGGAGAAAGCTACTGGTATGATAAAAAAGTCCAGTTGTCATTGATTCAACCCAGTAGGGTGACCACCAAGGTGTCGTCAACAAACCTGCATGCAGTTTGTGAACATGACGCAGACGGACATGAGTTTGGAGAAGATCCGGAGGAGCTCAGGGTTGGTCAGCATGCAGTCCTTCAGACAGTTATCCAGGAAGCTGGTGTGGTGGCAGAGAACGTCGTCGATATTCGAAGCCTGGCGAACGAGAGCGAACGCTCAGCATCTAAAACAAAAACCGGTGTCCATCTTTGAAGCTGCTCGTGTCCGAACCCTCACCGTCTTCAGGTTGTTCTCCATGACGTGCCAGGTGGGCTCCATCACCTCAAACATCATGTAGTACTGGATGTTCTGCACGAAGTTGAGCATCCGCTGGCGCAGGGCGAACGCAGCGGCAAACCTGCACACAGACCCGTTTGAAGATGCGCTCCTCCTGAAGTTTATCACCAAGCAACAGAACCGTGGACTCACCACTTGGCCGAGTGTAGCGAGTACTGCCTGGAGTCCTTGTTGCTGATCCACACGTTGCACAGCAGCCGCTCCACGTGTTTGCAGTAAAACATGTGTCTGAAAAGCATCTGGTACCTCGTCAGCGCCTTCCTGGAGCATCAAACAAACACTAAAGTCTCAAATGTGTGACTTGTACATGGAAAAAGAGTAAACTAATGTGCAGAAAAAAATGAAACTAAAAACAAAAACTAGCAAAAAGCCACATAGAAACTAAATAAAGTGAAAACAGTTGTTAAAACAAGAACGTAGCAAAACGATAGCCGAATGTTAAAGTAACAAAAGGCAAGATAAAAAAATGAATGTATAGAATGGTTAACCAAAAGGATAACTAAAAACTAAAATAGCGCTCCAGTAAAAAACTGAGTAAAACAGGCGATGGTACCCAAAAAATTAGCAAAATGCTAGCTAAACGTAGCCAAACACTGGTTAAAATTAGCTGAACTCTAGCTAAAAGTAGCAAAACACTAGCTAAAAGTAGCAAAACACTAGCTAAAAGTAGCAAAATACTGGTTAAGATTAATAAAATACTAGCTAAAAGTAGCAAAATACTGGTTAAGATAATAAAATACTAGCTAAAAGTAGCAAAATACTGGTTAAGATTAATAAAATGCTAGTACAAAGTAGCTAAAAGACAAAAAGAAGCATAAGACAAGCTGGAGATGGAGAACGGTGGTTTTGAAGGAATTAATGAGATTTCTACAGGAAAATATTTGTGAATGAATTTAAACATTTTGAAATGAAGTAAAAAATAAAAAAAAAGTTAAAAGTCAGAGCTCCCTTCAGCTGAATGTTATCATGAACGGTTGAAATAGCACAAACCACCACAATATCTACAGAACAAACAATCTCAGTATTTAAACTCAACACTGTTATATTTCTTCATTTAGACATCGAGGTTTTTTTTTACGGACCTGTTGATGATGAGCGACAGCGGCCACTTGACGATGTAGTCGAATGAGAAGGCCTCCAGCCCGCTGAGCGCCACGTCCGTCGGCTCGGCGTTGATGATGGCCTTCTCCTGCTTGGTCTCGATGGCGAGGACTCGCAGCAGCTGAGTGATGACGTCGTGAGGCATCAGGTCGATCTGAGGAAACACGAGGAGGAAGTTGGAGCCGCGTCTCTGGCTGACAACTCAGAATCCTGCGAGTCTTGTTCGGTCTGCGCCCACCTTCAGGTCGTCTTTGAAGGGGTCCGTGTTGGCCGTGCTCATTCTCAGAGCAAGCTCCAGCAGAGCTTCGAGTCTCGGAGGAACAATGTCATCCACCGGCTTCTTCAGCTCCTCCTCCGTCAGGTCCATGAAGTGCACGAAGAAGTCTCCTTTGTCCATCAAAAAGTAGTGCTTGATTGACCTGAAGGAGGAAACGGAGCAGATTAGTTCATCTGCGCCTCCTTTCATTGAACAGCTCTGCTCTAATCTGTTCACCTGAGCCGTGACACCAGCTCCTTCTCCTCCATGAGGAAGTCCAGGAGGACCTTGCTGGCGTAGTTGTAGGCCTTCTCTATCTGCTCCACGTAGGCCCGCTCCTTCAGGGTGTACAGAACCTCCTTAGCGTCGGGACACGTCACGTCCCGGCCGCACTCCCGCACCACGTTCAGGTACTTCCCTGTAAAAGAACACGTTTAAACTCGGTGTCTGAAAAACAAACCGAGTCTTTCATACGGTGGTTGTTGCTTCTTACCTGTGCTCAATATTTTGTCAGCCATTTTCTGTAAGAAGGAGGGAATCCGGTGCTGGACGATGGTGTAGCGCTGGTCCCAGTACTTGTCGTTGTAGTCTTCTTGAATCTTCTCCTTCTGCAACTCGTGCTCCTCCACCATAAACTCACTGAGCAAATGTAAAAATCTAACTTTTTAAACTAAAACAGTTTATGGGTCTCCATCAAAACATGTTTTATTGGTGAAGGTAAAACTGTCCTGATGCTGATTTTAGAAACAAATAGTTTGCTTTATCTGGTTTGAATGTTCATGTTTTACTCCGAAAACAACAAGATTTGTTTTGTTTTTTGTCCCATGAAAAGCACATTTGTTTAAACTACATTTAAAAAAACAAATATGCATAAAGTTTAAATAAAGCAGGAAAGAAAACATTGGAAGATGTGGAAACGCAATAGAAAGTAAATGGTATTTTTAAGCATGAGCAAAAATTTTCTTTACGTCACTGCAAAGTTCTGAATGTTCTACACATCTTATATAATTCAACAACTCATATTTGTGTGCAACTGTATAAAAAAATTAACAATCAGGTTGAGATTTGATAAGTGAAAGTAAATAAATGGCCCATTTATGTGTGGAACAAAACTAAAAGGGACATTTTGACAGTTGAAACTGCTCTGCTGAAGGTAAACACCTGTAGGGGTCCTTGATGATGCCTCTGTAGATCCACTTCTCCAGGATCTCAAAGTACGGGACGCTGGCAGCTTTAGTGAGGTACAGACAGAGCTCCTGAGCCTGGCTGTCGCCCGTGAAGTTAAAGGTCCGGTCATGAAGAAGGCTGAGTGTCGATCCACCCATACAGTCCCCTTTGTCCAACGAGGAGGCTGTGATCAGACACGAGTTAGTTATTTGTTAAAAGAACCTTTTTGTTGCAGCATCTGTGTTTCTGCGCGTGATAACTTTTTATTTCCCATTAAAATTAAAATAGAGACCAAATGGAGTACTTAAAAACAAGCCAGGAACCGATCTGACGTTCATTGTCTCACCGATTGACGCCAGGATCTCCATGGTCCTCATGGTGGGTTGGATATAAAACCAGAGTTTCTGCAGCGACAGAAGGCCCTGCCGCTGGAGGTGCTCCAGCTGAGTGACCAGGATCAGGTACTCCTTCATCAGAGTCCTCATCGCCGCCGTGAGGGCGTGGTTCACCTGGCCGTACTCGAAGGACGACTTCTCCTCGATGAACCTGGAAGAAAATGATCAGCAGAAACGTTAAATCTAAATCAATAAAATCAGCCAAAATACTTCATTTATTGTGTGAACGCTGAGTTAGTATCAACATTTATTTAGTTTTCTGTTATTTTATTTCCAATCAGACTCCTTCAGCTGTTTACGTCATTCAAACGCTGAAACATTCAGCCTCTCAGGACAATGGATGCTGTGACTTTTGGAGCTTTTACAGTTTAACAAACACTTTTATTTATTTTCAAATACACATATTTAGATTGCTTCAACTCTTTTGAAATCTGCTTCAGCATACCTGCTCTATTTTTATTTATTTTATGCTACATTTAGCTAACATTTTTTGACACTTTTACGCAACCTTCATCGTTTTTAGCTTTAACTCTGATTTGGCTTCTTCAGCCGTTAATCAGCCCTCATCATTCCCGCTGCAATTTCACAGAAAATGCATGTTCGTAAGTTACCATCAATATCATTAAATATTGATTTAGTTCAGATTAGTAGCAGAAATTTAGTCAACAGGAAAGATTAAGGATTAAATGATTGAAAAACAGTGTTTATTTAAAGCACAGAATTAAATTTCAAATAAAGACTTTTGTAAACAACATGACTGCCAGCAGACATTTTGAGGAAGTAAATCATTTCTGGACCTGATTCCTTACCGTGTTATAGTGGAGTAATACGACGCCACGGGTAATATTCTGTTCACCAGCTCTTTGACAGACACGTCCAGCGTTGTTTCGACTATAAAAGAGCGGTTCTGCCTCCCCAGGACAGGCTGGGCCGTGATGTCTCGCCCATCCACTCCAATCAGAACAAACAGCAGGTCCTCCACCACAAACTGCTCCTGAGCCGACAGAGGCAGCGTGCCTGAACACAAAACATGGAGGATTCACTGACGCGAAGCTACATGTAGCAGAGTTAGAGTGGAGACTCCCTGTCCGTGTACCGATGGCCACGGCTGGTTCTGCTGCTGGGGCGGAGCTGGTCATGAAGTCTCCGATGAGAGCTGGACGGTCGTAGACCCAGTTAGGAAACACGGGGTTAGGCTGCGTGGAATTCTTCTTATTGTGTTTGTCCCGTAACATCTTCCGTGTGACTTCAGCGGGCTAAAGTCACACAAGCAAAATTAAATTATGCAGCATAAAAAAAATTAAAAAAAAACCTCATTACAAAATTAAGAGATTTAACTTAAAGTCCTCTGAAAACAAATTCTACTTTTCTTTTTCTCACAAGCACTTTAACAAAACTACACGATGCAAAGAAAAGATTAACCAGAGGAGCGTTGGAGCTGGCCGTCACGTTGCCCAGCTTTTTCCGCAGCTCGTCCAGCTCCTGCATGGACATCTTCGTGCTGGTCTGAGGCACAGAGTAACTGGTGGTTGTGCTTGAGTTGGCATTCGCTGAGGACTCAGATCTGTCTTTGGAGTTCTGCTGCAGAAACTGAAGCGTCTAGAAACAGTGAATGAAAAACACAAAGAGTTATCATTTAACAGGTGAGTGGCCACTTTTTTTTTTTAAATTGCATTACCTCTTTATCCTCGCAGAGTTTGGAGAGCAGATACACCAAAGGATCTAGGTTGCGAACATTTTTGGACTTCAGCTCGTCGTACTTCCTCAGGAAGTCTTCAGGCGTTTTAGAGAACTCTGCTAATTTGACCTGAAGATGCACAACAATTACAAACCGGCCACAACAAGTGCATGTTGTCTCTTCGTGCACAGAAGTTTTTAATGAATCTAGTGATCAGGCTGTTGGTGTGTGCCCCACCTTGGCACTGTGAGCAGACACTGTGGTGGTGACATAAGGGGTCCTGTGTTTCTGCAGCAGGTCGATGTATCCCTCTGCTCCATCACCTCCTCGCACCTGCAGGAGGCTGAGCAGCTCGTTCACGTCGTGGTGGATCCTGAACTCACTCATGGCTCAGCTGACCTGATGACAGTGAGGCTCTGGTTTACACTGAAGAAAAATTAAAACAAAACACATAATTAAACTAAACGAGTTTAATCTTGTTTGTGGAGTGATGCGGAGCTAGCAGTGACGCTAGCTGGCTAACACATCCACAACGAGTTTTGGTAAGCTAGCTTACCAAAACGAGAAATACAACATAAATCAAGATGTGACAATATAAATAAAAAAATTAAATCATATTGCAAGTGTTAAAAACAAGTATGAGGTAGGCATTTACCTGTTGGTCACATTAAATCAACAGAACAACTACCCAAGACGCCCACAGCTCCTCACATTCTTCTTCGTTTTCTATATTCCTGCGCGGCGGCACCACAGCGCCCCCTGCAGGCTCATGTAAACATTACAAGTGGTTGTTTTTATTCACGTGAACAGACGTGACTGCTGCAACTTAAATAACTACAATAGAAAACTAAGGTGCACAAATGAAAGATGAAAATAGTGCAATAAGCGGTGGATTTGCATGAAAGATAAAAAAAGTACGCCTGTTCTTCAGCATAGTGTGGCAGTCTAAGGCGCTGGATTAAGGCTCTTCTCTCTTCGGAGTCGTGGGTTCAAATCCCTCCACAGCCAGAAAATTATTTTAAAGGCACATGAGATAGAGCAAAGCAATACTTGATGTGTTCTCTGTTGAGGTGTAAAAGTAAGTTTGGTGAAATTAATTTCCTCTTGAACAGGTCTGATTTTACATAATTTAATTTACGGGTACTTGGACCAAGTTATTTATTTTATATGTGAAATGACTTGGTAAATGTGTCAGGAGTCAGGACTCCTTAAATGTGTCCTTTTTGCAGATGATACCACATTTTTTTTGTTTGGGTAAAGATACAGAACAGATATTAGAGTTGATAAAGACTGAATTTGTCAAAATACAAACTTGGTTTAAACTTAATAAATTATCATTAAATTTAATAAAACTAATTACATGATATTCAGTAATAAAAAGAAAACTGTTGATGTTTCATTTAAAATTGAGGGTGTTGAGATTTGTAGAGTGAGTGAGGTGAAGTTTTTGGGTGTTATCATTGATGACAAACTG
>JARVGV010000527.1:27425215-27439255 GCA_031762435.1 Hypsolebias longignatus | reverse complement strand
GTTAAATCATGTCATGTCAAAGGTTAAATCATGTCATGTCAAAGGTTAAATCATGTCATGTCAAAGGTTAAATCATGTCATGTCAAAGGTTAAATCATGTCATGTCAAAGGTTAAATCATGTCATGTCAAAGGTTAAATCATGTCATGTCAAAGGTTAAATCATGTCATGTCAAAGGTTAAATCATGTCATGTCAAAGGTTAAATCATGACATGTCATCCATAACATGAGGAAGAAGGATTTGCTGCTTTCAGTGATGCGTTCAGGGACTCGACGATTTGAAGACTTCTTAGTAAACGTTTAGCAGTTTTTAATAAATGACAGGAGATAAACGCTGTTCTTACCTTCGCTGTCTGTGTCCTGAAATTCAGTCACCAGAGTTTGTAAATATTCAAACCGTTCAGAAACTTCGGTCGACTCGTTCCTCCTCATCTTTCAGTTTCCAGCTCCGATGAACACTGTGGACAAGTAAACAAAACTCAAACGGAATGTTTTATCTGTGGTTAGTCGTTAATAAAATAAATAAAAACACTTACCGTTTTAGCGTTTGTTTAATGCATTTAACGGTCTGAGTCCGTCTCTGAAATATGTTCGATGAACGATTGCGGGAGTGTAAATGCAGTTCCGACGTTGTATCGAAACTTGTTTACCCATTGAGATCTGCTGCACATTTAGCTCCGCCCCGTCCAAAAGAGGAAAAAGCTCGCGTTCTTTGTCATTGAATTTTAATAATATATGAAAAATTGCAACAAATATGTCTACAAAGTCGTGTATTCGTGCATCGAAGCAACTACAGAAATCATAAACGCGAGAAAAAAAAAAGAAAAAGAGCAGGAAACGGATTTTTTCTAATCAACGTAGTTCGATACAACACCGGAAGTCGGGAGTAGCTGCAGGATAAGGAGGCGTGTTTGTGTTCCTGCTGCAGTTAACACGCATTAAAGAAGGTCAACCTGATAAAAACACTAATGTAGGAGTTTTTACGGTTTTGTTTTTCGGCCCGAAGCAAAACAATAAAAATCAGCGACAATGAAGAACAAGCTGTCCGCCGGAAAACGTCTCGCAAAACCGATTCTGTTCGGAAGCGTGCTGGTTGGACTGGCCACCCTTTTCTACAACAGGTGACTTCTTCTTCGTCCTTTTAAATATTTGTGTTTTTACTTAAAAATAAATAAAAAGCTTTTGATCTTGAGTAATAGCTTATATGTTTGTAATCCAAAATGAATATAATTTCATTTTAGCACCCGTTTTTTATAATAAACATATGAAGTGAAACTTAATACAGTATTTTTAATAAACTAAGTGCTTTCCAGATATTTTTAGAGGTGTAAACAGTAATTTCAGAAAACTCAAGATTCATATTTCATCCAAAATATCACCAACATATTTGATATTTTAGTTTATGAAAGTTTCAATTTTCAGTCAGTAAAATTTTAAAGGCATCATCAGGTTGTGGCAGAGCCATGCAGTGTTGTTGCTCCTCTGGTTGTAAATAAAGTTGTTTTCCTTCCTCGTGCAGACACAGGTTCTTCGAGGACGTGGTGGAGCTCAGGGCCCAGGAGCGAGCGCGTCACGAAGCCAAGAGGATGGAGTTCCTGGAGATACGGCAGAGGCAGATAGAGGAGGTGGCAGAGATGAAGCGGCGGCAGGCGAAGAGCGACTGAAACATCAGGAACGTCCTGCTGCAGGCCGAGCAGGTGGATGGACTCAGAACAGAGCTGTGTAGATGGAATGCTGTCCAGTCTGCCGCCATTACACTGAACCTGCGATCGTGTTTGTCCAGCAGGAGAGCAACGCCAACCATCGAGGTTCTGAATGGACGAGCGTCTTCTGCTTTTGGCATTTCGTTCTTAAGCAAACACGCAAACCTTATGTCATAGTTTTGATTAGATCAGGTGGAAAAACATGACTGAATCTAAAATATTTGATTAAACTTGTTATAATTAAAGCTGCTCAAATCAAACGTAAAGGTTCTCCTGAAGTTAATCAAACGGTGAAAGTTTCACAACTATACATGCAGTTGTGGAATGCAGGTACGCACTCGGTGTAAACAAAGTACTTTTGTGTGAATACTCAACAAATCTGAGTACATTTGTTCCAGCTCATCCAAACTGTTGGGGCGTTCCATCCAACATGGCTCTGGATAACAGAACGACTTTGCTGCAAAATGCAAATCCAAGCATGGAAAAAGTAAGAGGGGCAGACTGGTACACACAATTTCAGAGTCAAGTGAGTCGTGTGAGGACATTATGACAATAACAGATGTCCGAGAAAGCCAGGAGACAATAAACCAAGTGAAGGAAACACAGAAAAAGTCAACATCTCTTTGCAGGCATGTTGGTGAAGAAAAAAAAAAAACAATTGGATAACACAGATAAAGTACTTGTCCTGTACAACAAAAGTAAATTATCACTACTTGGTAAACGTAAAGTAGAACTTAGAAATCCAAGAAATAATAAACTGTACAGGCTGGAGTTTCAAGTGGTGGATCAAGAAGACAGGATCCCATTGCTGGGCAGAAAGGCCAGTGAAGCCATGAAGCTGCTAAAAGTACAGCACGAAAACATTCTGGTGATTGACAGTATAGTGAAAACACAATGTTCAGATAAAATGCCAGACAACTGAGAGAAACTGATGAATATGGACAAAATAAAGACTGAATTTAGAGATACCCTGATGCATGCTCAATAATCCAGGTAGAAACATCTAAAAAAGCTAAGTCTGGTCCTCTGAATTTAGAGATGTTTTCACAGGTGTTGGCTGTACCACATTGAAATAGATAAGAGTGACCAGTAAAACTGTCCAAGCACAGAGTGCCTGTTGCTTTGATGACGCCAATCAAAGAGGAACTTAAGGATCTGGAAAGCAAAGAAATCATAGCACCTGTGGAGCGCAGCACTAAAATAACAAATGCACCACTACTCAAGTACTATGATCAAAATGAGGAGCTAACCGTGCAGTGTGATGCGTCAGAGACAGGACTAGGAGCAGCATGGTGTCTGTGACAAAACCAAATGGAAAGCCAAGGATCTGTAAAGACCCCAAACCATTAAACAAAGCACTGAAAAGGAGCCATTTTCCTCTCCCCACCATTGATAACATCCTACAAGGACTCTCAAAATCCAAGGTATTCACTGTTTGTGATGTGAAACATGGATTCTGGCACGTCAAGTTGGATGAAGAAGAGTCAGTTATCTCACCATGTTTGCAACCCATTCAGATGATACTGTTGGCTCAGGATGCCAACGGGTATCAGCCCAGCTCCAGAAGTTTTCCAAAAGAAACTTATGCAAGCACTAGACGGGTACCAGGGGTGCATGCCATTGCTGATGATATACTGATTATGGTGAGGGAGACACAAAGGAGGAAGCTGACAAAGATCATGACTAAAACTTAAGATGTTTTCTAAACTAGACTAGACTAAAATGCTTTTGAACTGAACAACTATTTTCTTTATAAACGTAAAGAAATGAATCTGAAATTTAACGCGACTGTGACGTAAACGCGTTTGTTCTGCATAAAGAATAATGAAGTTTAAGAGTTTCTGAAACTTCTACGACTTCAAACCCGCTGTGTTGGAAAGAAAAGTAAAATAGCAGCTGACAAAACTGGTTTCACTGGTTGAAAACAGAAAAGGAGGCCACAAAAAGTTTAAAACTTTAACACGTTTTAGCTAACCGTATTTTTCGGACTATAAGGTGCACTTAAAATCCTTTAATTTTCTCAAAAATCAACAGAGAGTTTTATGTTTTAATTCTGGTTGTTCTTGCTGACCTCAAACCAATTTTATGTGATTATTGTGAATGTGTTGAATACAGTTTGACTTATCTGAAGGTTTTATTTTGCTTAATGCGCCTTATAATCTGAAAAATACGATATATGCTACAGACTCCCTTTACATGAATAAAATCCCACAAAACTAATGAATTATCACTTTTAATTGATATATGCTATTAAAAAACAAAAGCACGAACAATAAATGAGTCATCACTTTAAAATGACAAGTGCTTCGGTCTGGACCACGTTATGAATTAATTAAAAAGTTTAAAACAGTAAAGACAGGTCTGAACAGCAGCACGGCTTCATTTTCTTCTTTAACTCGTAACAACGATCAATATGACCCGTAAACGCTTCATGTCACAAAGTTTAAACACTTCAGTGTTGAAACGGTTTACAAGCTGATACATTTTAATACATACAAAAGTCACACGGTAACGGTTTGAATCTTCAACAGCAGGTTAATATTTAAACATTTTGTGTTTTAAACAAGAACTCACAAAGACACGCCCCGTTCACAACTAGGCCTGTCACGATAAATAACCTGGGCGATAAATTGTCTCAGAAATTATTGCGATAAACGATAATATTGTTTGTAATTTTACAATAATTAGTCATTATTGTCAAATTTAAGAAGAAATGTCGGTTAATTTGAGTGTAGTGCATTATTTTGACCACCAGATGACAGTATAAGACTGTTTGAATTGAAGGATGGATAGTGAGGGAGCGAGCAGCGTCTCTCTTTAAGAAAAATGGGAGGGAGGCCCTTTGACGTGACATGGACTTCTCTCTTCGGTTCTTGGTGTGGTTTGAGCTCTTTAGCATTTGTCACACAAAGCTTTTAATAAAAAGATCAGTAAACAAGCTCTCACCTTCTTTTTGCAGAGAAAAACAACTTTTTCCCCGAGGTCGGCCTGTTAGCTTAGCTCGTAGCTTAGCTTCTCATCTTAGCTGCTTTTAACGATCCAAAAATGCGATTTTGGATCGTTAAAACAGATTTTAAATAAAAAATAGAAAGGGAGGGGTCAGTGAACGGCACTGGAGTTGAGTCTTTTGTCATCCAGTGTCTTCAGTAGAAAGAGAGACACGAAGAAACGATAAAGTCGATAAATAAAAATGAGGCCGATAATTTTCATTTATCGTCAATTCATTGATTTATTGTTCATCGTGACAGGCCTATTCACAACATTTTAGAAAATGAGGTTTTAACTGTTTTTGTCAAATAAAACACATTATTTCTGACTGTATGATCAAACAGCCGTTGCATATTTTGTCCGTTTTGTTAATCTAGTGCAGTCGTTGAAACAGTTTAGAGACGAAACGTTTTCATCTGAACCAGAGAAGAAAACAGCCGAAGCAACATTTACCTGTGGAGCCATTAAAGCAGAAACAAGAGGTGAACAAACCAGCTGCTGTGTTGAGTGTGTCTTACAGGGGCGCACGGCGAGGGGGGCGGGGCCTTAGCCTGGAGAAAAGGCAGCAGGGGGGGCAGTGATGGCCGTCAGGGGACCGGGTTCGAACCTGTTCACTGTCCCGCTGTAACAACAGGAAGAGCGTCAAACAAAAACACAGGGACTCACCAACACCACCACCTACACCGACATCACCTCGGTATCTAGCCCACGCCCACGGTCGTTTCTACGAGATTAGAACAGGTTTGTTTGATTAAACGGACAAACGAGCTGAGATTACCCAGGATTAACGCCGGGAACGTGACCCTCTCAGTTCTGCTGGGACAAAACGCACAAACGCTCTGAGATCCTCCTCCTGGTCAAAACCATGCGTGAAGCGTTTCCGCGTTGCACTTACGCTTTGTTGAAGTACGACACGTGGAAGGCGGTGTTGGCGTTCAGCACGTTGCCGTTGTCGAGAGCGAACGCCTTCCTGGATTTCTGGTCTTTGGCGAAGTTCCTGCAGGCGGCGAGCTTCGACTCCAGAGCCTGAAGGAGGAGGACGAGTGATGAGGAGGAGTTTCTACAAGAAAAGGGAGGGGAAAAAAAAAAAAAAGGAGGAAGGAGGAGCTCACCCCGACTTTCTGGAGCAAATCGCTGACGATGTTGAGCGCCGATATTCTGGCAGAGGGCGTCAGAGGGGAGTTGCTGCCGTAGCCGTTGGGCAGAACTGTGAGAAATAACAACAATTTAATAACTTTAGTTGGGCTTAGG
The DNA here is from genome assembly GCA_031762435.1 of Hypsolebias longignatus. Classification (NCBI taxonomy): domain Eukaryota; kingdom Metazoa; phylum Chordata; class Actinopteri; order Cyprinodontiformes; family Rivulidae; genus Hypsolebias; species Hypsolebias longignatus. The sequence continues at coordinate 27,433,314 of JARVGV010000527.1, read as the reverse complement.
CTTGTTTGTTTTCACACCATCACACAGAACTGAGTGATGATCACCTGCTGCCGTGGAAAGTGAGCGGACAGGCCTGTCACGATAATAAATTTTACTGGGCGATTAAATGTCTCAGAAATTATTGCAATAAACGATAATATTGTTTGAAATTTGCCAATAATTAGTAATTATTAAATTTAAGAAGAAATGTTGGTTAATTTTGTGTGTAGTACTTTTTTTTTTTTTTACCACTGGATGGCAGTATAAGACTGTTTGAACTGAAGCATGGATAGTGAGGGAGCGAGCAGCGTCTCTTTAAGAAAACTGTGTGGGAGGCCCCTTGATGTGACATGGACTGTCTCTCTTTGGTTCTCAAAATGGCGGACGCTCTGTGTGGTTTGAGCTCTTTAGCATTTTTCACACAAAGCTTTTAATAAAAAAATCAGTAAACAATTTCTCAGCTTCTTTTTGCAGAGAAAAACAACTTTTTACACAAAAGTACGAGTTTGAACTGTTAATTTTGGAGCTTCGACAAGATGGAGATTTGTTCCTGAGGTTGGCCTGTTAGCTTAGCTCGTAGCTTAGCTGCTTTTAATGATCCAGAAACACGATTGTTGATGGTTAAAACAGATTTTAAAGAGAAAGGGAGGGGTCAGTGAAGAACACTGGAGTTGAGCCTTTTATCATCCAGTGTCTTCAGTAGAAAGAGACACGAAGAAACGACAAAACCGATAAATGAAAATGAGGTTTTATCGTACCCAAGAAAAGACTCAAAAACAAACATTGGACCATCTTGAAGCGACCTTCTGAGCCCTGATCTAAATCCTGTTGAACATCTGTGGAAGGAGATGAAACATCTGGAGAGGGAGCCCTTCAAACATGAGAGTAGTTTGCTCACGAGACGTGGACCAGAACACCTGAGTACAGGTGCAGAAGTCTCAGAGTTACAGAAAACACTTGAACGCAGCACACAAAAATATATAACATGGACTTTTGTTTGATGCTAGATGGCACATTTTGTGTAAACAGCTCCAGCATCCAAGCGCAGGCAGTTACATGAATAAGGTGGAAACTTTTCATAGAGGTCAATGATTCGTGCGGTCTGTGTTCTAGAAGGAATTGGCAGAATAATAATAACTTTCTGTTAAAGATAGAATATTTCTTTGTTCGCTTGTGAGGAGAAAACAGTCACAATATTGGTATAAAATCATTAATTATGCAGACAAAACAATTTATTTGATGTATGTTATGCACCAACAACCACTACTGAGACAGGTAGTTGAATAAATCTGAAGGGTGTACAGGGTTACTAAAGAATTATTACTGTCGGCTGTATCTGACCTGTTTGAGTGACAGCTGGGCGAGCCAAGTGTTCTCCAGCATCTCCTTTCGCTGGGAGGGCGGGGCGTCACGGACCTTCAGGAACAGTTCGTGGGCGTGGAGCCCACAGTGCTGACACACGCCTTGCTCCGCCTCCAGGACACGAGAACGCATGTACGTCTGGCTCGAGCGCAACAGGAACTCCTCTTCGCACCTATGAAAAAGAGTACGTGAAGGATTCGTCCAACAGAGTTCTTTGTAGTTTGCTTCTACAGCAGTTTTATACAAGTTTGCACAAATACAACCCTTCTGATCGCTTAGATTTCAATTAACCAGATTTACAGAGATACCTGTGGCTGCAGAATCGAGTGTCCCAAGCCCCACCGGTGGTGGGACAGGCCTGCTGGCAGGACAGACATAAAGGGACACCTTGACTGTCCACAGCTTGGAGGTAGCAGGGCTCTGAAGATGGCAGCTTGACCCCTGCCTTACAGGACTGCTGGTCTTCCCTACAGAGAGTCCAAGACAGAGAGTCCTATTAGATGGACTTGAGAGGAATCAATCAATCAATCAATAAAACAACCAACCAAACAATAAACCAACCAACCAATCAATAAAACATCCAACCAATGAACCAACCATCCAACCAATTAACAAAACCAACCAACCATCCAACCAACTAACCAACATCCAACCAATTAACAAAACCAACCATCCAACCAACCAAATCAATCAATGCAACCAACCAACCAATCAAATCAACCAACCAACCAATCAAATCAACCAAACAACAACCAACCAATCAAATCAACCAACCAACCAAACAACAAACAAACTAACCAAACAACCAAATCAATCAAACAAACCAACCAATTCAATCTATCAATCAATCAAACAACCAACCAAATCAATCAATGCAACAAACCAAATCAATCAATGTAACCAACCAACCAATTTTTTTTGTATTCATAGGTAACTTGATAGTCTAACCATAGAGCACTCATCACAACACGATAAACACAATTTAACTAGAATCAAAAAAACGTTCAATACAAATAAAATCCAGTTGTTTTTGTAACAGGAAGACGTTTCGCTCTTCATCCGAAACGCTTTCTTTTCAAAGAAAGAAAGAAAGAAAGAAAGAAAAAAGAAGCTGAAAGGGTAGAACAAGATTAAATTAGCAGAAGAAAGCAGAAAAACATGTTTGCTGAAAGAAGCAGAAATGAGCACAAAAAACTGAAAATATCTGAAAAAAAGCTGAAATGAGCAAAAAAACAGCTGAAAAGTAGCTAAAAAAGCAGAAAGAAGCTGAAATTACAAGAAGTGGAGTGAACACATTTTTACTAAATTAGGCTGAAAGAAGTTTGAGTGCAAAAATATTGAGAATTAGCTTTAAAAAGCTAAAATTACCATAAAAGCAGCTAAATAGTAGGTGAAATAGTAGAAAAAAACTAAAACTTGCAGAAGTAAACTGAAAGGAACAGAACAAGCTGAAATTAGCAGCAAGAAGTTAGAAGAAGCACAAAACCTTTGTAGTTAGCAGACTAAAGCTGAAGGGAGTTCAAAACAACTGAAATTAGCTGAAAGTAGCTGAAAAAAGTTAAATTTGTAGCAGAACGCTGAAAGAAGCTGAACAAAATGTGAAAGGAGCAGTAAAAGGTTGTAAACACATCTAAAGATTTGAAGGATGAAACATGAGATTAATTAATTTTCTATGAGAAAAAATGGCAGAAAAATCTAAATAGTTCAAAAAGTCAAAGTTGCACCAACACCAAAAGTCATAGGCTTGTCCTGAAAGAGCTGAACGTTTTGATTTATGATTTGTTGAAATAGTAACTAACACGGGTAGTAATATAAATAAAATGAAAATTAAACTAATCTAAATCAGAGTAAATACTTAAAAGTAGATAAAAAAATGATGTAATGCTGCTAATACTTCAAAATAATGAAGCTGATGATGGAAGACTCAAATCTTTTTGCTCATTTAGCTAAACTGCTGCAGAGTTTTAAAGGCAGAGAAGAACTGACCTCCCATCACGTGTAAACTGCACTGAGGAGAATGAGCATCAGCAGAACGGTACAATTCAATACGAACACAAACAAATCAAAGTGTTTCTGCCACGGTGGAGCCAGAGACAAGTCCAGTCGCTGAAATACCTTCAGACTGGTTTCACTGGTGATTTTGACGGATCTTTACAACGCTTCCTGTTTGTGTGTATGCACGCTCGTCCTTTTGGCAGAGAACAGCCAATCTGGGGTTTTGCCATGTTTTCGCAGCAGGGTGCTCGAGCCACGATGGAGGGGGACAGATGGAGCAAATTCCCTTTCCCTGCGGTTTCCAATTCAGATAGACAGAGAGAAGAACAAAGAGCCGGGGAGCGCTACAGAGAGAAATCACTGAAACGGAGAAGAAAACCTTCTAAAAAAAAAAAAAAAAAAAAAAAGGAAGCTTGCTGCTTCAAATTCCAGAAGATACCAAAAAATTGGGAGTACCAAGAGACAAATACACTGCCAGAATAGTTGTGTGGATGAAAGAGGGACAGAAATAAAATATTTAATGGTGTGCCCATCTGGTAACATAAAAAAAAAGGTACTTTTGAAAAAATCCTAAGCCCGGAAATAAAATGTTACCATACCAACTTTATTTATAAAGCACTTTATACAACCTTAGGACCAAAGTGCTGCACACAATCATAACAATAGAAAAGGTCAAGTGTAATACAGTACTTAAAATAATAAAATATAAACACAGTAAAGCAAAAGTCAGTTTGTGCCAAAAGCCAAAGAAAAAAGATGAGTTTTAAGAAGGGACTTAAAAACAGCAAGTGAAGAGGCCTGTCTTATGTCACATGGAAGGTCATTCCAGAGTTTAGGGGCAATCACAGAAAAAGCACGGTCCCCTCTGAGCTTATGCTTAGTCTTCGGGACCCTCAGAAACAGCTGGTCAGCTGACCTGAGAGAATGGGAGGGAGTGTAAGAATGCAGCAACTCAGACAGGTAAGGAGGGGCATGGCCATTTAAAACTTTAAAAGCAAATAAAAGTATTTTAAAATGAATCCTAAAATGTGCTGGCAACCAGTGTAAAGAGGTGTAAAGAGGCCAAAACAGGGACAATATAGTCAAATTTCCGTGTACCCGTTAAAAGTCGTGCAGCAGCATTTTGAACCCTCTGAAGCTGGGAAATGCACAAATCACTTATACCTATATAAAGTGAGTTACAATAATCCAGCCGTGTGGTCACAAATGCATGGATTGCCATTTCAAAAATGCTGCCTTGGAAGAATGGGTTTCACTTTGGCTTACTGCCTTAAATGAAAGCTAGATTTTACAACAGTTCTGATGTGAGACTCTAGCTTAAGACCTGCATCTATCTTTACCCCTAAATTTGTGACAACTGGCTTGACATATGAGCAATCATCGGGCAGAGACTTTCCATTGGAACTTCCACAAATCACCACATCTGCCTTGTCCTAATTAAGTTTAAAAAAATTTAGTGCCATTCATAATTATGAAATATCAGTGCAACATGGCATCTCCAGTGCAATGCATGTGCAACAAACGTAAGCAATAATTTCTTTATGTGCAATAGTGTGCCTTATGACTGTTCTTTTTATCTTGTAGTCGTTTTTCTCTTTACTTTTTCTTAGATCTTTTTCATCTTTAGTTTTTTCACTCCGTAAGGACAACACTTAATTTAGCTGTACTTGTTGCACAGACAGTAATGATATTTTGATTCTGAGAACAATTGCAGTACATTGTGTCAAGTCACGTTTTTAATTAAATCAGTCTGCTGCCTGAAGACGGAGAGTAAAGCAGCTCATAATCAATAAACAGGGACTCCGATTACATGCTTAATGGGAGAGGGATGACAGCTGCGCCTCTCATAATGGAGTGACTGAAAGGCTCATGTTTCTTGCTTAATGTACCAGCAAGCGCTCTCTTTTGTGTGTGTATAAAATATAAAACTCACCACTCTCCCATGGTGGTGCCCAACGTAGGGCATTCTTAGGACCTTCTTCCCCACCTTGAATGAGACGTCAAGGTCTAGTTGTTCCTCTTTATCCCTGGAGCCCCGCCCAGTTTCCTGAGTGGTGAACTGTCGTTGGTTGAGTTCCTGTGCAGGGGAGGGCCTAACACAGTGTTTTTCAACCTTTTTTAAGCCAAGGCACATTGTTTTCATTGAAACAATGACCAGGCACACCACCAACCAAAATTGTAAACAAAGATACTCTGTATCCGCCTATATTAATTATATAGTCATTCTAATCAAAGTGTCTAATATTTTTTCTTTTCAAAAACTTTTCCATCACTGTCATAGTCTTGTTAGCTAGATGCAATGCTGTCACCGCTACATGTCACGTTCATGCATCACTAATTCTCTTGTTTTAATGTGCAATGCTATGTTCCATACTGCCATCTATCTAATAAGGAAATTACATGATTACGCTGCTAGACACTATTACAGCACAGACACTCGAAAATGGCATATTATTTGCAGATAATTAATTTGTTTTCAAAAAATCTTTTTAGACCAGTTGAGTGAAATTGGATAATTTCCAAGCACACCGGACGATCACTCGCGGCACACTCAGTGGTTGAAAAAAACTGGTCTAGGGCACCCAGGGGAGCAGATGGTGGAGGTTAAGGGCCTTGCTCAAGGGCCTAGAGTGGGGCAAATGAGGGTGGAGGCAGGTGTGGGTGCTTCACCTTTCCCACCCACATTTTGATTCATTCCAATCACAGGCCCACCTTCTCTAACCTCTGCACCACCACTCCTATCTCTAATGGCTATAAAAACACTAGTCCTGAATAAAAACTCTGTAACGGAGTGTTTTTACTCACAGCCACAGTCAAATCCAGTGAATGATGAAGACTCAAACATAAAGACTGAAAGTATCTCCAGACCAAGCTAACATCGTTTCAACGCTTAAAACAGAAAAATCAAACCTTTAAACTTTGACTCAATAAATAAAATAAAATAAATCATATCCCCAGCATCTCGTCAACGTGTTAGTGGCTCAAGTACTATTGTTAAAAACGAAACATCTTGAAATGTAAAAAATAAGTCCATGAGCTGATAAAAACCATCTGAACCTGTTATTGAGAATTCAACCCAGATGGCATCAGTACAGGCTCGCTGGTGAGCTGCATCGTGTCGCAGCAGGAAGTCCTTGAGCCCCGATATAATCTGTAACCAGCCAGCTCAGAGCTTCACTCAGACTGCTGCCGAGAAGATCAACAGGATGCTCAGAAGATACTTGATGACACCAGACAGAACCCCAACCTCGCCGCTCGGCGTTTACAGCCATGTTTTGATTTAAATTAAACACTGATGTTTTGATAAAAGCTCAACTGTCCTCTTAATAAAAGAAACCATCTAATTCTTGGATCTCCTGGAAACTTTTGACCTGTCTGCATCACAGCAGAGTCAGAGTGTTCAGAAACTAAACAACCCCCGAGCAGCAGCCCCTCATTAACCCTCCTCAATCTCCACATATCTAACTGGAGGATTTTAAAGCGCACCAATTACGTCTTTATTGCGTCAGGACGGATATTTTTTTTACCCCCTCGTGCATAATGTGCTTTAATGACCTGAAAGCTTTTCATTATTAGAAGGAAGTTGGGTTTGAAACGTTCAAAGGCCTCGTGAATCTGACCAAAGAGGGAAAAACGCATCCGTCTGATTTCTTTCATGTTTGAAACAGAATCGTGTCAGTTTACGGGCGATGAGACCGTTGCAGCAATATTTACACAGAGACCACCCAGAGTGCTACCAAAACAGTCGCTGTTCATATTAAATATTCAGCAGGTCAGTGTGAGGCTCAGGGGACGATTTACGCCTCGACTGTCTTCTGGGAAAATTAAATGGCTTCGGTAAAAACTAAACGGTTAAAAAAAGAACAGAGGATTGCTTTCATCCCAAATTACATTAAGTCTGTTAAATTAGCTCAACCGAGTCAACATGATGGATTTTGAGTCAACAGAATCTGTGCGGAGCATCTTGGACTTTCCCACAGCGTGCTCTCGTCTGCAGACTTGTTTGTTTTCAGAGCGGAGGTCCCAATGAAAACTGTAGGGGGGCTTTAAATGCCTGCCCTTTTTTTCACTAAACATATTGCAGGACTTTGTGTGTTTGCTAACATGTGCAAGTATGTGTTGTCGTGTGGCTGTGGATGAAGGGAGATGGGGGTGGATCCGGTGGTGGTGCACAGTGTCCCGTAAACATGGCTGGGTCAGAAGGGAGAGTCACAACCAAACAGCTGACGAAACGCCTTTAGCTGTACAGAAATATCCTCAGAAAAAAATGCTTCACTGCTATCAGTCTCTTTAGATCAATAAAAAGATCAAAACAATTAAACTTTCTTGCCGCATGAAACGTTTTTCTTTAAAAATTAAATGAGGTTTTGTACAGAAGTGTGGAAAATGAGGGGAAATGCAATGAAATACAAAAGAAGTATCACCTATTCTAAAGTCTAGTTTGCACCAGTTATATGAATATGAAACAAAAATTCAACAAATGATTTAAAGTTGAAGTTATTCTTAGCAGAAACCATGTGAGAAACTGGTTAAATGGACTTTCCAGTTTCTGGAGACATTTTTAATAAAATAAAGTAGAATAAAGACTGCTGAGTACGCCTCAACTCTAATTAGAATAGGAACAGGAACAAACTCTCAGGGATTGTCAGGATGTGCAGAAGAACTGCTCTACAGAACCTCACTGACCTACACAAGATAGGTCAGTGAACAAGGCCAGGCTGATTCTGGCAGATCCTGATCATCCACTCCATGGTGAGTTCAGG
>JARVGV010000527.1:27404682-27421504 GCA_031762435.1 Hypsolebias longignatus | reverse complement strand
GATTGTGGACTTCAGAAGGAACAAACACACCCACACCCCACTGAACATAAGAGGATCTGTGGTGGAAGTGGTCTCCAACTACAAGTACTTGGGTGTGCACATGAACGACAACCTCAGCTGGAGCAACAACACCACCAGCCTGATCAAGAAAGTTCGTATTGTTTTTGTACTTAAGTGCTTAATGTATATCTTATTTCATATCTTAGATCTTATTACTGTTTTTTTTTTTTTTACATTTGATACTTTTGTTGGATGTAACCGGGACCCTGTGAACATAATTTTGTTCCACCACATGCACCACATGTGGTGAAGCACGTTGATCACTGTAAAGGGCTCTATAAATAAAGTTGATTGTTGTGCAAGTGTTCAGTCAATGTTTCGTTTTGTTACCACCCATCAAGTTTATCTCATCGACATATTTTAAGGACTTCGCTGTTCCCCGTGTTTCATTGTCCTCAACTCGTCGTCTCAGGCTCACAACACAAGACCGACGCAAACAAAACTACAAGTTGTCTCAATGCAGGCCTGATGACCCAGGTCGTCCGTGATTTAAAGATTTGAGCTTCGCTGGCAAACATTTCAACGAGCTGACAGGAGTAAAGGTGTCATCTCAGACGCAGCCGCATCAGAGCAGCAGAACTTATGGTGGAGAAAATGATTTATGTGTCCAGAAGAGGTTTACACTGATCCACTGTGCAGCGGAAACTCAAACTGATTTTTCTTCCTTTCATTTGAAACGAGAGATGGTCGCCTGCTTTATTAATAAAACAAATATCTCTGAGAAAACCGGCCACGCAAACAACAGGCGGCCTCGGCTCGACGGGAAGTCACCGTGTGGACATTTTGACAGAACTGGGTGTTGGTCTGAGCTGGTTTCCTTCAGCACGAGGCGTTCAAGGCTCAGTTGAACTTGGTTAACTTTAACAGGTTTACATACAAACCGATACCCCATAAAAAAAGAAAAAACCCGAACATGAGAAAACAAAGAGCCTTTTGTGTTTAATGGAGCTGCTGTTATGAAGACGATGGAGCCTTCGTCACAGGATCTGCCTGAACTGGTTCGGTTAGAAAAACGACCCAAAAGTAATGGGTTTGAGGAACGAGCGCCTCACAAGCCACAAAGAGCCCGGTGTTGCTGTTCAAACCTTGTTAAAGGTCTCTTGATGCAGAAACACTGAACTGAATGAACGGGAGTTTTAAACTAAAAATAGTAACGATGCTGGTTAGACGTGCACAACTCCAGAGTAATGTTTAGAAGAAAAATACACGAGCTGTCGCTTGGAGCTGGAGTTTCATGTGACTGTAAAGATCTGGGTGATTTTGACATCAATACGTCCAACTGAACTAAACTAAACCGTGTTTTTTGATCTTCAGGCATCGTCCTGTTCAAGGAGCAGAACAGTCTCTGAAATATCACGACGAGCTGTAAGGAGACTCCAGCAAAACAAGCAGAGCCACCAAAGCTGTGGACAGACCAGTTAGAGCAGCTGGGAATCATCTGATTTAAACTGGTTCGGTGCAAATGTTTCTTTAATGTACAAATACAGCACGATACTCTGTACTGTATCTGATTTATTCTGCTTCAGCACCATCAAAGTATAAAAAAATAAATAAAAAAAACATTAAAACTTGATGGATTGAAATTTGTGACATGAATAAAAAGATAAATCCCGACTTGTGCTTTAAATGAACAGACTGCAATCGACCACCTTTTATTGTTTTTAACTGCCTTTTTAATTTCCTAAACTATTATTAAGTTATTAGTTTCTTTTTAGTAGCAATGCTTGATATTGGATTTTTGGCAGATATCCTATATGGTTAAAAAAAATGATTTGGCTGATAATCGATACAAATACAGATACATTTTTTTTCCTGTACCTACTTACAGAGACTACGTATCTTTCTCTGCTGTGTAATAAAATACATTATTCTGCATGGTCTTTGTCACTTTGGCCTGCTACTAAATGCAGATGCCACAAAGAGGCTGAAAATGATGCAAAACTATATAAATACTTTGTATATAACATACCTAAAAAAAAAACAGTGACTTTTATATCAGCGAGTTATTTTGATGGAATGGTCAATGTCCGAAATTTAACTTTATCGCGAATATCGGCCGATACGATACAACGCCGATAATATCGTGCATCCCTACTTTTCAGTGTTCTGCGATGCCGTTTGAATCTTACATTTTAAGGATGACAACAAACTTCCTTCCATCCACGCCTGCGCATTAATAACTCACCCCTTCTTGTACTTGAGACAAAGCTCCTTCCAGAAGTCAATTTCTTCGTCCTTCGAGGAGAACTTTGGTGTCATTTCCATTTCCATGGCAAACAAATCTACAAACAAGAAGAAAGAAACAAGAGAAGAAAAAAATAAAATAAATAAAATTACTGCGGATTTAAGTTTAAAAAGGCATATTTTCAAAGTAAAGCATCTTTAGTTCTAATCCGTCATCTGTAGCTGAAAACAAGACAAGAACCACCTTAAATGTGGACGTTAATGTTTTAACTCAGCGCTGCAGATTACTCATTCAAAGATCTCCCTGCAGACTCCCACACGCCCCAACAAGGTTTCTGGACTGCAGAGCATTGATTGTTCTAAAACGTGCCTTCAAAAGCTCAGAGATCTGCTTCCACGAACAAAACGGGATTTACTATTCAACTAACTTCTCATAAAATCAATTTCTTCTTAGACTTGCATAAATACAAGCCTACTGATGATATGTATGAATTTATAATAATGCTGACAACCTTCATTGACGATTCTGCTAAACTAAACTTTTTAAAAGAAAACAGGCAGCGTTCAAACCAGAAACCTGAGCTGTCAACATGTGAAGCACTTGGTCGAACAGGTTGTTCACACAGAGTCACACCCGCTGGACAATGTTTTTACCCCCAAAGGGAGATTTGACTTTGAAGTTGGCATTAACAAATAAACTAAACGTGGTGAATCCATCAACCCAACATGAAGGTGATTTAAGGCTGAATGAATGAATGAATCGTTCAAATTGTTCATTATGTCATTAATAACCTGTCAGGTCGAGGAAGACATGAGGTTTTAGATAAATAAATGTGCTGCTATTTAAATCTAACTCGTCTCTTTTTATCTTTTATTTAAAAAGCAAATCAAACATGTGACCTTCTTTTAAAAAAAAGGGGGGAGGGGGTTTAACTGCTTCCTTCCACCTTCAAATTAAAACAAGAAGCTCCTATTAGAAACAAAACTGAATTAAATAATCACGGTAATGCTGTGTGCAAAAGCCATTTAAAAATTTTCCTTTAATTTGGGTGAATAAATTAACATTTCAAACTGAATTTGTAACCTGGCTCATTCACTTTTAATCTTATAAAGTACGTTTTCTAAACATAATCCTGATAACTGGTAAATAATTTCAGAATTAATCCAACAATTTGGGTTTGGACGTGAAACTAAAACTAAATTAGGACAAAAACACTGAAAAACATAATTCATCTACCCAAATAAATATATATTTAGTAAACAGATATAATAAAATAATGGCTTGACTGGGGCTGGATTGAAGAGTAACAAGTATAATTTCTATTAAAATGATCTGCTGTGCTCAGATTATCTGGTAATCTATTAAAAATACAATCATAGATTGAGTGTAAACTTTCAAAATAAAACTCAAACGAAATGTTATTACTGTATAATGAAACTATATTGAGTTTAAAATTTGGTAGTGACCGCTAACATCAAGCAGGACTTGCAGATGATGAGCTCAGCTGTCAAAACTGGGTGTGCAAACATCCAAACAACCTGACCAACCTGACGATCCCAGCATTTTACTGCAAAATAAAAGCAGATTGTACCTGATCATCGCTTCCAACGGTGAAGTTTATCAGTCCACGGTGCTCATAGCTGTGAAGATCTGTGAAGATCTGTGAGGATCTCTGCCTGAGCTCAGCGGGGATTTAAAGGAGAATGCGCCCTGGATGTATGAATCTATTATCGGACAGATGTATTTTATTTGGCCCCATGTGTCCAGTTGAGGGCAAACTGCTCTGGTTATTTAGAACTGGGCTACAGATGCGGGGAAACAGCACACAGACCAAAAATAAACCAATAACACCAAGAAAATAAAAGGTTTCACGATGGATTTTCTCGTTTCTTTACCTCACAAGCGTCACTGCTGCGCAACCATTGCGCATACGAATCCGCGCGTCATGTGACCTACACATGGATGCTCTTAAAATCCTGCAAATATTATAGTCAGAATACTATAAGTAAAAACTGTGACATAAGTTAAAACTCGTAGTTAGCGGTATGTTTTTTTTTTTTTTTTGCGACAATGCTTTTTTTTTATTTTGTCTTGTATCAATTATTTTATTTACTTTTCATTTTATATGCATTTATATGAATGTTTATTGTTGTGTGTACCTCATTTGTGTTTTTTATTTTATTTTATTTAAAAAACAGGATCGGACTAACCTGCAAGTTCAGAAAATAAAAATAATAGTTAATTTGAGTAATTAATAGACGTACCTATTTGTAAAAATGGTAAGAAATGTTGCTTGATTTTTTTTATTTATTTTTTTTAGCAAATTAATTTAGTAAAAATCAAATGTCTTGCTGCCCCAAACGGACAACTACGTACTTTACGTCATGACGTGATGACGTCGCCAAACGTGCGTTTACTGATCGTGTCGCTATGGTGACACATACAGAAATGTTTCGGGATTTATTTCACTCATGTTATTTTGTTTGAATGTAGATCATATTTACTGGATTGATTTATTTATGCATTTTTAAAAAAATTGTTTTAAAATTTGGGCTTCACGTCATACTAACGTTTTTCTGACACCGGTACACGGTGACGTCAGCTACGTCCACACCGCGTGTTGCTATGGTAACAAAATACCAGAAGAAGAAACCCGTCGGCCTACTACTGTACTTTGTTAAACTCTTAGGGAGGAAACATGAAGGAAGCGGGGGAGAAAGTGACAATGTTTGATTTGGTTTACGGCAAAATGAAGGTTTGTCCAAAAAGTTTGACCTGACCTTTGTTATACTTAATGAGAAATATGGCGACAGCGTTTAATTGTTAGGTTTTCCCAGAATTGTTGTAATATTTGCAGAGAAATACCTCTGAGGCAAATTTCTGCTGGTATTATTTTCCATTGAGGGACAACTTAAGGCCTGAGGGCCAGAATTGGCCCTTAATGAGCCTCATCCGGCCCCAAGGTTTTTAAAAGTTTGTGAACACTTGAAGTTTATTAATGAAATATCAAGTGACACAAAGCAAAGTCTAAATAAATAGCTTGGACGTATATAACAATTATGGACTAAAAATGAGATCATTGAATTTTCTTTTTGCCTCGTTAGGCATGTGTCATGACCACACTGAAGATTAATTGTTTCAAAAAGGAGAAAACGGCCCTAAATTTTGCACTTTTTAAAAAGACAAATGTCTCATATGAGTCATTTTACAAAAAAACACATTGAGTAAATATTTTTGACCTACTTGCTAACTGTGCTGCAACATGTGAAAACAAGAAACGGGAGGAAAAAGTCTAAATGTCTTTCATTTAAAGATAAACAGTGTTGCTTTCCCCTGAATTTTTGTGCAGGAGGTTGCATTTTAGAGCAGATGTTCTCAATATTATTATCAATATACTGTATACATAAAAATGAATAGTTCTTCACTAAGAGATCATTAGAAACAGTTTCTGGTTGTAACTAGATAAAATATTATTTCTTATCTGAATGCATCAGAGCTCCTCCTCTAATTCACCTTGGTCTCCTGAAAACAAGGTTATCCATGAATGGGATCAGCTCCTGTGTGGTTCACACTAAAGACCAGCAGGCTTTGTTAGTTTAGGACCCGCAGAACAATCGGTTCCCAGGATGTAAGATTTTCAAACACTTAACAAGCAGCTCTAAACTGCTCGAGAGGAAGAGTTCAGAAACAAAGAAGATGGAGGAGATTAAAGCAGAAGATCAGAAAGAGCAAACTGGGATAAGTTTATTTCACCAGCTGATGGTGCAGAGGAAGAAAGAGATGGGGGAAGACGCGGTTTGTATTTAGTTGTAGTTAAATCAAAAGTTTCATTAAACTGTTGAATGCACCGTTTTGTCAAAGATACAAAACAACTCGTAAAATATAATAGCAGTACTAAAATTAATCCCTAAAATGTGCTTTCTGGTTCTTTTTATGTGCACAGAAAAGCTGATTCTAATACTCTGCATGCAGCTGAATCTTTTTTTTATTTTTTTTTATTTATTTATTCTCTACAGAAAATGGTGCTGCAGCGGCTGATTGTGATCGCTCAACTCCGTCACGATCTGTCCGACAAATAATGACACTTTAATCATCTGATACACGTTTAATTCGGGTTTCTTTTATGTGGAATAGAGAAGCGATAATGTTCTGACGGAAATAACAAATTACACTATTGTTTGTTGTTGAAAACACAGAGAAACATTAACAACAAAAAAGGTTGAATCATGTCATCTGGACTTCGTTTTTTTGTTAAAAACAAAAAACGAAGTCCAGATGACATGATTCAACCTTTTTTGTTGTTATATACCTGGATGACTGAGAAAACAAACTTTGTGACAGAGAAACATTATTTTTTCTGAGCTAAATTTCAACTAAAACCCATCAAAAAAGAGAAGCAAACAGAAAAAGTGTGCTGTCTTCTCTGTTTCAGTGCTTCTTCAGCGTTCACGCTGTGAATGAGTCCACAAGGATTTTTCTTAAAGCTTTTCATGGTTGCAGCTTTAATTTGTCTTGAAATGTATGAATAAAGCCACAGGAAGGACCGGAGCTTCAGGTTTACAAATGAACATGATAAATAACTGATGTTTGTTTGTTTCCCAACAGCTCATCATGAACAACTCAACTTTCAGTTGAACAAGCAGCACGTGTGGGATCCCATAACGGGCCTGCTGTTGATTTATCTGTCCTGTCTGCTGCATGTCATCGAAGTAAGTCCTGCCCTGGAGAAATAACCACATAAAGTGTTTTGAGTTCCTAAAGGTGGCCGTTTGTTTTCTTACAGTCGTCTGGAGTCGTTCTGGATTCTGCTCTGAAACACCTCGAAGCTTTGCAGCAGCAGCCAGACAAGTACTCATCACAAAGTATTTTACAACTAAAGTTTGTCTGTTACTGTCTGCAAAGTACTGTGTTTAAAAGCCCAGCATTCTTTGAGCATTAATGATTAGACAAGTGTTAGCAAAATAACTCGTGACGTGAACCACTGGCTGTGTTTTAACTAAACTCTTGGAAAGTCGTTACTGGACATGAATCCACAGCTCATTCACTTTTGCAGTCGAACTAATTCAAGAAGTTGCTGCAGCTGATCAGCGTTAGATGCAGCTCCTTTAGTTTATCTACAAAATGCTTCCATGAACTCCAGCTGGTCCAAAACTCTGCTGCTCCCATCGTCTCCAGAACCCCTTCCATCAGTCGTATGATCCCCGTCCTGCAGCATCTTCAATGGCTCCACGTTAAATATTGCATTTCTAATAAAGTCCTGGTCCTCACCTTCACAACCCTCAACCACTTCGGTCCTCAGTACCTCACAGAGCTCCTCCACCCAACTTCCTGCTGGTCTGACCACGATGGGCTCAGTCGTGCAGCACCCCACCTCTGGGACTCACCCCCCCATATCAAAACCTCTCCCACCATCTCCATTCTCAAATCCTGCATCTAAACTCTCTTTAAATTGACATATTCACATCAACCTCCTGTATTTAAGTTATGTATGTTTGTTATTATTAATATTAATATTATTTTTTAACATATTGTATTTCAGGGGCAGGGCAGCTGGTTCAGGACCCGAAGGTTCTGGGTTCGATCCCCAGCCATTGCACATCTCGTGGTGTCTCTGAGCAGGACACTCAATCCTGAATTGCTCCACGAGCGCCTACAAAGCTGCCCACTGCTCCACCTGGGTGCATCTCAGGTGCGATGGGTTAAATGCAGAAAACTCATCATCTTTGTCTGGGAACATACGATTGACAACACATCACACTTCTCTTCACAATGTCCTGGAGCGCCATGAAAGGCGCCTTTAAATAAAATGTTTTTTTGTTATCATTATCAGGATTCCTCTTCCTCCTCCTCTTCCTCTTCTTCTTCCTCCTCCTCCTCCTCCTCCTGTATGAAAGCTGATGGGAGACGTGTTCCTTCAGGGAATGTTGGCTTTTAAAAAAAATCACCTAAATACTTCAAAAACAAAAAAAATCTGATAAAACTCTTAAAACCCTCCTTATTCAGTTGTTTGAAAAATATGTTTAAAAATATTTCAGTTTCAGCTTTTGAGTTTTTTTTTCATATAAGAATATTTAGTTAAATGTTTAAAAAGTTGTTTAAGCGCCATCCTCGTGGGCAGCAAAGCTGTAAATGTAGTCACAACAGGGCTGGTGCTGGTAAACCCAGAGGTGCAGGCGAGGACTCAGGATATTAACATAAAGGGTTTATTTTACAAAAACAAAAGAGCTGACATGGGCATCAAAACTTACATGACCCATCAGGGAGACCTCAGGGGACAGACAGGTCATCACCAGAAGACAACGCCAGGACAAAGAGTAAGAGCAACACACAGGTTTTGACCAACGAGGTCTAACACACAACACCTGTCAGGCTCACAGGTGTGGGGAAAGAGGTGACGAGACACAAGACAGCAGGACAGACTGAGGACACAAGACATGAACACAACACAAGATGGAGCCAGAGACCAGGAAAACACAAACCCTACCTAACCCTTTGAGTGAGAAACGTTTCGTCCCCATACTGCGGAAGTCCTCTGGATGGGGGACGAAACATTTCCTTGTGTGCTTACTGGTTCTCTGTAGTGCATCTCACATGTGGGATACCTCAGGGATCTATACTTGGCCACCTTCTGTTTTCCCTTTATTTACTACCTCTGGGATGTATTATCTGGAAACATGGCATTCCTTTTAATTTTTCCGCTGATGACAGCCAAATTTATGTTCCATTAAAACCAGATGAACGGTGCTCTGTGAACCAACTCCTGGAATCTATGGCAGAAGTCACAGACGTCACAGTCGACTGAGAATTTTCAGCCGCTGCTGCCTTTGACATCACTTCCTGTTTTTAAATCTTCTTTTTCTCTTTGGCTTTTAACTCAGGTTGAAATGTTGGTTTTACTATTTTTAAGTTATTTGTTTATTGTTTTTACTGTTTGCCGTTTTATAATTTGGTAGTTCATTACTTTTATGGCATCTGTTGATTTTATATTTTTTAATACTTGTATGTGTTAATATACAGCACTTTGGCCAATGGTGCTGTTTTAAAGTGCTTTATAAATAAAGTTGTATGTACTGTATTAAAAAAATGGATCCAGATGATACAATTTAACCTTTTTGTTGTTACCTATCTGGATTATTGATCTTACAAACCATTGATCTGAACGTTTCAGTATCTGAAGTGACTCAAAGCCACAGACTCTTGGTTTAGACGAGTCGGGTTCATCAAGATTTAACATCCATCCAGTTCTGAAGCGAAGTGGAAGCTGACCAATTTCCCATGAGCCTCTCTGCCAGCACGGCCTAAACGTACATGAATAAATCTTTAAAGGCCTCCAGTCCAGCAGTTTTAAATGTTTTATCACGGTTGCTCAAAGATGGTTACTTTTCCATGCTGCTGTTGATGAACTGCTCCTTGTCACAATAATATGTTGACGTCTAAACGTGTTAGGTGCAATAAATGTTTTTTATGTTCTCATTTAGTGGTTTGCTGGAAGTTAAAGTTGTCTTTGTGGCACATAATCTTCAAAGTCGTCTGTTCCAGCAGTGGAGCTACAAGGTCAGCGGTTTTCTTGGCTCTAATGTGACGTGTTTTCAGACGTTTCTTCTCACGTGTGTTCAGGGTTGAGTTCTTTCTTTGTCACCTGTCTGCAGCTGCTGGATGAAAATCAGGTTGCTGTTGATGCTGCGCTCAAGAGATCTGAAGAAGAAGAGAGCACAGAGTTTCTGGTTTGCAGTGTCCTGTCGGCTCTGAAGAAGCTGGGAGAACATCTGGGAACACCTCAGAAGGTTGGTTTCCTGATTGTACAGGTGCTGGTCATAAATGAAAATATCATGAAAAAGTTGATTTAGTTCAGTAATTCCATCCAAAAAGGGAAACTTTATATTATATTCATTCATTATACACAGACTGATATATTTCAAATGTTTATTTCTTTTAATGTTGACGATTATAACTGACAACTAATGAAAACCCCAAAGTCAGCATCTCAAAATTAGATTACTTAAGACAAAAATAAATAAATAAATAAATAAATAATTTAAAAAAAGGTTTTTAGAAATGTCCAACTGAAAAGTATGAACATGAAAAGTATGAGCATGTGCAGCATCAACACTTAGTTGTTGCTCCTTTTGTCTGGATTACTTCAGCCATGTGTTGTGGCATGGAGTTGATCAGTCTGTGGAACTGCTCAGGTGTTCTGAGCCCAGAACTGGCTCTGAATTGTTGGGTCTGGTGCATCACATCTTCCTCTTCACAATAACCCACATATTTTCTATGAGGTTAAGGTTAGGAGAGTTTGCTGGTCAGTTAAGAACAGGGACACCATGGTCCTTAAACCAGGTGGCAGCTTTGTCACTGTGTGCAGGTGCCAAGTCCTGTTGGAAAATGAAATCTGCATCTCCATAAAGTTGGTCAGCAGCAGGAAGCATGAAGTTCTCTAAAACTTCCTGGTAGACGGCTGTGTTGACCTTGGACCTCATAAAACAGTGGACCAACACCAGCAGATGACGTCACCCCAAACCATCACTGACTGTGAAAACTTGACACTGGACCTCAAGCAACATGGATTCTGTGATTACTGTATTCTTATTGCTTGTACACTTTTTTCTACCACATCGTTTCCTTCCCTTCACTTCTCTATTAATGTGTTTGGACACAGAGCTCTGAGAACAGCCAGCCTCTTTAACAATGACCTTTTGTCTCTCTCCTTGTCCAAGGTGTCAATGATCGTCTTTTTGACAACTGTCAAGTCAGCAGTCTTCCTCATGATTGTGTAGTCTACAGAACCAGACTGAGAGACCATTTAAAGGCCTTTGCAGGTGTTTTAAGTTAATTAGCTGATTAGAGTGTGGCACCAGGTGTCTTCAATATTGAACCTTTTCACAATACAGTATTCTAATTTTCTGAGATACTGAATTTGGGGTTTTCATTAGTTGTCAGTTATAATCATCAACATTAAATAAGCATTTGGAATCTATCAGTCTGTGTGCAGTGAATGGATATACAGTAATATACAAGTTACACTTTTTGAATTAGTTGCAAAAATCCAGCAATGATTGACATTACTTCACTGGTTGTTTCCTCTTATCAGGCCAGCCTTGTGCAGATCAATGCTTCTCTTGATCTTTGGTTCTTTCAGCTGAAGCTTTATATAGACGTGGGAGAGAGGCTTCCTTTTGTTGTTTGATAGCGGCAGAAGTTGTCTGAGGGTTTGATAGCCTCCTTGGGATGTTAGCACTGCTCATCTCAGGACGGAGCAGTCCCAAGATGGTGTGTGTGGGGTTAGGTGGGGCACAGTGGAAAGTAAAAGTGTGCATTCAAGCGTGCACAAGTATGGAGCAGGACTGCACAGGCCTGGGAGGAGATAAGTAAAGGACAGAGTAGGGTTTTTAATACTGGAATGTGTGCCATGTTTGGGCGTGGTCAGCAGCGCACAATCAGGTACTTGAATGTGTGTTTGAAGTTCAAGTGCACGCCTCAGCGTGTGCGAGCGTCTCTTAGCTACTGCTAATCTGGGTGTGAACCAACAGAGCTGTGGGAGTGATGGAGGGCTTGTTAACACAGCTCACACCCTGATAGGTGCTCCATGAGTTCTCCTTCCTTTAGACTTTTAGAGATAAAGGTTAATGTGTCTGCGTGGTTAATAATGGACGTCGTCCAGTTTATGGCAGGAAGTGGAGCAAAGATGGTGGTGTTGATCTCCAGTTTCTGTTTCTGCACTTTCTCTCTTGGTTGCTGGTGTTTGTCTGAAATCCTAAAAAACAACAAATGGAACCATTTTTACCTTCTTTTTTCCTGGCGTTTACCAGAACCTGCCAATAGTAACTGACATATTTGATTACGAGGAATTTTTTCAGATAACATTAGAGTGAGAGAGATGGGGTGGATAAATATTGGGTATTGTATTTCTTAGTTGCCTGGTTACAATGCAGCACTGCTCTAATCGCTGTTACATTGATTTATTTGCCAAATTCATACAAAAGTGTCACTTGTCTAAAATCATCTGATCATGCAGGAATCCCCAAGGAACTTCAAAACTCAGGCGTACTTTCTAAATCTATCTTTACATCTCATTTGGCGTGCATATTCATACAATTTCTGTTTATCTCCATCTATCTGTTAGCAAGTTATCTCATGATCCACTGAACAAACCTTAAGGAAACTTTCAGAAGCTAATTGCATCTACAAGTAATTAATGTTTTTGGTCAATGCATGTCAAGATGTCCACCACAGCTAAACACAACATGATCGTAGGTTAAAACTGTGGCATGACAAGTGGCGAGTGATAGTTCTTAAAGCCTTTAATTTATTAATGGCTGAATGTGTTTTTGTGGCTTTTTTGGTGTGTGTGTGTGTGCATTTGTTTGTTCTTATTGAGAAAGTCCATTCTGGAGGAAAGCACCTCTAACTGGGCCATTTGGGTCAGCCGTGCACAGCTAATGTGGTTGAAATATGTTGAGCACTGATGTGAAGAAGTTGTTGCTGCAACAAAGCCATTCAGACGTTAGAGTTCCACCTCTGGATCACTTCTTTTTAGACAAAGCTACCTGTGCCCACGTGAAACACATGAGTGCCAGAAAGTTAATTAAGGTGGAAGGACTTGGACTTTGCCACTGAGGTCAATCATTAAAACACTCTCACAAAATCATTTTCTTAAATTACCTCTTCTAGTGTGACATGACATGCGCCACAGTATGGCAGCGCTAACGGAAAGCTCCTCTTCATCTCACTCTTTTTTTGTTGTTGTTGTTGTTCTGGTTGATTTGGTTGTAACTTTTTTGATGTGTCTACACTGTACACCCACACCACGGATACGACCGCAAAGCACTTATGGAGTTTTGCGTATTGCTGCCTTGCCATCGTGCCATCGTTGTTCAGTTACCGGCCCTCTTCCAGCCTCGGGCTCCGTCCTGTCATGGCAACTGTCTCCATGATCCTCCTTCTGTCTGCACGGACCGAACTTTACGGAACAGTTCAGTTCTGCAGGAAGACCTTGGATGTTCTGTGTCTGCCGGACCCAGTTCAGGAGGGCAGTTATTGGTTGTTATTATCTCCATACTGCTAACGGGACTGCACTGCTAACAGTACCATGGTGCTAATGGGACCATGTTACTAAATGGTAAATGGACTGTACTTATATATATCACCTTTCTATCTTATCAAGACACTGAAAGCTCTTTACAACACAATCTGTGTCTTCATTTACCCATTCATACACTACTAGTTACATATGAAGACTTATCAGAGCTTTATCACATTCATACACTGATGGGACACACATTGGAGGCAATGAAGGGTTCAGGGTCTGGTCCAGGGACACTTCGGCATGTGACTGCTGGTGGAATCAAACCCCCAACTGATGCAATGGTGGATGACTGCTCTAACCACTCAGCCACAGCTGCCCTAAGAGAACCTCACTGTTAACAGAACCAGCTTCTAACGGGACCATGCTACTGTAGATTAGAGTTGCATTTGAGCCCAAAAAAATCAGATCAGACCGGCCCCAGCCTGCAGTCATCATTTCCGAACCCCATCCAACCCAACGAATTAACATTAATTACAAGTCCAAACCAGAAAGAAATCCCAGATATTTTTAATTAGTTGTTAACGGTCGAGGGCATGCGGCTGAATTAAGTGTCAGAAAACGGGGGAGCTGAGGGGGTGTTTGTTCTTTCTTGGCCGTAAAAGAGCGTTTAAACCCTGTTTCTGCCTGAATTCTGATTGATTCAGACACGGACCCTGTTCTGACATGTCTGTTTTGAGATCTCACCTGTTTGGCTCGTCAGCCGCACGCGTCCGCTGAGTGCAGCGGCTGAGTGAATGTCCATTTGGGCGCTGGATCGCTCGCTGCCTGTCAGTACAGTCCCATCTGAAGCTTAACTGAACTTTTTAGCTCTTTCAAGGCCGGTCAGCTCGTGGTGAAATGGCCATGTGCAGCTGGTGATTGTATGGCAGGCCATGTTATTATATAATTGGATTGCGGCTGATCCACTGACCCAATCAAAAGCCTGACACCGACCCTGCCTGCCCATCCAGCACATTATCATGGCCCAACCCACCCCAAATTTGGGTCGGGTGGGGCCAGGCTCACGGCTCAGGTTTGAATTGACAGCTCTACTGTAGATGTTTCTTTTTCGCTTTCGGCTTCTTCGTTTTGTATTTCTGTTGCACGCTTTATTTCTTGTTGCTTATTTGGCGAGTCAAGACGGTTCTTCTCGTCCTGAACACTTCATTGCATTGACCTTGTGTTGACCTGCATATGACAATAAACCTGAACCTTCCTAAACGCTGACTTTAAACTGAACCTCAGATTTAAAGTGTTCCAGTTTCTTATTCCCCCACCCCAGTCTCATCTTACATGAACAGTCCCTTTCTGGTAACATCAGTCAAGTTCCCTCCTTTTAATTTTTTTTTTTTGTCCCACATGAAAGATTGATGTGGAAATAAAAAGGTGAAGCACACATTCAGTATAATTATATTTCTTGTAAGTGGAGTGGAACACAAGGGGGGTGGGGGGGTGTAAATAATACAGCAGTTTGTGCTAACAGTCGATATATTTTGAGATGTTACAGTAATAGTGAACTAGATCCCTGTTTATGTTCATTCTGTGCAGAGGGAGCTGCCCCCCTCCCCCACAGATACGCACATGAAATCAGCTCTGCTGTCTGTATCTCCACACGTCTTTGTTTCATGTTGGCCCGTCTCGTTCTGTGCAGTCTAAAGGAAGAGGAAGCAGGCACGGAGGATGTGAACGACGTCAGGTCGCCCTTCTGTAATTCACAACAAAGCAAAATGCGGAAAAGGTGGGTGGGGGGGCAGGGAGGTTATGCAACGGGTCCTTCCACTTGCCTGCACAGCTCTGGACTCGAGTGGTTCTTTAAAAATCAGGATTCACGCGTGGACATTTTTCATCACAAAATGAAGCAGCTCAGTTGTTTTACACTGAGGACGAGCAAACTGTCAGCTGCTGAAAACAAAATCTGCTGTGTTGGTTTCCGGTTTGTATCCTCAGTACAGAACTGATTGTTGTGTGTGTGTGTGTGTGTGTGCGCGTGTGTGTGAGCAGAGGGTTCTAAAAAATGATTCAAAAGTTGCATTTTAGAAAATATACATTACATGCTGATGGTTTTTTTTCAGTAGCTTTTTTATTTTCAGAAAAGATGCATTCATCTTTTCCCCAACTTTTAAGAAATAAAACACGTATCAACAAATAACATGGAACAGACAATAACTATTTCCTATTACTGTATTAGTTTAGAGATGTTTCGTTTGATTTAAAATCGGGTAAAAATCAACAAAACTGTGTTGCATGCATGCAGAATAATTTTTCCCACAGTAAAAATTCCTGTTATGTAGTTTCAGAAGTCTGAACGTCCTAAAAGTAAGACCACTGCCTCAGAGGCCAAACATCAGGCTGTGGTCAGGAGGTCCCCATAGGGGCGACAGTGTTGTTACATTGTTAGGACGCCTCGTTAACCTCATGACCTCTGTTTACATGATGCAGACCAGAGCTGCACCACATTTAAACATTTATCTGTTGCATGATCAACGTGCACAAAATCACTGTTGCATTTTTAAAATTGCAGATAAAAACTTCATAGAAAAAAACAGATTTGAACATCAGACCCCTTTAATTTTAAACCTACAAGTTGTAGGTTCAGATCAAAGTGACAAACAGGCCTTCCATGTTGGAGAAAATGTCCTGCTGTACATCTCCCCTCTGTCTTTAAGTTCAGTTTCAGTTCTCGTTCTGCTCCAAATAACCTGATCTATAATTTATCTTCTAATTTTAGTCTTGCATATGGATTATTGAAAGAGAGCATCTTGGCAGTGGGACACAGCAGGTTTCAAGCTGCATGCCGTCCCTACCTCCAGTAAGGTCACATGAGGTCCGGGGTCAGTAGTGACAATATCGAGTGACGAGTGAACTCAGATTTATTTCTGCTCCTGTGAGACTAATTGTGCTGCCTGCAGACCTGATCTCTGCCGACAGGACCATATGACAAGTCTATGGCTAGTGTCAGCGCTGACTTGTTCTGCGCAGCTGCAAATATTAGTATTTATTAGAAGTAACTGTTTCAAGACACATTGTTTTTTTTTATTTATTTATATATTTTAACAAGGTTGGCATCTCTAATGATTTGTCTTCCCCTATTTTTACTCCAAGTTTTGTCTTTTGTTGTAACTTTAGTTTTTAGTTAACGTATTTTCCGCCGTACACATTGCACCGCCGTATAAGTTGCATCTATTATGCGTCACCTCTGACAACCTGGAAATGTGGACCGGTGTTGTGCCAAAATTCAACTGGCTGCCAAATGGTGGCTGCGGGAGCATGCACGGGTGGACTTTAACAAGAATTTAACAAGATTAACACTTAAAAACAATTATATGTTTGCTCGACTTTATAGTACAGGTAGTCCCCGTTTTATGGCTGAGATCCGTTCTAACAGCTCAGCCGTTACCCGATTTAGCTTTAAACCGGATCCGCCCGTATCCGTGGCCATATACGCGGATTTTCGGCCGTAAACGAAACCGGAAGTAAACCGGAAGTAAAACCGCGATCGAAAACGTCTTTTTAAA